>JAESVK010000171.1:588475-650886 GCA_017140935.1 Hamamelis virginiana | reverse complement strand
CCAAATCAACTCAATTTAATTTAAAAATCAAAATTGTGTTAATCCCACGCATCATTTAGTTGTAATATTACTCAAAAATTTATTAAGCTTAGTTGATTTGGTGAGGTTACATCAATTTAATTTATTAATGTACTGTCTAATTTAATAAAGATAATACTCCGTAGAAGCGTTAGGTATAGTGGCGAGGAATGATTGCATGTGCCGAATTACACAGTACATGCCAAATTAGCGGGAAACAGAACCGTAGATAGTCAACCAATTGTCCGACTAACATGTTATATTTGACTTATAATAAACTGACACGTACCAAGCTTCCTGTAGACGCGAAACTTTTGATAACTACTCTTTGACTTGTTAGTTCGAGGTGTAAATGTGTAATACAGCTCATTTAGAATGACGGTCTTTAACAGCTTTGTTTGAACTTTGATGTGAATTTTCGCCTGTTTCCACAGTTTTGGTTTGTCCGTCACAGAAAATATAATTACAGACTGTTAGAGTAGATGATATAAACGTGAGGTGGATGGCGGCAGAAAACTGTGTAAGGAAGAGCAAATCATCCTCTGTAATAATGCTTTTTGTGTAAACTACCCAAAATCTGCAAATCATCATTGTACATTGCAAACAAAATTCTACTCAGTTTGAGTAAAAAGACTCAACTGTCCCCTGGTACAATACCTGAAAGAAAGAAATTCAGAAAGTGTAGAGAAAACTGGATTGCAGAGAATATAAAGATCCTGGGTGAGAGGGTCCCTACCCGTAATCAATGCCATTGTTTCTGCACCACCAGCTACCGTCCTCGGTCCTACTCTCTCTCTACGATAACTTTCTCTTTCTAGACTTTTCATTCACATTTCACATACGACAACAGTATTACTACTGCCTCTCTCTCTCTCTCTCTCTCTCTGCAACTTTCTCGCACTATAGAAGTACTTTGTATCATGTTTCTCGCCCTATATAAGCAGTTTGTATCATCTCTCTCTTTCTGAAAGGATGCACATGTCATATCACAATCACTATAAATAAACCTGCCCCGCTGTTAATATTTACAACTCTCCACAGAAGCGGGGAAGATACTATTGAATATCTTACTTTCTCTCTCTTGATTGTCCACTTCTGTCCCCCACTTCCACGAAGAAGTGGTTTTGCAAGCTTGAGGAGGATTGAGTGAAGAAGACATGGCAAACGAGGAAGGAATGAGTGAAGTGAGTGGACCGTTGCGGCATGTCCTTTTCTTATCTGCTGGTGCTAGTCACTCTGTTGCTCTTCTCTGTAAGCTTCAAATTACACTCTGTTCTCTTTCTTTCATCCTTCATTTTTTCAATATATATATATATATATATATATATATATATATATATATATATATATATATATTATAATTGATGATTGTAGGGTTTATCGTTCAATCCAAATCATTTGGGCGAATCCTGTGTTTGGCCAGCAATCTTGAAATACTCCATTGCTTTTTTAATTGCAAAAGTTCCGTTGATTATTTGCTTTTTAATGCAAGAAAGTGCTTTCGGAGTCTTAATTGTTGTATTGTAGGTTTTGAATAGAGTTTGAGATTTGGAAATGTCAATGGTTGGAGGGCCCGTTTGGTAGCATTCTTTTTTATTTTCCGTTTCTTGTTTTTGAAAAGCTTCTTTTTGTTTTCTTTTGTGATTTCTGTATATTTTTATACTTCTTGTCATTTGCTTTTTTAAAAATTCGCGCGCACCACACGTGATTCTTTCATGATTTCTTCAGTTGGAGTCGTTGTCTTTTACTTTTGGGAAACATGTTCTCAAAAATGAAAGTGCATACAAATGGTTCCCTTTAGTTAATCGCTAGCAATATATGTATGCTTCTACTTTGTGATTAATTTCTGTTTTGTGGTAGTGTCAGTTGGGCAATGTTTCAACACAAAATGGTTTGAGTAACTCATTCTCTGTATACAACTTCGTTTGGTTGCCGAGAAAATGTAGGAAATGAAAAGAAATTAAAATTTTTGAGTTTTATTTTATTTTTTAATTTACTAGGGATGTGAGAAAACAGAGCCTCCCTTCAACCGAGCCTTATGCAGCTACGTGGTTTAGTTGCCATGGCCTTATGTTGTACTGGGCTTTTCTCTTCGTTTCTGAAGAGTCTTGGCGGATTGCAAAGTCTTACGATTTCATTTTTATTATCATATTTTTTCTCATCAAAGATATATTAGTATTTATCATAGTATGGTTTTGGTCAGTAAAATATTAACATTAAATGTTCCAAAAATAATGTTATATGATTAAGTTAGATGTACATTTAGTCTTTTCGGTATCTTGATGAACTTTCTATTCTGGACTTTTGGTCCTTGTCTGTTTCCACATCGATCTGCTTGCATTGTCATTGATTGGTGCTACTTTTCCCTAGTTTTCTTATTCGGTTTGAATATATATATATATATATATAGAGAGAGAGAGAGTAATTTTCTTATGAAGACTGGCTTATGTGAGGACTTGGTTTTTTAGTCAATGTAAGATGAGAATTTTGGAAAACCGACCATTAGATTGGATATTCTTCCAATGTATATCATGCATGCCAAAAATCACAATGATTAGATATTCTTCCAATGTATATCATGCATGCCAAAAATCACAGTGATCTGACGGTCACATAAGCTTATGTGAGGTCGTCCTCATAAGAAAAGGACTATATATATATATATATATACTATATAGCATATGTTTGTGTTGTTATTCTCATTATAGTCTGAATCCATATTCATTCATATTTTTAGTACTGTTTTTCACCATTATTTGCATTTGTTTGGCCGCAAGCTCATGTTTTAACTTTATTGTGACTGTTTTTTGACTTAGCTCTGGACAATGTTTTTATCTTGATGCACTTCTGAAGGCGTAATAACTAAATCCATTTGGCTTCAAACTAGTTGGCAATTTGCAGCTCACTGACATTATTGAAATCCCAAGTCGCCCAAATATGGGGTTTGACATGTCTTAATATACCTTTTTGGGGCCTCCACCTACAAACTTAGGTTTTTAGGTTTTAAACTTAATGGACTTCAGTTTATTTATTTATTTGATAGCTTATCTGTGGTATAGAGCCTCACTAGAATCTTGAGGCTTTACAGTCCATCTGGGAGTTATTTAGGCCTATAAGCAGGCACCTGCAGTTCTTGTGACTATTAACACAACAATGTATGTATAAATGTGTCATTCCAATACCAGCAAAGTGATTTAGGGGTTAACATGCTGCACGCCCTTCTTAGCTATGCTTAATCTTTGAAATGTAAAGGCAAAGGAAATGTAAATATATTTTATTGCACGAGACATATTGCATACATGAGTAAACATGGATAATTAGAAGGTTTTAATCTTGGTAATCAGTTGTTATCCTGGTGAAAATTTATATGTTGTAAGAACATCCCCATATACTTGTGTTCGTGACCTTAATTGACCAAATTTGCTTCCTATTTATAAAAATTATAGGCATTTTTTTTCAATAATGTTTCTTTTGGTATAACTCAAGTTACCTTCAAAAGTGTTCTTTTTTACTAGTACATAGTTCAGAGAGACAATCTTTTACCCTTCTGTTTGCACTTAACTATTAACTAATGTAGTTAACAAATGCATATTTATTTTGTTTATCTTATACCTTGTCGACTTGATTCATCCTTGTGTTTCCATGCATGTAAGTTTAGCTATGATCATCTCACCTTATTATTTTGTTACTGGTCATTTCTCCTTGCACTTTTTTTGGTGCTTTATATATGCTCATTTAGTATTTGGATTTTCAAAACTTTTGTAGCTCCATTGTTCTACCCATTTTTAATTTGCACAAATTTGCTTTTGATGGGACAAATCATGATGTTGTTGATATTTTACAGCTGGAAATGTTGTTTGCTCTTGGGGACGAGGAGAGGATGGGCAGTTGGGTCATGGGGATGCTGAAGATCGACTTTTGCCTACTCAATTGAGTGCATTGGATGGCCATGAAATAGTATCTGTTATTAGTGGAGCCGATCATACAACTGCATATTCAGAGTCGCTTATGGAAGTGTATAGTTGGGGATGGTCTGTTCTTTCTCTATTGAATTAATTGTTTTAGGTTTAATTGTAGATTTGTTTACAGAAAACTGCAGTCTTCTTTGCTGCTTTAATGCGTAGCTTCTGAACATGAAAATTTTGCTTGGTTTAATAGTTTGCTGAAACAAAGTTGTTAGTCATCGCTCATTTATTTGAGTTTGCTTGAAATAAGTTGTCTGTTTGTAGATACTCTAATAATATTACGGTAAATGAAGATTTGATATAATAATTGTAGATGTGGCCGTACTTCATTATTATTATATTTAGTTGTGTATCATTGTATATTCTATTCATATCGTACATATACATGGACTTTTTGCTAATTAGTAATGGACTTTGCTGCTTTTGTGTATCATATTATCCTCAATGTGTATGACATGGTATTAGAGCCCTCAAATGCTGTTATTTCAACTTTCAAGGTCCTTATTCATAGATTGAGAGGTCTATTCATGATTCTAACTGTTTAATTTCTTAATGACATTAAGGCGGTTGTATTGTTGTAATTTTGAAAATTTTTGTTCATGTCTGCTTTGGAAATGCTGAGCTTAGCTTCCGACTTGTTGCCAGAACCCTCGCAAAGGTTAGGGTTTGCTTAATCCCTTTGTTGAGATTTCAGATCAGTTGCTTGATTATTTCTTCGTTGCTACTTGCGAGAATCTGCTGAATCTCATGTTTGTTTTAAAATTGAATAGTTGCTGGAAACCTTTTTCTTGCAGGTTTTTGGCCATCCAGTAGCTATTTCTCTTCAAACCCCTAAGCTCATTTGGACATTTTTTTTTTTTTAATCTTTCTCTGCTACTCTGCTTGTAAAATATTAGCATTTTGGGTACTTTATCTCCTATTGTAGTTCCGCCTGACAGCCTTAGATCCTCTTCTTCTTAAACTTCCATATATTTGTCATTTCTTTCCCCTAATTTTTTCAAGACTTAATCCCGCAGTTGTGGGAGTGCACCTTTTTGAACGTGTATATGATCTCCTATTCAATTTGTATTATTTGCTGTGGCATTTGTGGTTGTGAGGCAGTGTTGTGATGGGGATTTATGGTTTGAAGAGGGAGAAAGTGGGGAAAAACTCATGTGGACAGTGCTAGTGACCCAATGGATATTTTAGTAAAGATATGTGGAACTTCTTGTAATATGATTTCCTTCTTAGTTACCTTGTAGTATTTTTAGTTTGGCTATATATGGGCCATTAAAATTCCTTAGAGAGCATGAGGAAAAAGAATTGCAAATTTTTCTCTCAATTGGTGATGAGACTATTAACTTCTTCTCAGTAAATATCCTATAAGGCCTTAGTGAGACTTAAAGGTTTATCTTCTCCTACTTTTTTCCTCTCCAGTTGGTTCATTTATTTAATCTTCAGTTCTGCTATGCAAACTTTTAGATTCAACGAGCCCTTTCCTAAACCCCTATTTTAATATTGAAACCCCTGCCTTGATCATGAAACCTAACCCTATCTCTAGAGACTACTATAGCTTTGAGAAACCAAAATTTGCTGTTCAGAAATAACATCAAGTGTTTCCTTTAAATTCCTGACCATATTTAGGCTTAAACCGCGACTAGTTCAACTGTTAATTCATCAGTACTCTTTAATATAATTTGCAACCATAAATCTTAAAAACAGATCAGTAGCCCATATATATTTGATTGGAGGCAGCCTTGTCTTCTATTTTGAGGATTATTCTACATTATGCTGTATTGACAGTTTTTGTCAAGGTTCTGATCATAGCCTATTATCAGTCATCCCTTAATAGTGTCTTGAGGCTCTTTTAGTCTTCCTTTGTGGTTGGGATCTCCTTGAAGTTGAATCTTCTATCTAGTAATGGCAGGACTTCTGCCAATTTTATAACTACAATTGATGTGAAACTTGATTGCTCAATTTAGATATAAAGTTTTAGATAGTCACAATGAAGATGTATCTTTGTGCTAGTGGTATGTGGGTTCATGTTGATGGGTAGATCATGTTGATGGGTAGATCTGAGACCAACTGTTTCATCTAATGTAATGGATACTTGCAATTGAGGGTTTTATTCGTAGTCACGTAATGTTGATTTTTTTAGTGATATGAGTTTGATTCCATAAACTTTACTGATTCAAATGGACTCGTTTCCTAACAACCATAGATCAATTGTTTCATTCATTGATTATTAAATTTGGTGAAGGTTTATGCTACTTGATTATGGTTATTAAATTTAATTTATTTTACAAGGTGGTGAGAGATGAACTATAGGCATCTTAGTAATTAACATTATTTCCAGGTCACTCTACAGACCATTACATAGTCGCCAGCATGTCATACTATAATATGCTTAGTTTACTCTCGTATTCTCAAATTTTAAGCGATTTATATGTTTTTCTTAGAAGGATCTCATTGTGATGTGGCTTATTGTTCAGTTTCTGAATGTTTTATTTTCAGTTTTTTAATTTTCTTGTATAGCTTATAAGTTCTTTTTTTCCTTTTGTTTTTTGCTAATTTTTCAGGGGTGATTTTGGGAGGTTGGGTCATGGCAACTCTAGTGACTTGTTTATTCCTCAGCCAATCAAAGGATTGCATGGTCTGAAGATAAAGCAAATTGCTTGTGGGGACAGCCATTGTTTGGCGTTGACTGCGGAAGGAGAGGTTCAGAGGTTGGTGGCTCTTTCTACTGTAAATATGTTTGATCCCTTGAATTTGTTGTTACCCCTCTCAAGATTCAGTATAGTATAGTAGTGATTAAAACCCCAGTTAGTCACTCGTACCTTGACAATTCCCCCTCTTTTTTTTTTCTTTGTTTCCCACTTTTACTTGATAGAAAACAAATTATATAGAAATAGAAGTAGTATGGAGTAGATCCCCCCTAACAGAAGAGGATTTTAAACAAAAAAGAAAAGAAGTAAAGAAACTAGTATTTGCCAGGACATAATCCTATGGCAGATCCATCCCTTAGTAATATAGCTATTTAACTTACGTATCCCAGTTACAACAGAAAAGATTCCCACTATATATCTCTCGCTGTTGACCTCCCCTTTTGGAAAATTAATTGGCATTTTGGTTCATATATGTCTAGTGGATATTCAACCCTGACTTTTATAATTTTTTTGTTTTTTTATCAAGTGAGAATATATCCATGTTCCAATAAAAGTTTGGTCCATTCTTCACCAGAATGACTGCTCCAGAATCATCTTCCATGAGGCCCTAGACAACTACAGTTTTCCTCAAATGCCAAAATGAAGTCTAGAATTTTTGCTTGAGTTTCTCAAAATCTAATGGTTTGGGAAAACAAAAGATAATGTTTTCTTAACTAGTTCTCCAAACCCCCCACCCCAAAAATAAATAAATAAAAAAGATAAATAAAAAATAAAAAAGAGAGAAGAAAAGAAACGTCCTAGATTGTACAAGCTACATCCACATAGATGTAGTTTAAACTTCTTAACTGCCTGAGGGCTGCATTGTTTATTAGATTTAGGAATAACATAGCACACTTCTACTTCTATCAAAAGTAAGAAATAAAAAAATATCACACACTAGTACAGTAGCAAATCTCTCATGATATCTGAAGCAGCATTCCCTTAAAACTTGTTTGTGACATAGGATCAAGATGAAGCGGTTGCTTTAGGTTTATCAATCATCTGCCTTTAGTGAGAAAATTTATCCTTGAAAATTCGCTTATTCCTATTCTTTGTTAATAAACCATATTAAAGCCAGTCTGCTGCACCTTGAAAGGACTTCTTTTCTAGACTCCCTAAAACTGGATGACTGTGGACCAAAGAGGAGGGGGGGGGGGGGTGTCCACTGGACAAACCCAGTTTATCTCTGCTAAGATATAGATAAAAGGCCCTAGGTTGTGGAGGAATAGGTGATCAGATCTTTCGTGAATCTTCATGATCATTATGCATATATTAGGAGAGATTGATTATGCTTCCTTGTCTACAGAAAGAGTTGATTTTCATTTTAGTAGGTGTCCAAACTGGGCTTTGATTTTGGAAGGTATATTTGCATACAAAGAAGAATGGGTTGGAAATGGAAAATGTTAATTGTGATTCTCAACCAAGGAGATAATAGATAAATAAAAATTGTAAACACAAGAGACACTAGTTTAGAGAGCCCAAACTTGAGAATCTTTGGGATGATGCAGAAGTATGAACATCTGATAACAAATGGAGATGATTTCAGGGGATTGAGTTCCAGCTTCATTAGGGCATCTAAATTTGAAAGGCCAATTGAGATTAGTACAGGAAATGGTGCCACGGTCCTCAATACGAAATTTTTTGTCCAAATGCAAGAAAATAAGTGGGTAGCTCAAGCTCAGATCAGACTAGTATTGTTGTGCCTGTTGGGGCCAACATTATAAACTTATGAGCCTTAGGAGTGGTACAAGTTACTGTACGATATAATTCCAAAGATAATGGCGCACAACTTTCTTATTGCTTTTAAGCCCTTGTTGGAATTAACATAGATATCGTCTGTCTTAAAGTTGACAGTGAGTTACTCCACTTATCCATCAATCAAGTGAATATTTATTGTGCCTAGATTATTCATCTTCTATGCCTTCAAGGGAAGGATGTCCCTAACTTTCAATCTGTCTTATGATCTATTATAATTTTAAGTAGATTATTAATTTTGATACTTTAGAAATTCCTTGCAGACATGCTTTACTCACTGGGTATGAATATTATTTTCTGTTTCCATTTTATTGAAGTTGGGGGCGGAATCAAAATGGTCAACTTGGTCTTGGCACTACTGAGGACTCTCTTGTGCCACAAAAAATTCAAGCCTTCCAGGTACTGTAGGTTTCTTTATTCTTTTCAAGAGACATCCACATAGATGCTCTGCATGTCTTTCATTGTATCATCATTTGAAGGTTTGAGACCTTACCTAGTGAAACGAGTGTCAACCTTGCTGTAGTTTTTAACTGAAAAAGACGTGTTTAAATGATAAGATGAGTTTGCACTCATCAATGAGGTATTATGTAGAGTGCGATATAGCTTGAATTGTTTACTTTCTAATTTGAATGACTTAGGTCTAATCTTTTAGCCATATGATATAGATTTATGAGAAAAAAGGGTTTATGCCTATGGCTCTATGAGGTCCATCAATTTTTTTCTTCCTTTTTATTTATTTTTTATTTTTTATTTTATATGATGGATAAAAGATATTTAGAAAATAATAGATTAAATTAACAAATAAAAGCAAGGTTTAAATAAGTGAAGTGCTGCCTACTCTGGAATGGAAGGCCCACTTAGAACCTCCAATATTCGTGCAACCCAAAAGAACAAGGAAAAAAAATACAAAAAGGAAAAAAAATAGTCTGTTTCATGTTCTACTGTTGTCATAGTTAGCTCCTTACATTATCTTGTCAGGGACCAAAAAGAAAGCATAAGCTTGGCCTTACAATTCACTTCACTCTGCTGTCTACATATTCATCCCAGATTTTCTGAAAGGATCCATCCAAGTTCAGTCTAAGTTTTAAGACAGCAGCACTGACTCTGAGTCCGTAGGTTTGCTAGTGAAGGTCTCTGGATTCTTTTTCTGTGGATTCTCAAATTGAGGTAGAAGTTCTCAGTCTGTTGAAACTTGAAAACCTCCACATGAAATAGAGCTTGTCATTAAAGTCATTGTATCTCTTTCGTTTCATATAATCCAAATTGTTTCCGGGCTTCCAGTAAAGCACACTTACCAAAAAATTTTCCTGAAAACCTTGAAATGTGATACCCATCCAAGTTGGAAAATAATTACCAAGCTATATGAGAGTAATAAACTTGATAACAGGTTTGATTGAAATAATTTGGATGCATTCTCATTGTCTGTAACGATGTTTATATACAAATCAGATTCCATGGACTGGAATCGTGGTGTAGAAGGAGAAAGAGGAAAATTTGCAATAATTTAGGATAAATGATATACACAGAATTAGGAGAGATTGCAGCTGCGAATTGACTAGACACATTCATTCCTAATACTCCTCAAGTTGGGAGTGTGAATATCGTGGAGTGTGAATATCGTGGACACCCTACTGGAAAATGAGCTCATGATATTCTGTCATGCCAAGTGGTTTTGTAACAACCTGCCCCCTTCACACATACAAGATAGTGTCCGCTTTGGATAGCAAGTGCGGGGACTTCCCAGGATGTCACCTATCCCTGCACTAGTCTTGATCGAGCATGCTTAACCAGATTTTCAGTGTGCTCGGCTATCCAAATGACTTACAAAATGCTTCTTGCAAGGTAAGATGTAAATTTTTACCAAATAGCCTAGCGACCCTCTTTAACCACGTGATGTGGGACTAGGCACTTGGACTTGGCATGGTGGCACCTCACCTCTTCTCATCCATATTGGCCTCTCGCTTCAGGAGTCTTGGATCTTGGGTCTTGGTTACCTTAATCCAACCCCTAACGGGCCATACGCCCCTGTGGGGACCGGCCCCACCAGTGCGTGGGGACTTCCCTAGAGGTTACCCATCTCTCACTCAAGCACACTTTAACTACGGAGTTTCAGTGTGATCGGCTACCCAAACAACTTTAAAACGTGTCTCACAAAGTAAGGTGTGAATTTTTACTTGTATAGCCCAATGACCCTCTCCAACCAAGCAATATGCAACTAGGCACCTCACCTCATCCATATTGGCCTCTTTTGCCACAGCAGTCTTGGATTTTCGATCTTGGCCACCACAGGTCTAGTGAATAATTCAGCAAGTCATTGATGTGCTGAAAAAGGAGAAGTACGGATGAGTCCTGTCTAAAGCTTTTCTTGAATGATATGGCAATCAATCTTGATATGTTTGGTATGTTCATGAAAGGCAGGATTGGTGGTAATGTGTAAAGCAGCATTATTGTTACAAAACATCAAGGAGAGTTGAGTGTGAGACACTTGCAGCGCATGGAGCAAGGAGAGAAGCCGTGTGTTTCAGAACAAGTGGTAGCCATGGCTTGGTATCTGGCCTCAGCTAAGGATCTTGAGATTGTACTTTGCTTCTTTGATTTCCATGAGATGATAGATGAGCCTAGCGGGTGACGCAATATCCAGTGGTAGATAGTTATGATTTTGTACAACTAGCCCAATTTGAGTCTCTATAAGATAGTATAATAGGTAGAGTTAATTTTACAAGGTTTCTAATTGTTATTAGGCTTTTTAGAGCTTATAAATAGGCCTTACAGTGTAAAACGAGGAAGGAGACATTTGATAATTGAAAAAGAGTGTTCCCTTTATTTTACCTATTATCCTTGGTATTCCTGGGTAAAGAATCAATAAGTTGGTAGATGCCCATTGATTCATGGTATTTTCTTTGAGAAAATCATTAGGTTCAGTGGATGCCCTTTGTTCTAGATATTTCCGTAAGGAAAATCAAGTAGTTTGAAGGAAGATTGTGTTTATTTTTGGTATTCTGATTTGATTCCTACACGCTCCCTGTGTCAGGTAGTTACTAACAAATTACATAACTAGCAAACCCGTTTTAATAAAAACCACCATACTTAATCAAGAAAAAGCATCATCTCATGATAGCATATTATGTCATATTGTGTGATCCACAATGAATGAAACACATTAATATGTCATTAAGTAGGCATAATGGCACTACATTGAAATGTTTTATGCACATTTATGTAATTTTTTATGCATCCTTTTGCAGGGAGTATCAATCAAAATGGTTGCTGCTGGTGCCGAACATACAGTTGCTGTTACAGAAGACGGCGAGCTTTACGGTTGGGGCTGGGGCCGATATGGAAATTTGGGCTTGGGTGACCGAAATGATCGCTTAGTTCCTCAAAAAGTATCTGCTGTTCATGTATGTCAAGAAACTGAAAATATTTTATTTGCTTTCAGATTTACCAACAATTTAACTTGAATCACCTAAGTTTTTTGGAGTACCAACAAAGCTATCCAATATGATTATAGCTGCACACCTGCACTAGAGCTTTTTCTTTTCTTTCCTATTGTGGAAAGAAATAAATTTAATGGAAGAAAAACATGTTTAAATAATTAAAATCTAAATATGGAAGAGTACAGAAGTATGGCACTTGTGTTAGTTCCAAATATAAATAAAAGGTCTGGAAAACTTGTACAACTTTTTAACACTACTCAAAGATTAAAAATGTCAGTACAAGCTGCATAGATAAAGCATTCAGTTGAAAATTTGGGCAAAAAATAATGCTTTAGATGAGAACTTGATTTATCTTTCTCGGGATTGAAAACTTGGTTTTCAGTACCAGAAATAGCTATTGCTGATATGTCACAAATTGGTGCAAACCCAGTTGAGTAAAATATGATTTAATTTACTATGCCGTGGATAAGAATCACCAGTCAACACCCATCGAAACACAGTTGGAGTCACATATATTTTGGTTTACTATGGTGTGTGTAGAGGCATAAATCAGTTGGGCTTACCTTTCCCTTGAGACAATTGCAGCGACACTAATACCTCCATTGTGGGGGCCTGCCAAAGAAACTCCAACTCTCAAGTAAGCGGAGTTATGGCAGAAAGTAGAGCATGGAGTTGTTCTTGAACTGGGAAGTGCTTCGAAGATCTTGGAGAAGAATCCTCGCTTCTGAGATCTTGGAGGAGATTCCACATTAAGCTTTTCTGCAATAAGTGTTAAGAACCTGCTGGGATCTTCTTCATTAGGAAAATGCATTGGATGCATTAAGGGAATATCCTCCATGAAGGAAGTTATGCCCTCGATGCTAAGTTTCTTCTGGGCCACTGAGCTGCATTGGCCCAGTTTAAAACAAAGTTGGTTGTACACTTCCGCTTGTTAAGATTTGGGCTTTTTAAAAAGGCCAATCAAAAGCCCAATCAGATCAAAGCTTTATCTGAATCAAGTGAACTGATGTCACCTTCTAAAGGTGCTGTTCAAGCCCATACCAGTGTCTATGTGTCGTCTTTTAATTGGAGGCTCGTTTTTACCCTCTGCAGTATGGATACAAATCAGTACCCATCAAAACCTTAGTAGTAGCAGTGGTTGAAAACTTGGGTTGGTAGCATTTGGTTACTGATTTGTTGCACATGTTAGCCTTGCTGACACCTTTTTCAATTTATCTAGCTGCTGCTGCGACAAACCTGAACCAGCATTTTTATCTTTGATTAGTAGCTTGGATTACTAATACGATTAAGTTGAGTATCCACTGAGTGGGCTACATTTTATTGCCCTGACCTGGGTGGAGCCAAACTATAAAGGAAGTTCTGAGCAGCCAGTGCTATTTTGATATGTCATTCTATACTGGTCAGTTATGCAGGGAATCTAGTGCAGTATGCCAGTCCCATAGATATAGACTGCCAATTTAGTTTGGTGACAAACTAAATTGGCAGTCTGAAAGGAAGGGTTAGGAGCAACATTACATTTGAATTCTTATAATAGACCAAATAAAAATAAATAAATAAATAAATAAAAACAGTTTGAAGGGGATCCTAATCCTAACAGAACCCTTCACAGTTTAATTCAATAACTAGATGAAAAGCATGATTAATGTAATTGTGAGACAAGCTTTATAAACTGTTAATTTTCCAAATTAGATGCCTGATGTAATTCAAATGTAAATGTTTGAACAGAGTTTCAGTGAATTTGTATTTGTTTATCTGGTGCTTTTTTTTAATCCTGAAATGTTACATTTGGTAGGAAACTTTGTGTTTCTAATTTTTCTTGTTTACAGAACAACTTAGTGTTTTCCAATTAGACAATGATTTTGGAAGCTGATTCTCGCTTGTATTATTTCATTGCTTCACCTCTGTTCATGTGTCATTTACCTTATTCTTTAACTTTTTGTGCTCTAAAAATCAAGTTGTTATAATTTAAATTTGCAGGGAGAGAAAATGGTTCTGGTTGCATGTGGCTGGCGGCATACAATATCTGTTTCCTCTTCTGGTGGTTTATACACTTATGGCTGGAGCAAATACGGTCAACTAGGACATGGGGATTTTGAGGATCACCTTATTCCTCATAAGCTGGATTCCTTGCATGAATATTTTATTTCTGAGGTGATCACTTAGTCCTTTCATGGTACTGGTGCTGGGTTCTTAAATTTTTCTGGCTAAAAAAAAATTGGTGATCTGAAAACTTTTTGTGGCTGGAATGGTACTTGCGAGATGCCAAGTGTCATTCCTTTTCCTCCATCTCTGGAGCAACCAATTGGGCATTTCAACACTGTTAAAAACATTTTAATGACGTTATTTGACCTCGTAGAATTAAGATTTGAATGTCACTTATTCCAGAACATGATATAATTGGGTTTTTAGTTTGCTTAATTGTGTCGTGGTAACCTAGTTTGAATGATTAATAAAACGTCACGTTTAAAATATTACTTGCAATGATATTAGGTTTCAATTCATTGTAGTTGATACTTCTCTTTATTAAGTTGAAAATATGGTAAGAGTAAGAACTTTTCTGGATTACTGAAGTCAACTTTTTGGAAAGGAAGTGTTATCACATTTTGGATTGTGTAATCTGAATCACAAACAGCTGTGGTTTTAGTCTGTTATTTATTTATTTATTTTTGTTTATTTTATTTTTTATAACCTTGGGATTGTCTGCAAGCCTAAATAAAATAAGCACCTTTCTAATCTCTTTTATCTTTTCTTGTTAATATTTATCTCTTAGGGACGAAGAATTACAATGAAGTCAAAATGCAAATAAACCTAAGAATTGATAACAAGATGTCAGTCATTACAAAGTGTCCCTCTTCAAACTATGCTAAATTTATGAGTGAGAAGAGCCCAACTGAGGAGAAGCTGACTGGTTCTTTCTAGTATGTTGAATACCCAATGCCCTTTAAAAACTCTTGCACTTCTTCATTTTCATAATTGGCCAAAGAATAGTAAAGGACTGCTTACAAAGCAACCTTTGTTGGGGCCAAAAGTCTGATGCAAACCAATAAAACAAAAATGGGGGAGAAAATTTATTGACACTAGCATGGAAAACATATGATGCCACCAACCAGGACCATATGATGCACCATGGAGAATAAGCAAAAATGCTGTAAACTTTATTTTTATATTTAGTATAAAATTTTGCATTTGTTGTATTTGATATAAGCCAATGTCATCAAACTTGTTTTGGGAAAGAGCCATCATCTGTGCTAGGTTACATGATGTCCCACATTTTCAATTAATACTCGAGACAATTCTGAGTTATTGATGTGTGATATATGTTAATATGATAGATACCTTCTTTTGTGAACTATGTGTTGATTTTTGTTCTTTTAATCCACCTTTTTCAACCATTGTTGGCTTTGATCTTTTCAGATATCAGGTGGTTGGAGACACACTATGGCACTTACCTCTAATGGAAAGCTTTATGGCTGGGGATGGAATAAGGTTTATGATGCCAATCTTCTTTAGTTTTCACTTTAAATAAATTTCACATTATTTCATCGTTGAACATTAGCGGGTTCAAGAATTGCTTTTAAATATTTTGAATTATGAGAAAGACTAATATAACCTTGGAAACAAAGAAACAAAAGAAGACTCCACATCCTCCCAAAATCTGATTTTTTTTCCCATTACCCATAACAAAAGACAAGCTCGAAAAGTAAGGAAGAACTTGAGAGATGCCTTTCCAAGGGCTTCGACAAGTAACATCCCTCCCTGTTCTTGCATCCCACCTATTATCCTGCAAGCCATACTTACTTTTGATCACCTTGTGGCAAAGAGAATTATCCTCACGAGGAAATCTCCAAAGCCATTTCCCCAGTAAAGGCAAATTCCTAGACATAATGTTACCAATAGCAAGCTCAACCTTAGGTTTGGATCGTGAAACTATCTCCCAATTTACCAAATGAAACTTTTTCCTTTCACCCCCTCCATCCCAAAAAAAATCTCTCATCAATTCTCCAATTGCTTTGCCACCTTAGAAGGAATTTTAAACAAAGACAAAAAATAAATCGGAATACTAGATAAAATTGCTTGCACTAGAGTCAACCTACCACCTTTAGACAACAAAAGCTTTTTCCAACCATCCAACCTTCTCTAACATTGGGTCCCAAAACAACACTACCCTAGGACTGCCTCCTAGCGCTAAACCTAGATATTGTAAAGGAAAATCCTCCACCCTACAACCTACTACACTTGCTAACCTCTCGACCTCTTTATCAGAAACATTAACCTTCTGATAACGAACTTTTACACAAATTCACTCTCAATCCTGACAACAAATCAAAAATCTGCAAAATCCTTTGCAAATTTAACAAACTATCCTTATTATTAGAAGAGAAAAACAAACCTCTTCATCAGAAACATTGACCCTCTGATAACGAACTTTTACACAAATTCACTCTCAATCCTGACGACAGATCAAAAATCTGCAAAATCCTTTGCAAATTTAACAAACTATCCTCATTATTAGAAGAGAAAAACAAAGTGTCATTAGCAAACTGTAAGTGAGAAACAGGAATCCTATCCCTCCCATCCAAAAAACCTTCTATCAAACCAACCTCTCTTGCCCTATCAACCAATCATCGCAACACATCAACTACTAAAGTTAATTAAAAAGGGGATAGAGAATCACCCTGTCTAATACCTCTTGATGCTTTAAAACACTCACCAGGTTTTCCATTAACAATTTTAGACATATTAACAGAAGACAAACATCCACCAATCCATTTCCTCTATCTATTGCCAAAACCTTTATTTTCTATCACAAAATCAAGGAACTCCCTCTCCACATGATCATAGGCTTTCTCAAAATCAACCTTAATCAACAAACCCTTTTAATTGTTAGATCTATAATCGTCAACCATTTCATTAGCAATTAACTCAACATCAAGAATCTATCTACCTTCCACAAATGCCCCTTGTGAAAAAGAAATTGTTTTAGCAAGAGCTAATTTTAACCTCCTCGCCTAGAACTTTAGCCAAAATCTTATAAAGCGATGTCACCAAAGCTAATTGGCCTAAAATATTTAATTTTGGGATGAGTTCTCTTTCTTTGGAATCAAACAAATGAAAGTAGCATTAGTGCACAAGTTGACCACCCCTTTCTCATACAAATCATTAAATACATTTAACGGATCTTCTTTCATATCTTCCTAACAATCTTGACAAACACTTAAAGTAAACCCATTTGGACCAAGGGACTTATCCCTACAACAATCAAAAATAGCTTCTCTGATTCCCTTTACCTCAAAAGGTCTCTCCAACCATTCTGAGATAGATCTATTAATAGAACACCACTCCAAACCCTCAATCCTTGGTCTTTCTACTCCATTGGAAGAGTACAACTTAGAAAGAAAAGAATTTCTTGACTTCATTTACAATGCTTGTCTCATCCTCTACTATATTACCCACCCCGATCTCAATTCTCTTAATTAAATTCCTAATTCTATTTCAATTCGCCACCTTATGAAAAAATTTTGTATTGCCATCCCCTTCTTTCACCCACTTAAATTTTGCCTTTTGACACCATGACATTTCCTCCTTAAACACAACTTCTTCAAACCTACCCAAAAGCTCCCTCCTCTCAACCTTCAATTCCTCGGTAAGTAACCCACTTTTTTCTAAAGAATCCAAAACTCCCACCCTATCCACTATTGACTTCTTAACAACCCTCAAATCCCCAAACACCTCTTTATTCCACACTATTAATTTTGACTTCACCCACCCCAAATTTTTTTTTTTTAATAAATTTAAAACCCTCCCACCTTTGAACCCTAACCTCAACACTGCCACTCCTCAGAACACTTTCTAAAGGAAGGATGATCTAGCCACATATTCTCAAATCTAATAGGAGTTGGGCCCCACTTTACTAAGCAACTCTCTAGAATGACTGGATTATGATCAGAGACCATTTTAGGAAAAACCTCCTGCCTCACATTTGGAAACAAATCCTCCCAACCGTTCGAAAAAAGAAACCTGTCCAATCTACAGCCGGTTTCTTGTTGAGAAATAGTTTATATACTGATGATATAATAATTGTGATACTGATGAGCAGACAGCCGAGATTGAGTCATCCTACGGTTAGTGCACTAGTATACAATATTATTGACATGAGGTCAATATACTTTGTATTCACATATAGAATGGGTGTATATGTATTGTGGCTGAATGATAGCATACATTTGGCATGAGGCATATGTATGTTATCTAACTTTATGTTTTTGCAGATTGTGAGAGACAATAGCAAAAAAGGTAAGATAAATATTATGTGTCACAATGTCTATGATGATGAGTGTGAGAAAAATATATGCATAGTTAATGATGATGAGTTATCATATGATGATAATGTAGAATTAAATTTTGATGTTTCTTTACTGAGCTAGTTAGCTCATAATGCTATTTACATGAGATTTTCAAGGATAAAAAAGGAGTAGTAAACAAAAAGCCTCTAGTGTGGAGCCAAACGATGATAATATTTTGAGATTTTGTATTGATATCATGTACATAGTAAAGAGTGTTTTGTAGACTTCTCTATAATCCTATGTGTGTACTGGATGAGATAATCTTTAAGTTTGAGATCTTTTGTGATATCGACTATTGTTTTGTAGACAAATGATGATGTGTGGGTTATATCTTAAATAGTATATTAGTAAATATTAAATTTGGGGTGTAGCATCTTGTTTCTTAATTGCCCAATATTAAGTACCGTAAAGCATAGCTAGTCTTATAGTTGTCTTGTAGAAATTTTTTTTTTTTTTGACTTGATAGAGATTCTATGGTCACACAGTACTTTAGAAGTCCTTTTCTACATCATCCACCCTACTCTAATTCTATGGGCAACGTTGTCCCTAATCTCTCTATCTCTATGGATTATTGATCCAAGATATCGAAAATAGTCTTTTTAGATATCTCTTCCCATCAGTTTGCACTATGCCCTCCTTTCTATTCCTATTTTGACTAAATTTACATTCCATATATTCTGTTTTAGACTTTTAGTTCTACTTAATCTAAAAATTTTAGATTCTAAGTTCTTTTTCCGCGATTCTAGCTTAGAATTAACCCCCACTTTATTTCTATCAATTATAATTATACTGTTAGCAAATAACATGCACCATGGAACATCTTGAATGTGTCTAGTTAGTTCACCCAAAATTAAATGAAAAAAATAAGAACTTAGTGCTGATACCCTATTGTAACGGGAAATTCACTTGTCTCTTCTTTTGTCATTCTAACGCTAGTTACAGCCTTATCATACATGTCCTTGATTACGTCAATATATCTAGTAGATACTTCTTTCCTTTCTAATACCCATCTCATTATTTCCGTACCTATCATATGCTTTTTCTAAGTTAGTGAACACTATATGAATGTCTTTTTATCTTTTCTCTATATTTTCCCATCACTCGCATAAGTGAGAAAATAGCTTTCTTGGTTGATCTTCGTGACATGAAGTCAAATTGATTTTCTAACACAGTTGTTAAAGTCGTAGTCTATCTATGCTCAATCGTTCTCTCCCAATGTTTCACCATATGATTCATGAGCTTAATATCATGGTAGTTAGTGCAATTTTGAATATCAACTTTGTTTTTATTTAAAGGTACTGGAGTATGTTTCCTCTATTCGTTGGATTTCCTTTTAATTGCCAATGCCTTAGCAAACAATTTAGTCAACCAAACTATGCCATCATCTTAGTGTAGTTTTGAGTATCACCTTTGTTTTTATATAAAGGTACCGGAGTACTTTTCGTCAATTCATTGGGCATTCTTTTATTCGCCAATACCTTATTAAACAAATTAGTCAACAAAACTATGCCATCATCACTCATACACTTCCAAGCTTTAATGGGAATTCCGTTTGGCCCTACAACTTTTTACTATTTTCATCTTTTTCATAGCTTCCTTCACTTTTTTTTGTTTTTATTTTTCAAAAAAATATATAATTCCTACCCCTAGCAGTGTTCCTTCTTACTAAGTGTTCTCAAGTTTGAATTCTCTTTACCATTTTCATTAAATAATTTGTTAAGATACCTCCTTCACTTAATCTCCTCTTTTACTAATATTCTCTCGTCCTCACCTTTTATTCACTTAACATGGTTTTAGTCTCCACTTTTTATTTCCCTTATTGTAGTAAGTTTTTATATATCTTTCTCCTAATCTTTGGTGCCTAAGTTTTGGTACAAATCACCAAATGCCTCGAGTTTAGCCTTGCTCACTGCCTTCTTAGCTTCATTTTAAGCTAATTCATACTTTTCTTAAATTTCTGCATTCCTAATTTTATCTAGTCAATTTATATGACCTATCCTAACCTAAAAGAAAAATAAAATAACTCATACAACCTACAATTCAATTTACTTAAAGCTCCACAAGATCTGCTGTCAACCATTATGGGAATGCCCATAATATTTGGTAATGGCCAATTCTTTTGGCGTTCTTGATACATTCTGCATCTATGATGAACTGTTTTCACTCTTGTTAACAGAAAAATCTACATAAAAAAAATGAACAAAAATGAGTACATAAGAATTGTAAATTATAATTGGGTTTCTAATGAAATATTAAGCTTAGGAAGTCATGTTTAGGTAAGTCACTTGAAAAGTATACAAGTAATCCACACGTTATTTTACTTTTCGTATCTTCAGAATTTTAAAAATATTGAATACTTTTTTTTTTTTTTAAATGTCATCTCTCTTATCATACGTGGGATCATCTGACTTGACTCCTTAGCCTTTCCATTTCAGATTGTCCATCTTCTGTTTTCTGAGTAAGTGCAAACTGTGACTGAGCAAGACAATTCATACCATGCAACTTCACAGTTGTAAGTTTGTAACTGGGTTATCATATTTGGTACTGGAATGACCCATTTCAGCATCAATAGTGTTTATGCTGTTCTTCCAAGGTCTGGCTACTCTCCAGAGGAACAACATCTAATTGTAGTCTGTAGATCTTGAATATATCCCATTTTTAGAGGGAATAAGTGTATTAACTGAAAGACTCTTGGAATATGTGGATGAGGTTTGGGACTTTGCTAAAACTGCATGACCATAAATGGTTATGCATACAGTTGCATTTAAACCAAAAATTTTGATATATCTGCTAGCACTTTAAACTATAAAAGAGTTGTCTGGTGAAGAAACACTTCAACGGTCAAATTACAGTAGACAAAACAAAAAAAGGGTGACAGTTATGGAGTTAGGATCCTTGATTGGATTCTTTCAAATTAGTTGTTTAATGGACATTCACTGATGTCATACTCCTGATTGTCAAAGGTGCCCTGGTTTCTCTCTTTCCAAATTCTCCAAAGAATATTCAAACGGGAAAAAAACAGTCCGCTAGTGCTACCCCATCTTTTCTGCTTGCTATAATACTTGTAACATCATTAGTATCTTTTCATAATTTATGACTTGTGTTCTATTGGAAACTTATACAATGTTGGGAAATTTTTTTTGTTTTTCAGTTGTAAATCTTAGTATCATAGGTCACAAGATCCATTTCCCACAGTTTCTTTGGATAATGTATAGTGTCTTGTGTGGTTCCCAATTGATATGACTTGCATTGATTTTGTGTTTTTTTCAGTATCTAATCATGGTTCAGGGGCTGATTATGATGTTAGGATGACTTATATTTTGTTTTGTCATATGTGAGAACTATGACTGTGTAGGATAAATCAATTCCTTTTATTTCTCCAGGAAACTTGTTGCTATTTCAATTTTTCAGTTTTGAACTTGAGCTTCTCTGAATTGACTTACTTGTACCTTTTCTGACGTAGTAGCTAATTCGTTTGGTCATAAACTATGCCTATGGATTGGTTTCAAATCTCTCTCTCTTTCTTGTACAGTTTGGACAGGTTGGAGTTGGTGACAATGTTGATCATTGCTCTCCTGTGCAGGTTAAATTTCCCCATGAGCAGGCAAATTCTTGATCCCATAGTTCTCCAAATTTTTTAAGACAACCTGTTGACAATAATATTCAATTCCATAGTTGCAACTTTTGGTTCTTTCCTTTTTTGGCAGAAAGTAGTTCAGATCTCATGTGGATGGAGGCACACACTTGCTGTTACTGAAAGGCAAAACGTATTTTCTTGGGGAAGAGGCACAAATGGACAACTTGGGCATGGGGACTCTATTGACCGGTAATTGCATTCACAATTGAACCAATGTTTGAAATTGTGAGTTTTCATGTGATTGTTATTGTATGTGCTCTTTCTGTATCATGATAGATGAGATGTTTTAGGTTTTTTATTGTCTTATAGTTTGCTTCATTGTGTAAACGTAGAGGCAGCTATTGCAATTTTTCATTAAGAGATTAAGATTATTGATAAGGAAGAGAAATACAAGGAAGAAAGAAGAGGGTAGTAGAGAAGAGGAAATTTCTTCAAAAAAACAGAGAAGGAAACAATTATTCATCAGCCACTTACCTGTAGCTGCCTTAAAAGAAAATTAAAATTCTTGTAAGCCACTTACCTCTCCTTTTCCTTCCTAGAATGGGACCACACCAGAGAAAACTCAAGCCCTGACCACCAAAGCCTTCTTTGTGGACGGCCTGCCTTCAAAAGGAGCAGACAACAAGCCTCTAGTACCTGTTAGGGGACCGTGAATAGAGGTCAAGCCCTACTTGAATCGTGCTCAGCTGTAGCATCCTTAAAAGAAACCCCATCAAGCCTATCAAGAGGCCCAGCACATGGAGCCTCGACAAAGGCTTCCTGCAAAAGGCCTTGTAAAAACGTGGCCCAATGAACACAAAGTCTTGGGTCGTTGCACCGACTCACTACAAAAATGGACTATATATTAATCCCCAAGACACAACTCAAAATTTCCAAGTGGCACCCACTTACCCGACACCCCAGATTTAAAATTCGAAATGTCTGACCCGCTTGATTAAACCACACCTACCACTGTACCCAGACCTCATTCTCCAGCTGCTATGTGGTCCACTCTCCTACTCTTCAACTGACCACTGTATCACTTTTCCTATTGAACAAAAATGCTTACCTCTCCTCCATGTATTGATTGTTACATTTCCCTATTTGTACCACCTCCTCCCCCTTCTTACTGCTCCCATCTAATCATCATGTGTCGACGTTCTCCAATCATCTCCCGTTGATGTCAACTCCATCATTCCATTACTAACAAGATGCCCCTCCTCCCATGCCTACTCCCCTCAGTGCATGAGAATCCACCACCTGTTTCCCCTCTCTCCCCTTTCCCTCTGGTTCCGACCTTTCATCACCATCTCACCCCTCTGATCATTTGGGTTGATGATCTCAAGCCCAACACCACCTCAACCATCCGTTATTCCCTTCCTCGAATTCTGCAAATTGGGTGATATTTCCAAAAACTACAAGATGTAAAGGCAACTAGATTCATCAAACAACTCAATCGGTGAAGGTATTTTTCATCCCTACCTCACCAGAAGACAGATTATGTCCCATCTATCATCCCAGTCCACCACTGCCTCGAAAAATTCTCCTCAGCAGTCCCCCATGGTTTTGAAAGTGCCAACTCCAGTGGTGAAGTGGAATGCCTACCACAAGAACCCAAACTACTGCTCTCCTCAAGATGCCTGTACAACCCACCGCAACAGATGACTCATCCAGCATCAAATAAGCATCACCTTTCCTTCTTTCTCCATTCGAAAGTGCCCTGTTATCTTCTTTTGCAGAAGGTGAACGAAATAGAAAGAGATCGGCTACAATGGGGTGGACCTTCAACCCCATTGAAACCAACTAAACTTTGAAGGCCTACCGAGAAATCTCTGAATCAGAGCCACCATCACCCTCAAACTTCCCTACCAAACACGATTTTAGGAAATCTCATCTTTTTGCCATCCTTTAACTATGGTGATTCAGCACCACGCACGAACCCCTATCAAGAATGCTTGTCACCCTCCATAGAAAATTCAGGCAGCTGCGCCATATGAAGAAAAGTTTGCTGGTTAACACCATCCTTGTTCCATTTGTAGATAATAAACGATTTCGCTTTAGACTGTTTCTTGAACAGACCACAACATCGTAACGAGTTAGAAAACAAGTGCCAACCATATGCCCCCACCCTTCAGTATGATCAGCAACACTTCACTATGATCAACTGGTTTTTCTAAGATAAATAACTTTCTACCTCTGGCATATGATTTCACCAAAATAGATGCATCTCTGAATCTACCTACTCCTCTCCAAAACATTCTAGTTCTCAAACCTTTAAGCAATACTTGATCCACAAATTCACAAAGCTGTGACACAAACTCCTTTTCCAGCAATAAGCTCCTCAAAAAACAGCTTCCCTCTCTGTGATTATTACATATCTACCTCTCTCCCTTCCATCTTTGATCTCAACGTCAAAAGTTTTTTTCTTCAACCTGAAAAATCTTCTTCATCTCAGGTAACTGATCCAAATAAAATGCTGATATTTTGAAAGATCCTGATTCAGTTTGTCTCAATCCCTATCAGTTGCAGGCACGGAGACACCAGATCTGGGTTTCGGATTTATTGCCAGCCTTGGTTGTACCGAACATCTTCTGATTAGGGTTACACACATTCAAATATTTTAATATCACTCAAAATGAGAATGAACTGTATCAAGCCATCAATCCTACTGTAGAAGAATAGAATCCACTCTATCCCACATCGCCTAAATAAAAGGCTCGCTACAGCTTCAGATACCTGTATTGGTCCCTCCACTTATAAGCTTAGGCTTTTAGGTTGGAAACTTAACACCTAGAAATGGAAAGTTGTGTACTTAATAATTATGATAAATTGTTATTTTTGTGCTTTCTTGCTTATGGTTGTGGATATCAAAGCCTCCCATGTGTCTTATAAGATTTCATGCCTACGAGACAATGCCTAGTGATTACTTGGAGAGAACTCATTTAATGCTCTAACAATACAATCACGAGTTTTAAAATGCTAGATTATTCATATAAACATGGTTAGGTGATTTTGTGTCTCTACTACCCCATATGATTACCTCATCTTTTGTTTATGGAATTGGAAACCAAATAAGTTCAAATATCATTTATGTTATTTTATTAGTCTGTTTAACTGACAACATTTTTATTGCAAATGGAAGAAATATTCCAAAGATTGTCGATGCTTTGAGTGTGGATGGATCAAGTGGGCAACATATAGCATCCTCAGAAGCTTATACGTCATCAGGTGTTGTATATTTCTCATTCCGTCTGTTTTGTTTAGTATTACTAGTTGCTTATGAGATGGTTTCTTTACATTTTTGGACCTTTTTGGTTATTCATATGTTTCGGTTGGGCAGGGAAATTCTGGGTCTCACCATCAGTGAAATATGCAGTTGTTCCTGATGAAACTGTAAGTTTCTTCTTTTCCTTGTTATTTTAAATATAGGATTTTAGAAGCAGTTGAAATTTTATTTGCTGTTGTGAATGCATTGAGATTTCCATTAGGCAATGATAAAAGAGATGTGATCAGATGCTCATAATTTATTAATTTACCAATGACAATCATATTATAAATAAATCAAGCTTAGGTGCTGAACATGCTAATAATGTATATCAATACATAAAAATACTGTATGAGAGGCATCTAATCATAAAATAAATCTAAGGATATCTGTAATTTTAACTAGTGTTAAATGTGTGATGGGATCACTGATCACTCACATACACAGTTTTTCCGCACCTTTCGAAACTTATAGTTTGTCGATATTAGATGTTCTTTAGTACTTTAATCCCTTTTTTGCTGTTGAATTTTTTTTTATTGCTCAATAATCTTAAGTTTTTAATTAGAAAATAGTCCAAATTTAGGAATGGTATCTGCCATTAACTGCCCCGTCTTGGAATTTTCCTGACTGCTTACATTGCAACCTCTCATGTGAGGACAGATGGATGCAATTAGTGTGTTATCTATACTGTTATATTAGGCTGGGTACCCCTTTTGTTGATGTTATGATCTCCACTTTGAATATTAGTTTTGCAACAGCTCAAACACGCCTGCCACCTCATTTTTCTTTTTTCACCAAATAGGAATTCCACACATAGCATGTGCCAAACATCACCCCTCCCCACTCCCTGCGGCAAGAAACAAAGGTGTATAGAAATTTAAATGTCTAATTATAATAATGTTTTTTTCCCATCCCTTGGTGGAAGATATATAGAGGATTACAGAATTTTTGTGCTAGATCTCTATATGATAAAACATTTAGTCAAAAGTATACCATTGGAACCTTGTAATATTGTAGTAGAATATTGACCTGAATCTTAAATGATCTTTGGCAATAAATTTGAAGTTTTTTAAGAATTACATAGATATTTTGGCCACCATCAGCCCAGCCCATTTCCTCTTCCCAAGAGAGGAAATGGATTTTATTTTTTGTGGGTGAGGAGGGGGATTTCATGAATACTGTGGAACTATACTGTTTTTGTAAGTTTTGAAAAGTTTGTGAGATAGAAAAAATAATTCACGTTTGTTTGTGCAGGTCCAGGGGCAAACAGTTGGTTCGATCACGGGTAATGGGAGTGATGCAAGTGTCCCTGAGAATGAGAATGACGTCAAACGAATTCGCACTTGAAATCCTAGACTTCCACAAGACATGGCCTCTGAACTTCCTGCATTAATCATTGTGAACTGGGCAATATCGTCACTGGCATTTTCTCTGTCCGCACACTCATCACTGTACCCGTGCTGCTTTTTGGATACTGTGCGTCTGTCCTTGTTCCTCCATGTGAAGAGGAAATATATATATATATATATATGTGTGTGTGTGTGTGTGTAATGCTAAGAACCTTTAATACTCTTGACTCAATATTAATGTTATTGAACTTATTTCTATGCCAAATTGCTCGGTCACGATATGCAAAAAGCTTGAGCATTGCTTCGCAACAGTTTCTCAATCTGTGCTCCTCAACATTTTTGCACTTCTCCATAAACTTAATCCAATTAAGTTCAGCACAAGTCATCACAGTGGTTAGCTGCACTATTCAGGGAAAGAGAAATTATGCAAGGGAAGGTTAACACAGAAGCAGCAGAAAACAGGATTTTGTGACACTGACCCAGAGGCTTTGTTAAGTTGAAAAGGCAAACCGGGGACGCCAAATTCAATGGTGTGGTGAAAATATATTATGACCTATCCTATTACTTTTGAGTTTTGATATTCAGGCATCCCGGAATATTGCTTTGTGAATGGGTACGGTAATTGCAACCCAGATCTCCTCTGTCCATACCCCATTACTTACTAAACCCTAGTATTTACAAATTAAATTCCACAAATTTTTTAAATAACCCCAATCCTATTCTAATTTGAATACAAGTTATTTTCTCACTCCAACCCAAAAATACCAAATTCATGATCAAAGAGAAGAGAGAGAATTAGGGCACCATTGTTCCTCCACGACAGCACATACAACAAGGGTGTCACCGGCAACGACTTTTTCGGCGATGTTTTCTCCTGTGGATTCTCTTTTTCCATTTTATCTAATCTCATATAACCTAACACCATTGTGGTATTTGGATAAATACTTGGGTGCTTAACATTGCAGGAGGTCAAAATAGAGCTCCAAGAGGGTCTAAGTAGTGGGAAGTTTAGTGTTTTGAAGCTTTATTGTGGGTTTTTTTTTTTTTTCAAATTTGCAGCATGTTCGGTCCTTTGCAGAACCGAACATATAAAAAAATGCTCAACCAACCGAACATATTGAAAATGTTCCTCCACTTCCAATCAAACATTCAAAAAAAAAAAAATAGGTGACATTTTTTAAAAACGGTGCATTTTTTTTTTTTTTTTTGATAATTGGTGTAAAGTCCTATTTTATACTTTCTTATTTGATAAAGTCCCCTCATACTTTTTTTATTTTGAAAAGTTCTAATTTGAAATGTTTTACTGCCTAAGGTCCTTTTTTAAAAAAATTATTTATTTTGCGGACTTAAATGCCCTCCAGCCTTTGGAATCGCCAGAGATAAAGTTCAATGGTCTAGGGTTCGTTGTTGAAAATCATTATAAAAACAAAATGCCACTTCATAAAACATATTTTGAAAATCATTATAAAAAACATTTCAAGGTTTTGAAAACTTAATTTAGAAAAATAATTGAATCCTAGTCAATTTTGAGTTAAAACCTTAGGAATGGTCAATTAACCGTTATGGTTTGTTATGAACCAAAATGATCTCAAATAGTGCTATTACTAATTAATTCTCCTAATTACACTCTAAACATTTATACAAATCCAATGGAGCAAACTATGATGAATTTGGAGGTCAAATGAAAATTATGCGAGAAAAATGACAATAATGCCCTCCGAATCGCAAAAGTTCTTATTACCTATTGAGCTTCGATTGGAATGACATGAATTTGACATGGACAACTTATGATACTCTAAAAAATGAGTAAAAAAATGTACATAAAATAATAGCCTCTAATTAACTCAGGAAAATGGTAATTTAGGAAAACTCAAGTTTTGAGGTTCCTTTCTCCAAAAATGATCGATCATTCTAAACAACCATAAAAATGCACTGATAACTCATTTTCAATGAGTAAAATGGGATGTCTACACTTTGCAGCATAGAGTCCTAAAAAAGATTTTTTCTTGTCAAAAGTCTTGATTAGAGATTCTTTCATGCATAAAAGTCCCCATGTTTAAAAATATGCTTATAAATGGAAGATTTACCCTCCTTACAAATTGATCATATCATTCGACATGATTTTTCTTATTTATTTATTCCAAAAATATCTTCAACAAATATCTTTCCTTAATTTCCTCTTTCTCTCTCTCATCTCTTTCTTTCTTTCACCTCAATCTTTTTTTTTTTCTTTCATCTCTTTCTTTCTCTCTCCCCAATCTGCATTAATTAGGATGGTTTTCATTGCATTGGGAATGATTTTTACTTCATTGCACCGGTAATAATTTTCACTGCATCTTTGATGCACTTCTTATAGTTTTCACTGTATTTCTAATGCACTAAAGATTATTTTCACTGCACTTATCATTTTGTATTTCTCTCTCTCTCTCCTTTATCTTCTCTAAGAATAAATTTCATTGAACTAGGGACGATTTTCCGTGCATCTCTGATGCGTTTCTAATAATTTTCACTATATTTTTGCTACATTGGGTATTATTTTCACTGCATCTTTGGTACATTTTTTAATTATAAACATGATTTTCATTTGTATTTTTGATGCACTAGAGATAATTTTTGATGCATTAGAAGAGAGATTCATGAGAGAGAAATTTAATTTATAGAGAGAAAAAAAGAGATGAGATAGAAAGAGGAGATTGAGGTGAGAGATTTTTGGAATGAAATAAATGAGGTGAAATAGAAATTTTTGACGATTTGGAAAATTTTTTAGTTGAAGGTATTTTTTTTTTTTTTCTAACAAATGACAAAATGACTTTTGACATGAAAGAAAGTAAAAAGGATTTCATGGCGTAAAGTTGGCTAACATGGGACTTTAAGCCAAATTCCCCTTTTCTTTTCTTACACATGCCTTTTTGAATTTTGATATTCAATCAAAAGTTAAAATAAAAGTGTTGCTATTCTAAACTCCTTTTTTTAACATTTTCTTTTTACTAAAATGGTAATTGCATCAACACCAGCATCAACACTCACTTGGTGAGAAAATTGACATATAATTATTGTTTCAGTAGCTCCACATTATTATGTGTATTTGTGTATTTTCTTTTTGAGATATTGGGTTAACGATTTAAGAGCATCTCCAATGACATGCCATTTGAGGGGTCATCGCTAAAATTTAGTATTGGCATCCAAATAAGTTGCTCCAGTGGTTTGGCATTTGAGGTGCTAAATTGTGACAATGACACATAAGTTGTCAAATTTTACGCTTCAAATAGCGAATGCCATTTGTGCCATGTCATACTTTTTTTTCAAATAGTGAAAAATTGCTAAAATAGTATTAATGCATTGGAGTACATATGTTCTAAAATTTGACGTTAATGCCATTTAGTGTCCAATTTTGGCATTGACACTTTTTTGGCCCCAAACGGCATGAATGCATTGGGGATGCTCTCTAATAATAAAAAAATAAATTTTTTTAAAAATTATTTGAAATTAAGAAAATATTGGATTACATCCAAAATAAAACCCTCACCAAAAAAAAGAAGAAAGAATCAAAACACAAAGATGAAAAACACTCCCTCTAGGCAATTTCACCAACAACGAGGACGAAAAAAAAAAATGGCACAACCACAAGATACACATTATAAAAGAGGGGAGAGGGGAGAGAGGAGAGAGATTGATTAATTCAAAAAGGCAGCGCAGGTCAGCTTCCACATCTCGTTCCTACCTCCACCCCAGCAGACGAATAAGCAAGCCCCTTCTCCCTCCCCTCTCTCTCTCTCTCTCTCTCTCTCCATATAGATACACTTTCTCCATCTACTTTCTCCTTGATCAGATCTCAGGTCCCTTAATCCTTTCTCCCCCCTAACCAAACCTTTTCAGATCCCCCATTTTATTCCAATTTAGCTCATACCCAAACCCAGGATTTACATTTAAAAAAAGGAAAAAAACCATGAATGACTTCGAAGGTCTCTTAACTAGCGATTACGGGTTCAAACCCCAAGGCAAATCGGCTCCAATGGCTGCATCCAAAGGCTCTGCTAATGCCACCCATCATAGCACCCTCAATTTCGGGATCCAATCACAAGGTGCCACCCGATCGTCCTCCCGGAACTCCAATTCCCTTGGTGGCTCTTTCATCGACGATCACGATTCGATGTTCGGGTCTACCAATAATCGTAAAACCCAAGATTTTGGAACCGTAGATGGTTTCGCCGACGTTTTTGGTGGTCCAACGAAGTACACGAGCATGCCGGAGAGTCGCGGGGCCGATTCGGGGTTCGATTTCGATTCGATGCTTCGTGGGTCGACTGATTCAGGTGCCAAGTCTTCGAATTTACCGGTTTACGATAAGCCAGTGTACGATGATGACATTTTTGACGGTGTGCCGGGGTTGAAGACCTCGGCTTCGGCGAGGCACGATGATGTTTTTCCGTCGATCTCATCGCCGCCAAAAGGAAGTGGTGCATTTGATGATTTTCTTGGGAGTTTAGGCGGGGCAGGGCTGAAATCAAAGAGCTCGGGAGGAGCTAAAAAGGGTGTCGCTGATTTCGATGATTTGTTACCTGGGTTTGGTGGGAGCATTCCTTCTGGTGACAGGTACGATGCGTGTGCTCTCTCTCTCTCTCTCTCTGGTACTTAGTAGTGGTATAATTCAGTTTTCATGAATCCAATTTTGATCAGTTTGTTTTTGCTGCCACAAATGTAGCTGTTTGTGCTAGAATCAGTTAACATCTTAGTCCTATTGTAATGGCTTTATACTCAACACCCGATGAAGAAATCACATCTTAATTGGATTTGATTAAAGCTTCATTTGTGCCTCAATTTTGGGTTAGCTGATTTATCAGTATGCCGACACTGGCTGGTTGAGAGTTTTTATTTATTTATTTTGTACATTTCCATTTTAATGTTTCTTGTTTGTAGGGTAGCCCCTTTCTGAGTGTTTCAGAGCACCATTACAATGATACTTTGATACTATTATGACTTAAACGAAGGTTTAAAATTTTAGTTCTGTTGGATATATTGCACTCCCCAGATATGGGATATATCGTGACACGTATTCTATGTTGTTTCATCATCTTGCAAAAACACGGAAGAAAATTAATGAAAATTTTGAAATATTGGGAAAAAGTTTGATGAATATGAGGATTTTTATTTTAAATATCCATTTAGATATGTAACTTAACACAATAAAACAAGTAAATGCATAGATCAAGCATGGGAGAGTTATGTAGCAGCACCATCTATTGAGTGAAGAAAAACTTTGGAGAGAATTTTTGAAATATAGATTTCTCTGAAATTCTTTGGACTTCTATGAAAAGCTTTCTTCATACAAAGAATTCAGAACATCAATAACAAATTTCCGTGTTGAATAGAAAGTCATATGCTGCTCATTGTGTATGCTGTATCGTCATTTGAAAAATATTTATGCGCATTGTTCTAAACATTCAAACCATTACAGTACAACATATGGGAGTTATGAAGTTTCTAATAATTGCATGGACACATTCTCCCTCAAATATTGAATACGTGCCCTCTCAAATTATTATTTTTAATGAATTATAGTGTATTTAACGCAATCTTAAACATGTATTTTAGTGTATTGTGTCGTATATTGGTTGATGCTATTTTGTATCAATCAATAGCTTGTCGTCATGTTGGCTAAGTTTTAAATCCACTCCTTATCTTGACTGGATTAATCATTTAAAATCACCTCATTACAAGGGTGTTATGTAAAATCATGACCGTAAACATCGATACCAAGATGGATGATACTATGAATTTCTCTCTATTTCTCAACTCACGGGATATTTTTGAATCGTTCCCTATCGATACCAAGATGACTCGTCACAGTCATCTCGGAATCGTTCGAGACTTCAAACCATGTCTACATCATCCATTACTTATATCACCACCCACCCAACATCACTACCACCATGACCACCACCATCCACCCATCATCAACCATCACTCATTACCTATCATTTCCATCACCCACAACCCATCCATCACCACGACTCATCATTGCAACCACTATTACTTCTATCAAGACCATGACCTCGACCTCAAAACCTCCTCAAACTCAATTGCCATCCCTTATCGTTGATTTTTCCCCTTTTGAGAGAAGAGCTCATTAATTTGGTATATTCATAAATTGGAAATAGTCATTATATGTAGAATTAATCAGTCAAAAGGGTAGTTTTCATTCTTGCATCAAATTAATAAAATTAGGTTAAACCAAACGCTAGAATGGAAATGAGATTTGATTTCTATATAATATTCTTGGGGTGTCCAAACATAGGTATAAGAATTGGGTCATTCCGGGAATGATTCCTAAGAATGAGATGCTCATTCCCATGAACCAAACTTAAAAGTATATTTGTTGTAAAGGAGTTGTTTCCACCTTATACAAGGTGAAAAATCGAAGAAAAATTATAAGAAAATGGAATAAATTCAGTAGTAGTGACTTATCCAGCAGGCACCAGCATTTTAGCATGAAAATGCTTTAAGAGTGTTCAGCATGTCTTGTCAGCAGCTTTAATCAAGATGATGCAAATTTATGTTGAAATTTGCTCCTCTACCTAGCCCAAGTGGTAAGGGAGGGTGGGGGAAAGGGTTAGGATTAGGATAGTTATGTGTTTGATTTCCGTCCCATGTAACTTGAAAAAAGAAATTTATGTTGAAATGAAACAGAAACAGTTACGCTGACTTATTTTACATGTATGACTTATAGGATTATGTTGTATTCTTCCTACTATTTGTCTCATCTGTCACATCTGTATCTTCTGTGATCCCATGCTCAATGCACATTTATATAATTACTCTAGTGTATAAATGCCACTTGACTTAAATTTTAGCACCGTATTGCTTTTTGCACAGGCCAACTTCAGGGGCCAGTTGGCAGTCAAAATCAACTGTTAATGCGACTAAAACAACCTCTAATGTGATGGAAGACCCCTTTGTAGTTTTAGAATCAACTTCACCCCCTGTGGCTCCATCATCAGGGCAGTTTACTGACCCATTGGAAGAAATCAGTAAGCTCAGTAAGCCTGGGAGCTCACGAATTGATGGTTCATCTGTTAGTGGGGGAGTTTCTGATAATATAGATCCTCTTGATGGCCTTGGTAGATCCGTGCCTGCATTCTCATCCAAGACGAATGATAGGAAGAAGGATAGGAGCCCCTTAAAGACTGGACCAAGCATGAGTGAGACACAGACTTCTGCTTATAAAGAATCAATTGAGAAATCTTCTGTTAGAAGTCCTGAGCGCCATCCTCAGAAGAAGACGCCTGTAGACAATTACTGGGATTCTAATAATACCCTGTTTGATATGCCTACAGTTTCAAATGGTTTTCCTAGTTCAGTTGGTCAAACTGGTTCTCCCCCTTCATATGTAAATTCTAGTCCTAATGAGACAGATTCCCAGGTGAATATGTCTTCGACCTCTGAAGAAAACTTGGAGTCATCTGAAGATGTATGGCTCACTGTATCAGAGTTGCCTCTTTTTACTCAACCGACAAGTGCTCCACCGCCTTCAAGACCCCCTCCTCCGAGACCAGCGAAGGTGTCAAGAGTAGAAAAGGTTTCTCTAGCTTCCACAAATGGAAGGAAGAAGTTTAATGAGTCTTCTTCTTTTCCAACTTCCACTCAGTACTTTCAGAGTTCAAAACCAGTCCCTTCCGCGACGAGGAGCTCAGTTGCATCTCAAATTGATGAACTTGAGGATTTTTCTGTGGGTAGGACTAGAAGTAATGTTGATGAACGTGCAGATGGTCTTTTTAGTGAAGAAGTGGGGACGAACTCAGATGCTGCCGCATCGGCTGCTGCTATGAAGGAGGTTATGGATAGAGCTGAGGCTAAATTCAGGCATGCTAAGGAGGTAAGGGAGAGAGAAAATGCAAAGGCTGCTAGAAGTAAAGAAGCTGTGCAGCCTGAAAAAGATGAGAAAGTTATGCAAGATGCTCGAGAGAGGGCACTCAGAGAAAGACAGGAAAGATTAGAACGTGAGCGGCAACAGAGGGAAAGGGAAGAAGAAGAGGAGGAACAAAGGGGACTTGAGCAAGAGAGGGAGAGAATCAGGGAAATTGAGAGAGAGATGGAGGAGAAAGAGAGAGAACAAAGAAGACTTGAGAAGGAAAGGGAGAGAGCAAGGGAGATAGAGAGGGAAAGGGAAAAGGTCAGACAAGCTGTGGAAAGGGCTACTAAGGAAGCACGCGAAAGAGCAGCTGCTGAATCTCGCCTAAAAGCTGAAAGGGCTGCAGTTCAGAGAGCACAAGCTGAAGCTCGTGAAAGAGCTGCGGCAGATGCGAAGCAAAGAGCAGAAAAGGTTGCTGCAGAAGCCAGGGAAAGGGCAAATGCAGAAGCAAGGGAAAAGGAAGCACGGGAGAGAGCTGCTGTTGCAAGGGCTGAAGCTGATGCACGACTTAGAGCAGAACGAGCAGCTGTACAAAGGGCTGGTGCAGAGGCTCGAGAGAGGGCTGCTGCAGAGGCACGAGAGAGGGCCGCTGCAGAATCTCGACAAAGGGCCTCTGCTGCAAAGGTGAACCAACAAAAGAATGAAGATGATCTTGAATCCTTTTTCGGCATGGGTGCTCGACCAAGCAGTGCACCAAGGCCAAGGGCTAATTCTTCGGTGAGAACCTAAGAGTGTGACATGTGTAGTTATGTATGAGTTATTGTTGCAATGTTGTATCATTCATTTCATGACTGTTTATTTCAGGATCCTCTGTTCGATACCCAGTACCAGAACAGGCAAGGACCTGAAGCAGCAAGGAGGACATCTGTTGGATCCTCATCTAGCTTGAGGAAGGCATCTTCAGTCACAAATATTGCTGATGATCTTACCTCAATTTTTGGAGGTAATTTCATTGTTTAAATGCAAATTCTCACCTGTAACATCTCAATGTTCTTTTCCAACTCTCTTTGTCATGTTGCTAAATGGCTGAGGTATTTTTTTTTTGGCTTGCAAAAGGTGTTGCATCATCTGGAGAATTCCAGGAAGTTGAAGGGGAAAGTGAAGAAAGACGAAGAGCCAGATTGGAACGCCACCAAAGAACTGAGGAACGTGCGGTATGTGTATTCTCTCACAAGATTTAAAAGTTTCCTAAGATAAAGAATAATTAAAATACTTGCACTCACTTGAAGTGAACCAATTTACTGGGTAGTTTTTTTCTTCTAATGGTGTTTAACTTTTTGCTGTTTGGCTCTACAGTTTTTGATTGTTGATTTTGTTTGTTCAGGCAAAAGCACTGGCTGAGAAGAATCAACGGGACCTTCAAGCTCAGAGGGACCAAGCGGAGAGACATGTAAGTACCTGCACTTTCCTATGTAACTTTGTGCTTGTGTGTTTGGTGTGGGTGGGGGGGGGGGGGGGGGGGGTGTTTAGGGGTCCAAAACCATCTTGCCAAGGTCTTCACCTGTCCTTAATACCCTGCAAACAAACTAATCACTTCTTTTTCTTGAAGTGGTGGAGTGAATGCCAACTAGGGCTGTAACTCCGTTCAAGTTAGCAAGTTAGATCATATTGTTATTAACCTAGAACTGATCTGACCCTAGGTTCTTATATATTTATGTCATTTTGGTTTTATTTTTTGCTTCTGTTTGTTCAACCTAGAACCAATGTGTATAACCAAACCATCCTGCATTGATGTTGGATTTGTATGGAAACTGGAAAGGGAGGTTTAAGTGGCAATTCATTGGTTATATTTTAGTATTATGTATCACCTCATTGATTAAATCTTTAGGGATTGTTTGTTACTTTCGAAATTCAGCTGGGAAATATTTAAATTTAATTTTTTTTTTTTTTTTGTAAACCAAAGAGGTAATTGTTTAAGGATAATTTGGAAGAGTGTTAGTAGTCTTTAAACAATAATCTGGGCTTTTTTGTCATTTTGAAGAGTAAATGGTTTAGGGCAAATTTTTAGTTATTAGCTAAAGAAGATGCAAAATGGCCAAACATGAGATTATTGTATTATTATTATTAATATTTAAAATAGTTTGTCAAAAGTTATAAAGCACAGCCACTTCTGTGGGGTGTTGTGGTAGGGTCAAACACGACACTGCTTTTGACACGACACCTCTCTCTTTGCCTCCGCTTTCGTTTTTGTCCTATCTTCTCTATGAATAACTTAACTAGGGCTTCCAAAAACAATTCAAAGGGATGCTCTTTGAATGATGTATGTGATGCTACATGATATAATATACTTTAACTCAACTCTATTCAACAAAGCCTTGATTCCAACTATATGGGGTTGGCTACATGAATCCTATTTTGCCATTTAGCTCTATCAAGGGCCATATCATTCACTAGATACCTATCACACGTCCTTTCTCACTACCGAGAACCACTTTATTTTGGGCCTTCCTTTTGTCTTCTTAAGACCTTCCACTTGGAATAAGTCACCCTTTCACATTGGTGCATTCCTAGGTCTTTGTTGCACATTTCCAAATTTTTTTCAAAGATTTTTGCTCGTCTTGTCCTCCATTGGAGCCATTCCTTCCTTCTTTTGAATGTTATTTTATCTTTTCTTATAGTACCACTTATCAGCTTAAGATTCTCATTTCGGCCACACACATTTTCTCGGCATGTTTCTTAGTTTCCAAACATTTAGTACTATATATAAAGCACAATTGGTATTACAGCCGTCTTGTAAAATTTTCCTTTTAACTTGATAAGGATTCTATGGTCACACATTATTCCAGAAGTACTTCTCCACTTCATCTATCTTGCTTTAATTCTATGGGCAATGTTTTTCCCAATCTTTTCATTTTTATGGATAATTGATCCAAGATAGTCACTTTTAGATATCTTTTCCTCATCAATTTGCACTATGCCTTCATTTACATTCCTAAACCTTTATGGATTATTGACTAAATTTACATTCCATATATTCTGTTTTAGTTCTACCTAACCTAAAACCTCTAGGAAGGTATTTCATACTCTAGTTTATTTATTAGCTAATACTATATCGTCAGCAAATAACATAAACTATGGAACATCTTGATTGTATGCAGCTAGTTCATCCATAATTAAAGCCAAAGCATTAGGACTTAGTATTGATCCTTGATGCAAGCCTATTGTGATTAGGAATTCACTCATCTCTCCTTCTATCGTTCTAATGCTAGTTACAACTCCATTACATATGTCCTTGATTACATAAATGTAGTCAATGGCCTTGTAGCCTAGTGGCATGTATCCTTGCCTTCAGGGGAGAAATCTCTGGTTCAAAGCACATGGACTGCATCAATACCCATTTGTTAACTTTGGGAATTTAGGGACTTGGTTAACTTCTATCGTTTGGCACGAAAAAAAGAAGAGATTACATCAATATATCTAGCATATACTCCTTTCCTTTCTAATACCCACCACATGATTTCCCTAAGAACCCTATCATATACTTTTTCTAAGTCAATGAACACTATATGAAACCATTTCTTTTTCCTTGTGCTTATCCGTCAATCGCTAAGAAAATAACCTCTGTGGTTGATCTTCTTGGCATGAAACCAAATTGATTGTCTGACATTGTTATTTGAAGTCTTAATCTTTGCTCAATCATTCTCTACCAAAGTTCCATTGAATGACTCATGAGCTTAATTCCACGGTAGTTAGTGCACTTCGAATATCACTATTGTTCTTATATAAAGACACGATAGTACTTATATGTATTAGAATATATTTATTTATGCCATGTCCCCTTCGTGGCTTTTCCTATTTTTGATATTCTTTGTACATCCAATCAACAGTATTCTTAATTCTCATGATTTTTAACTCATGGGTTCAAGTTCTTAGGAGTTGACAACTCAAGGAACTAAAACTCTAAGAAGTCGTATAGATCCTTTAAAAAGAAAGTTGGACCCTTTAAAAAGAAAGATGGGGCGCTTAGGGAAATTGTATGTGTAAGTACAGGCACGAAAGGGGTGATTTCGTTGTAAGTAGGGAGATTCCCTCGTGAGTTTATTCCCTTTGGCAAAAAATCATCAAAAGCAAGTATGGGTTGTAGGATAATGGTTGGGATGCTAGATCGGGTAGGGAGGTTTCTCATTGAAGTCCATGGAAAGGTATCTCCCAAGTTTCTCCCTTTTTCTTCAGTTTTGTTTCTTGGGTGGTGGGTAATGGAGAAAAAAAATAGATTTTGGGAAGATGTTTGAAGGGGTGACTTGTCTTTTGCTTCTCTATTTCCAAGATTATACAATTTATCTCTTGTTCATGATGCTCCTATTGCTACTTTTGTGGTCTCTTATTCCTTTCCAATTACTTGGGATTTGCATTTTTTAAGGAATCTTAATGATAGAGAGTTTGTTGAGTTTTCTTCTCTTTTGGGTATTCTTGATGGGGTGCATTTAAATCCTTTGTCGCTTGATAGGAGGCGGTGGTTGTTAAATCCTTTGGGTTCTTTTTCATGTAAATCTTTCTTTGATGCTTTATGTGATGAATCTTCTTTACTTCCTTTTGTTCTGGCAAAGTTTATTTGGAAAGCAAAAGTTCCCCTTAAAGTTCAGGTTTTTGCTTGGTCAGTGGCACATGGAAGAATTGTTACTAATGGTCTTCTACAGAGGAAGATGCCTAGCTCTGCCCAATGGTGTGTGATGTGTGGTGGGGTGGAGAGCATTGATCATCTTTTCTTGCATTGTCGTGTTGCTAGGGTGTTATGTTGTTATTTCTTTCAGCTTGGTGAGGTTTCTTGGGTGGGGCTGGAGCCTCAACATGCTTTGCAGTTATTGAAGATCAATTTTAAGGTTTTTGGGTATTCCAAAAGGGCTTCAATTCTAGAGAAGTGCTTTGTTTTGGCTATTTTCTGGGTTATATGGAAATGCTAGAATTTTTTTGGATAAATCATCATCTATCGATGGGTTGTGGGACAGAGTTTGTTTCTTGTCTTCTTTGTGGTTGGTTAGTAGAGAATTTAAGGGTGTTCCTTTGTTTCCAATAAAGGGAAATTGGGTTGCTATCTGTGATCATTGAGTCTCTTTTCTTTTGTTTTCTTTTGGTTCCGTGCTTTCTTTTCTTGTAAGTAGGACGTCCTGTCCTCTTTGCTGTTTTTAATGAAGGTGTTGATTATAAAAAAAGAAAAAGAAAAAGAAAGTTGAATGGAGTGGTGTTAAAATTGTTATTCTAGTGGGCTTCTGGGATGGAGGCTTTTAGAGGATTCTCCTTTCTTAATTTTTTGGCCTGAACTTTATGAGTGGTTCTCTGATTGTTAAGTTTTGTATAATTCATGTATACATGGGTTTGCCCTGTTGTCTGTCCTTTTATAATATTACGTTTTACCTATAAAATTAAAATATCCAGCACCATTTAGTTATAAGAGGGAATTTCGTTGTGCGCGTGTGCGTGCGTGCGTGCGTGCAAGCATTGTGCATGTGCATGCGTGTATGTATGGAGGTCGTCTTATTGCATCGGCCGACATTGTATTTGCATCCCAATGCCACAAGCTGGTGGTGTCATGTTAAAATTGTGCAGCAATGATCATTAATTATAAGCCAATTGTGTAAATTTTTGTTGATTATTTATCATTATTCATCTTTGTATGAAGAAAATTTAAATGTTATATTTAATAATTCACCTATAATACAGTATTTCCTAATTGTTATATTTTTTGTTTATTTACTTAATATTCTTTTTGTTGTGTGTTCTTGCTGATTGGTTACATGAGACCTACTTGAAGTCAATTGAATTTTAGACTTATTCTAATCTTTCTGCATTGATTTCAGAGGATTGCTGAAACAATAGATGCTGAGATCAAGCGCTGGTCTGCAGGAAAGGAGGGAAATTTGCGTGCACTGCTATCAACTTTGCAATATGTGCGTCTTTGCTGTTTTTATAATCTATATTTTGCATATTCTCTCTTTCATCTTTTATGGAATCATTTTGATGCCTGCGTATTCTCTCTTTCATCTTTTATGGAAGATAAATTATTGTCCCTACTAGATATAAAAATTTGAGTTCATCTTTATCTTTTCCCTTCTTCCCCACTCCCCCTCCTTTTTTTGAAGTCCTTGGTCAATTTCTATTAATCTCAACTGACTGCTGGTGTTATACATTGTCTCTATGTTTGCTAACAGCCTAGCTGTGATCACCCGTCATTTGTTTTTTCGTGTTAAATTAATTTGGTGTTCCATACAACCAAACTTTTGTGACTCAAGTGGAAGAAATGAACCTCCTAAATTTGTCCGATTCAGTTACTAATACTTTCTGGGGTTTGATTTGGTGAAAGCGCCTTGAAACTAATCTTTATTTAGTTGACAAAAGATGGTGAGTAGGAGTGGAGAAGCATCTAGGTCTGTAAATGAGCTACTTATTCTGTTTGAAGCATATAATTTTTCTTCTAAGATTAACATAACTTTAATTTCTTGTTTAAGTGATCTGCCAATATGCTTTGGGTTAATACTTGTGGGATCAATGTGAATGACATTTATATATTTGAATTGACCCTATAAACTGGACTTCTCCAAAGGCATGCCGTCTGCACAACTTAGACAGCTAAACCCATATTTCTGTTAGAGAAACTGTAATTTTTTAGCAAGTAGAGTGAGATTCAATAACCGAATATTTTATTATAGATTTAAGTCTATCTAAAGGGTTTGAAAAATGTATCATGAGTAGTGCAAACATGAAATATTTGTTCATTTTTCCATCAATAGTTGACTAGAGGTTGGAATGTGTATGAATGGTAGTTCAAGCAGGAAGTGAGGTTGAATTCAAGGACTATCAAGCATTTGGAAATTTCTCATGTGGGTGTTTATATTTATGATACAAGGAATTCTTTGTTTTTTAAGTAATTTGTTTCTGAAGTGGAATTCATAATCTATGTTGATGATGTACCTCTTCATTACGTGATCAAAGTCATTGTCCAGCTTCCCAGTTATACTCTCTCTCCCTTGTATGAAGCATCCTTTCTTTGATTCCTTGGACAATTTTAATAGCATTAATATAAAGCTTCTTTTACATTTCTACTATCCCTATTCATTGCATATCAATTTTTTTCTTTTCTACTGGCTTATCATTTTTTTTTTCTCTTTTCAACTGCTTATCAATTTTTTTTTTCTTTTCTACTTAAAATTGTTGTATCTACTCTTAATGAACCATTAACTGCTTGGTGGAGCTGTATTTTGTTGAAATTTTGTGCTCAGTGATAAATATCAGACCTTGACAAGTTATCTAGAATTAATTGGTAAGGCTTGCGATTAGAATGGGATTTCAAAGCAGTGTTACTGTGTACGATTGTACGAAATGAAAATTCTCAAGCTTTATGGCTTTCATATTAGTTTCTTTAAATAGACATTAGGAGATCATTAACATATTGATGCAATTAGTGTGCAAAATTCATTGAAGAGGGCCTTCTGGGAGAGCAGCATTATTGCCAGCTTACACAAATTCAAAATTTTTTGGTCAATTAGCTTTGGAGAGTGTGTGTGAGATTGCTTTAGACCAATCAACTTTAGATATAGGACTTCGAATTGTAAAACTATAGGCCAATTAACTCAAGAAGTTTATCAGTTCCTTCTTGTTAATGGTATTAAACAACAGCCTTACCAAGATGACTTCCATGCTTCCTCACAGCTGTATTATAAAACAATTTGGAATTCTTGTTGCTAGTTTTCAGTTCTGTGGCTCTCCAAACAAGGCCTAACTAGATTTGCAGAATGATGTCCCTCTCTCTAGAGACTGATGTAAAATTAGCAATTGGCATCATTTGGGGAACATCTTAGCCCAAGGAGGTGACACCTAGGAATTTGTCAAACCTAGAGCAAACAGGATCATTCTCACTTTCAGTTTATGTGAAAAAAATCCCAAACAAAGTTTCGAAGTCACTCTTATAAATTGCCATCCTCCTCCAACTTGATTATTCGATTAGAGACAGAAACATTTAAGATCACCTCTAGGCTCCATTATACCAAGGTAAGGAACAAAGAGTAGCCACCCTGTTTAACTTCCTCCAAATCCCACGTTGGTCTTGGTCATGATCTCTATTTTCCCTCTCATACTTTGACCGATTACTTATGTGGTTTCTTCCGGAATCATAATAAGAACATCTTGTTCAGAAGCAAAGTTTCCTTATTTGATATTCTATCAAGAAATTGAAGGTTCCTTATGTTTGAAGAAAGAATGTTGATCTTTCTTGAGGAATTGTCCTTTCCCCATTTTCCTATTTAATCAAGTCATCTTGCTGGGGTTCTATTTATTTATGACAATCTTCATGAAATTCAGTTCAAATGTTGCATTGTCAATTTTTTAAATGAAATTTGACTTTTTCGTCAATTTCTTGGTTGAAACCTCAATATATCACAATATTTCGGATGAAATTTGAACTTTTCACTTGTGAAACTCAGCTAGAGTAGACTTAATAAAAGAAGCCAATAGAGGTGGTAGCTGGGGACACAAACCTGATATTAAGTGTTCACTGTAATCTACTCTCACCACAAGTCTACGTAAGCTTCTTTGATAAAAAGGTAACATATTTAATAATTATATTATCGTGGATGCTAGAATAAGGTGCACCTTATGCAAAGTTGCATCAAGCGACCTTCGTAGGGGCAGTTGCAAATTTTTATGAAAAACCGACCGTTGGATTAGATACCCCTCTGAAGCATGTCATGCCTGGCAAAAATCACAATGATCCAACTATTGGTTTATGAAAAAACACTCTGAAAAAATGGTAACATTTTGAAGAACAAAAAAGTCCTAGTTTTTTCACAGTGACATTTTTCAAACACGAGCCATTGGATCATTGTGATTTTTGGTGGGCATGACATAAAGAAGAGGGGAATTTAATCCAACGGTCGGTTTTTCAAAATCTATTCTGCAACTGACCCTACGATGGTTACTTGATGCAATTTTGTGTCAGTGCATGTGTTAGGTGCACCTTATAGTAGCATCTTTGTTTATTTGATTTTAAACATAAAACCTTAATAGAAAAATGTTTCCATGGAGATTTGAAATTAAATCTTCTAAATGAGAGTAAAATATTCTTACCATCTATTTTGAGAAACCTTCTTAGTATTAATACAAAACATTTAATGTTTATATTATGTTTGATTTAAAATGTAAGTCTTCTTTTTATTATGTTAATTTTTTAGGAAACTTGAAAACTTTATAAGTTATATAACAATAAGATCATATGGTTAGATTATATTGTTGATAATGTTATAAATTTATGATTGTGTATATATACAAGTATACAATATTATTATTATCTATATTTTATATGAATTTAAATATTAAATTAGTATAAAATTGTAGTCTTTATTCACTCTACATTGAGCACTTTTTGCACCATACATTCTATATACTTGTCTTATATATGTATTATTTATAATATTTTCAAAATTATTTATTAGAACCTATTTCATTATTTTCCAAAGATTTATTCAAAATTTCCTCGTTTTACTACTTGTTTTTGTAATTTTCCTTTTTATTTATTTATTTATTTATCAGCAACAAAGGAATATATAAATTAATAAGAGAACAAAAGTACTAAAGAGGACGAGGAGTCCTTAAGAGAGAAAGATGAAAAGATGAAAGAAAAGAAAATACAACTATGAAATATAAAACAACTTTCCAATTAGATCTAATTAAGAAAGCTGGAATGCAAGCAGAAGCTTTTGAAGAAGAAGCCCAAAAACGAAGCCAAAAAGTAATTTTGTCCCGCAGAATCACACCATCCTCTTTGCCTTAAAGATTCTTACATTTCTCTCCAACCAAATCACCCAAAAAATCAGCCAAGAAAGCACATCTCTATAATGTAATTGCTCTAATACTATTTCCCAAGCTTCCAAAATAAATATATAACATAGTATAACAATCTGAAGGAGCAGTTCGGCACAAATCAGCAAAAGAAAAAAAGATTCTGCCTTAAGAATCTAGCCACAAAGCAATGAAGAAAAAAGTGGTCAGCACACTGTGTGTCTTTTTTACACATGATGCACCATTGAGGCAACAAAAATTGACAGGGTCTTCCTTTTTGATACAAGTCATTCGTATTAATTCTTTTAAGTAGAAGTCCACACAAATATTTGAACTTTAAGAGGCATTTTTGAAATCCAAATCATCTTAAAGGGCAGAAGAGGCAGAGCCTTAGAATTAGCAATCAAAGAATCCGAGTAAGATTTACAATTAAACAAACCAGAGGATAGAGGGAGCCAAATTCTTCTATCCAGGATAGAAAGCCTTAAAGACATACACTCTAGAAGAGAAAGTAGGAGAGCAAGCTTAGAAGCCTGTCTGTCATTAAAATTCTAAAAAAATTGAAGTCCCAACCAACTAGAGAGGAGAAAGAAGAAACCATACCAAGAATAGAGACATCATGTGCAAGGGACAGATTATAGAGACGAGGAAAATGAGCTGAAAAAGAACAAGCCCCCTTCCAAACGTCCTAGAAACAAATTTTAGCTCCATTAACTACAACAAAAGATAAGTGACAAAAAAATTTGGGACAATCCTTGAGAAATCAACTTCTATGGACTCTCGGGTGAAACACTAAGGCTGATATTAGAATCCCATCCATTATAATGCAAACCACTTTTACTTTTAATAACCGTAGTCCGTAGCCCATAGAGAATCACTCTTCAAAGGGAATCTCCATAACCATTTTTCGCATAAGGCAGTATTTCTTGCAGTGATATTACCAATAGTAAGGCTGCCTTTAGATTTAGGGAGAGAGACAACATCCCAATTAACTAAGTGATCTATCTTTCCTTTGCCACTACCTTCCCACAAAAAAATTTCTCACATTCTTTTTAATCGTGACAACAAATTTAATGGCATTTTAGATAGGAACAAAATGTAAATGGGAATGCTAGTTAGAACATATTGATATTTCTTTTTTGTCAATATTTCTCTTGATATTTTTCTATTTTTGGACCCTTGATATATTCATCAATATCAGTTTTTAAATCACTGATACCATGAATCACCTAGGGATCATTGTTCCTCAATTATTCCTTTACCCTTGGAATTTTAAGATTTTGGGCTTCAACAAGTGATCATCCTTGAAACTAAGAAAGAGGTCTCAACATATCCAATTTATCTGATGAACAAAATTAGCTTAAGGAATCACCATTTTCAAGAAAATTCCTATAGTTGCTGGAGCAATCGGAGAGAGGTGATTGATGGTGAGAATTGAAGTGGGAAGTTTAAGTTTTGAGAATTAGAGGAAACAGAGAATCTTGTAACATTAAAATCCCTTGCCACGCACTATGGGGCATTCCAAAACTTTTAATAGCCTCCAACTCCTCTTAAAGAGGGCTCATATCTCTTATCAACATTTGCACCATAAACACTCGAAAAAACCTATTCCAACCCATTTGAGATATTCCAGAAAGGCAATAGATACCTGTCCACCTTATCATCAACCACCATTCCTAAGCCACAAAGACCTTCCCCAACTGATTCATCTAAACAACTACTCTGCTCTATGCTTTTGAATTAGTACCTATGCCCCGACCCTAGCCATCTGCCCATCTACCATTTTTTCGTCTGAAGTTCTGTTTAAAATGCCCTCTTCCCTCAAGCTTTCACCAACATTGATTGACACCCCGGCCCCAAATACCTCATTACCCTCCAAATCTGAATGCCGAACACCATGAGAGAGCCCCTTTGAGCAAGACTCAAACCATCCCAATGCAAACAACATTATTATCTTCAAAGCAGTCCTCACCCTTTGAACAAATACTCAGGTCACTATAGAGTCTTCTAGATCTGTTTTGAGGCAGAGCTCGGGCCTTTGAAACTGATAGGCTGAAGCTTCTCCACTTGCGTTTTGGGGCTCATGTCCAAACACTCCAGCCAAAGACTTATTTCCATCAGCCTTTGAATGGGCTTTCCCAGTTTTGTGGGCCAAAAACTGTTCTTTTACAAGCTCACCTGAAGCATGTAGAAAATTAGAAGAAGAACCATCTTTTGAATTCCTAATGAAACCTTGCCATGTAGCCAATTCCCCCTTTTGTGAACCCACCAGTTATTATTTTTTCCTTTTTTGAAATTCAAACCACTGTCATCCCTTTTCTGCCACCAACAATTTCTCATAGCAGCAAACCCCATGGATCTACTTCCACATGTGTGGTTCTGATCTTGAAAAGTCACGAACTCATTCCAACCTTCACACCTTGATCTAGCTGTATGTAGACATGCGCATCTTCTTCACTAAGCTGACCACCATAGCCGAAGCCTGGCCATAATTTTGGCATTCTCTCTGAAGCATGGATTTATCAACTCCTTGTCAGCCACCTTGATGAATAATCCAACTTCCTAATGAATATTAGTTCTCAAAAACAATAGAAGCGTGATTCCATAATTGAGAAAGTGAATAAGAAATGAACATTTTAATTTTAAAAAAGTGCGACTTGAAAATTCAGAGTACACTTCCATTGTAGAATAAGGATACATTGAAGTAATGGAAAAATGTTATATTTTAAGTTTGAGACTGCTGTATGGTCTTTTTGTACTTGTCCCAATGGCTTTTAATTTGCTTAGATCTCAAGAAAAATCCTAATTAATTCAATATCGAGTGAGAAAAATTTGTTTTTGATAAGTGTTTTTGTACAATTTACTGATGGAACCTAATTGAAGCTGTCTCAGCCCTTTCTGGGAGGGTTGAAGATTTTTTGTCTTGTTTAAGGACATTTATTGTTGAGGGTAAGTCATTTGACTTCAGTATCAGTCCTTAAGTACTAGGATTAAGTGACTTAAGCTAGTAGCATGGATGCGATAGTTCCTAAATATAGTGTTAATTTAGATGAAAAGAATTGTGTATTTCATATCAATATTGAACCAAGGTACACATATATATATACAAAGTAAAGAAACTATCTAAGGAAACTAAACAATTAGGAAACCTAGACTTAAGCCTAGAATTATGCTAATTAAGAAGCTAATATACATATATATTCTGTAACACTCCCCCTCAAGTTGGAGCATAGATATTAATCATGCCCAACTTGTTACAAAGATAATCAACCCGAATCCCATTTAGAGCTTTTGTGAAGATATCCCCTAATTGTTCTCCAGTCTTCACATATCCTGTAGAAATCAAACCTTGCTGAATTTTCTCACGAACAAAATGACAATCAATTTCAATGTGCTTCGTTCGCTCATGAAACACAGGATTAGATGCAATATGAAGGGCAGCTTGGTTATCACACCACAGTTTTGCTGGTAATGAAGTTTTAAGACCTACTTCATTCAAGAGCTGATATAACCACATTATCTCACTCACAGACTGTGCCATAGCTCTATATTCTGATTCAGCACTTGATCGTGACACAACATTCTGCTTCTTACTTTTCCATGAGACCAAATTTCCTCCAACAAAAACACAATAGCCTGATGTGGATCTTCTATCCACTTTGGAACCTGCCCAATCTGCATCTGAGAAACATTCAATGTTAGTGTGTCCATGATCTGTATATAGGATACCACGTCCAGGTGCTCCTTTCAAGTAACACAAAACTAGTTCTAATGCTGCCCAATGATGAACTGTTGGGGATGACATGAACTGACTAACAATACTGACAAAATATGCAATATCTGGACGAGTCACGGTAAGGTAATTCAGCTTTCCAACCAACCTTCGATATCTCTCAGGATCTTTAAATAGTTCCCCATCTGCTGTGAGGTGCATGTTCGGAGTCATTGGGGCACTACAAGGCTTTGCTCCCAATTTTCCTGTCTCAGTTAATAAGTCAAGGACATATTTTCTCTGAGATAGAAAGATACCTCTTTTACTCCTTGTGACTTCAACACCCAAGAAATACTTTAGCATCCCCAAGTCCTTCGTATGAAACTGAGTATGAAGGCAAGACTTAAGGGATGAGATTCCCGTAGTATCACTTCCAGTAATAACAATGTCATCCACATACACAACTAAAAGAATGATATCAGCTTCTGAATGTTTGTAGAACACAGAGTGGTCAGACTTACTTTTTATCATCCCAAACTTTTCAATAGCCTGACTAAATTTTCCAAACCAAGCACGAGGACTCTGTTTCAAACCATACAGAGACTTTCGAAGGTGACAAACTCTCCCAGACTCCCCCTGAGCAACAAAACCAGGAGGTTGCTCCATATACACCTCCTCTTGAAGATCACCATGAAGAAAAGCATTCTTGATATCGAGTTGATGCAAAGGCCAATGGTGAGTAGCTGCCATAGATATAAACAGTCGAACAGATGTCAATTTAGCCACAGGAGAAAAAGTATCAGAATAGTCCACTCCATAGGTTTGAGCATATCCCTTAGCGACAAGACGGGCTTTCAATCGAGCAACTGACCCATCTGGATTGACTTTAACTGTGAACACCCACTTGCATCCTATAGCCCGTTTCCCGGAAGGTAAATCAACCAAGTTCCAAGTACCATTGTCATCTAAAGCATTCATTTCTTCTATCATTGCATTATGCCAACCAGGATGAGATATTGCTTCATGAATGGTTTTAGGAATAGTAATAGAATCAAGGGAAGCAATAAAGGAACAAGAGGAAGACGACAAGCAGTTATAAGAAACAAAAGAAGAAATAGGATAAGTGCAGTGGCGTTTACCTTTGCGTAACGCAATAGGAAGATCATCGCTCGGTACTGGATCTGATGACGAAGTAGCAGGGGCAGGACATGAATCAAGAGGTCTACGCCTGGAGTAGACTTGAAGAATAGGAGGCTTGATAGGAGCAGGTTCCGATACAGGTTCGGAGGATGTAATGGAATAGACTAACAAATCATCATCCTCCTCCTGATGTGCGGGAGGAGGAGAAGACGGAAAATAGGGTGTGTCTTCCATGAAGGTAACATCAATTGAGACAAGATATTTGTTAAGACTAGGACAGTAACTTCTATAACCTTTCTGAAGACGAGAATAACCAAGGAAGATACACTTTAAGGACTTGGGATCTAATTTGGTTACATGCGGACGAACATCTCGAACAAAACAAGTACTACCAAATATCCGAGGATCAACAGGAAATAAAGACTTGTTGGGAAAAAGGATTTTGTAAGGAATCTCTCCATGAAGAACAGATGAGGGCATGCGATTAATTAAAAAACATGCTGTAGAAACTGCATCGGCCCAAAAAGGTTTAGGAACATTCATTTGAAATAATAAGGCTCGTGCAGTTTCAAGAAGATGTCTGTTCTTCCGTTCGGCTACTCCATTTTGAGATGGAGTATCAACACAAGAAGTCTCATGAAGCATGCCATTCTGAGTCATATAATTTTGAAACAAAGTTTTAGTATATTCTTTGGCATTATCACTTCGCAAAGTACGAATTGAAACATTAAATTGAGTTTTAATCTCAGCACAAAATGCACAAAAAATTGAAAACAACTCAGAACGACTTTTCATTAAATATAACCAAGTTACACGAGAATAATCATCCACAAAAGTAACAAAATACTTAAATCCAGGTTTAGACACAATAGGACAAGGACCCTAAACATCAGAATGAACTAATTCAAAAGGAACACTAGCACGTTTATTGACTCTTGGACTCGAACTAAGACGATGATGTTTGGTAAACTGACACGACTCACAATTTAATGAAGACACCTGACAAAACTGAGGAGAAAGCTTCTTGAGCGAAGAAAGAGATGGATGACCCAACCGACAATGAGCCTCGAAGGGAGATGTAACACCAGAGCAAGCAACAGATTGAGGTATTGGTGTGTCAAGAATGTAGAGGCCTCCAGACTCATGTCCTTTACCAATAATCTTCTTCGTCATAAGATCCTGAAATAAGCAATGATCAGGAAAGAATGAGATGCAACAGTTAAGATTTCGAGTAAGCTGGCTTACAGAGATCAAATTAAAAGATAAATTAGGCAAATGTAAAACAGACGACAGAGGAAGCAGAGGGGTAGGAGTAATTGTGCCAGACCCACGAACACAAGATGGTGACCCATCGGCTAAAGTAACAGTAGAAGTAGAAGTGTGTGACTTAAACATAGAAAAAAGATTAGAATTACATGTCATGTGATCTGTGGCACCAGAATCAATGACCCATTTGGAGGATGAGGAAAGAAGACATGCATTTGATTTACCTGAATCAGCAATGGCAGTAATAGAAGGAGATGAAGACTTTAGTGATTCTTGATACTGTGAGAACTTAGCAAATTCATCTGCAGAGATAAGAACTGATTTTTCTGAATTATCATTAGTAGATGCAACGTGGGCCGAATGAGCTCTCTGATTCTTATACTGAAGCTTTCTACATTCATGCTTCATATGTCCAGGCTTGTGACAATAGTTGCACACAATTCCTCCAGTGTTCTGGGGCCGAGTTTCAAACCCTTGTGAACTTCCTCCTTTGTGTCCACGCTGATTGGTTGATCGTTTAGACTCATAATTATTATTTCGACTCACTAAAGCACCACTGAGTTGAACCGGCGGAGTACCTTCTGTGCGGAGGACTCGACTAAACACTTCATGTAAAGAGGAGATCTTAGAATCAGAAAGAACCTGTGACTTAGCAGTCTCAAAATCAGAGGGAAGGCCAGCAAGGAAACTCATGATAGCCATTTGCTCTCGTTGGTGTTGCTGAACCTTTACATCAGGCCTAAAAGGTAACAACATATTAAGTTCCTCATAAGTTTTCTTGAATGCCATAAAATAAGTCGTAAGGGACTGATCTTGTTTCTCTGCACGATAAAATGCTTTGCACACCTCATACATACGAGAAACATTCCCTTTACCAGAATACAAGAAATCCAAATAATCCATCAGCTCTTTAACAAATTCACAGTGATTAATCAAGCCAATCACCATGCTATCAATAGAGTTTCGAATCTGCAGGAATAAGCGAGCATCTTCTCGGAGCCAAGTCTGCTTCGAATCATCGTTGGGAGGATCATCGGTCAAATGAGTATCTTTGTCAATACTCCGAAGATAAAGTCGAACGGTCTTACTCCAATCCAAATAATTTGAGCCATTTAGCTTATGGTCCGTGATTTTAGACATCACGGGCACCATATCCGACACAACAACAGATTTTTTTTCAGCCATAACTCCTAAATAGAGATACAAGACAGCAAACACAAAGGCAAGATAGCAACCACAAAGACAAAACCAAGAATCTTCAACAAGGCAACAAGCACAAACCTTGACGAACACAAATCAGAACCAACCACTGGAAAAGAAGAGGATAACCAACCGGAAAAGACCACTGACCAAACAGGATGGCGCGTGGGGATCACGCGCTTACACACACGGCGGCGCGTGGGGCTCACGCGCGGGGCTTCTGGTCACCGGACTCCGGGCGAGCGTAGATCGGCGACTGGGCTTCTCTTCTGGGCAGGCGGTGAGGATAGATGACTCCTCCAAATAGGGTTTCCAAAAAATGGAACCCTCAAAGGCAAAAAGCTTGCGGTGGCGCGTGAAGCTCACTCGCGAGTCTGCGGGACACCGGACTTCAGGCGAGCGCCGGTCGGCAGCTGGGCTTCACTTCTGGGCAGGCGGTGATGATGAACAACGACTCCAACTAGGGTTACCAAAAAATGGAACCCTAAAACACACAAAACCCTATTGTTTGTTTATGCAAGAGACCCAAAACAAAACTCTAATTTCGAAATCCTAATGCTCTGATACCATGTTAATTTAGATGAAAAGAATTGTGTATTTCATATCAATATTGAACCAAGGTACACATATATATATACAAAGTAAAGAAACTATCTAAAGAAACTAAACAATTAGGAAACCTAGACTTAAGCCTAGAATTATGCTAATTAAGAAGCTAATATACATATATATTCTGTAACATATAGAAACCCCCAAAAAATAATAGCTACTTAATTTTAGTTTGCTCCATATTCTGATGTGTCAGAATTGGACTTCCATATTCTTAAACTGAAAGTAATCCAATTTTTAATAATTTGATGGACATTTAAATAATGTTATTCATTTTTTTTTTTAAATTTTATAAAAAGAACTGCTGTTCACTTCTCTGGAGAGTGTACCTCATTGTTTTCAATTTACATGATCAAGTTACTAGACATAACTGCAAAGCGTCTTTTTATACTTTATTTTTTGCTATTGGTTCTTTTCTGGTCATTGCATTCTTGAAGCGTCATTCTTCCATCTTTGGATTCTTTCTCCAAATTCTAATGAGGTCTTTGTTGTTGAGTGATAAAATGTAGGTTTCTTAATATGTAATCGAATTCAATTGTTACAGTTAACATCAACTAATTTTGTTTATCTTAGTACTTTATAGAAAATTTTCTGTTACTGTATATTGGGTGATTTAAATGATTCATACTTTTATACTTCTAATGGGTCTCCTTAATCTGTTGAATGATGATCAGGTGCTCTGGCCCGAGTGCGGATGGCAGCCAGTTTCTTTGACTGATTTGATTACTGGTGCCTCAGTTAAAAAGGTTTATAGAAAGGCAACTTTATGCATCCACCCTGACAAGGTGCAGCAAAAAGGTGCCAATCTTCAACAGAAATATATTGCTGAGAAAGTGTTTGACCTCCTCAAGGTAATCTATCAAATACTAGTTGAATTCAAATTATCATTCATTTCATTGTACTTTGTCTAAATGATTTCTTTCTGGTTGTATAACATGATCTTTTTGTGTGGTTGTGTAACATGATCTTTTGGTGCTTGCCATGATTCATTGATAATGCAGTTGATAAAAAGAGTTATCGGAGTTAAAAGTGATATTAGAATTGTTGTTAAACATAGCTCTGTAATTTTCATGTCATGCTCTAAAAGTAATATATTATTGTTACTTATAATACGTTAAAATTTTCTTGTAATTGGTGTTATTTTATTCACTTTTAAGCACTTAATGCAAGAAAATTTCAATGTTTCACAGCTTCTACAAGCATATCACCTGGGAAAATATGTTTCAGGTTTCTGTAGTCAAAACCTTTGGGTTTTGGCTTATTGTAGAATTAAATATTCTCAACCTAGAACCCCTGTAATTTGGTTTAAGTAATGAGGGATAGTAATGTCAAGTTCATTGGATTTATCTATTGTTTTTAACCCTTTTAATTTATATTCTTGAATCATTGTTTGTCAAAGTGCTTGTGTTATTGGACTTGGTCACATTTTTTGTGTTTGATATCGTGGTATGTTTATAGGAAGCCTGGAACAAGTTCAATTCAGAGGAGCTTTTTTGAGTTCATTTGCCGATTTCCTTTTTCTCTGAGATTCTTCATTTGGAAACTGCACCCGTTTCGGGAGGGGAAATGCACGCCTATTCTGGACAAAATGTTACTGTTCCACCGAAGTAGTGCAATTTGGTTGGTGTTGGATTATATGGATGATAATGGAAGGTTTCCTTAAATAGAGATGCTGAGATGCCTTAATGGTGCCTATTTGTTTTTGTCACTGTAAATAGAAGGGGGTTTACAGGCTCAAAAGATGATCTTTTGTGTGGGCATGTGGCCGTCGGATTGGCTGGTTGTTGTAGAATATATTATTCTGTGCTGATTGTCCTTCACACCCGTGTCAGATTTATTTTAGCCACATCCCATTTGAGTGATGAGAAGTTTGTATTTGTTAATTCTTTTTCACCCCCCTTTTGTTTGTAAGAGAGCTTGTTTTACTGATAGAGACCAATATACTTATTGATATTAAAACATTGAAGTGTGTATGATGAGCTCAGAATTTTTTGATGAATTTGTGTTAATGTGAACGATAGAATTTTCTTATTGGAGTGTTTGGATGATGTTATTTGCACTTTTGAGATGAATTTGGGGTTAGGAAGGAAATTGTAATTATACCTTACTCTTCCTTTGTTGGTTTATTAATTGTAGATAGTAACTTAAGAAATTAATTTTTTATTGTATTCAAATTTAAATTTTGCCTCTCATTTTCAAAGATATTGCTAAGACCAAAATGATCATGAACCATTTTACTTAAATGGAAACACTTCATGCTAAGGTACTCATACTTTCATATTAACTACAATTGAATAAAAATAAGAAGAGACATTTCATTACTCAATATTTTAGTTTAAATCTCCTACTACTATTACATTGATATTCTTAGTAGTTGACTAAATCACAATTGTTATTTATTTATTGAGTAACTATGATCACTTTAGTCTAATTTAATTATAAACAAGAATTCTATAACTGACATTAAAAGGGTGCAGAGTCTAAATCTTAGTTTGAAAAGAATAGTCAAAAGTTGTTGTTTTGGAAAGGTTAGGGAGAAATCAATCTACTTTTTAAAGCCACAATGAGTAGCAAACTAGGCTGATAAACGCTTGAAAGGAAATGGACATGAATATCCTGGGACAAGCCCTGTTGGGCTTTTGATTAACCAGAACTTTTTCATATCGGGTGTGGTTGTTGCAATTTCAATTATATCTTTCCATAACCCATTACTGAGTAGACCCCACTATTTACTAACTAAACCTATCAACTTTCTAAAATACCCTTAACCTCCTTTTAAGGGTAAAATGAGCAAAATGACTAAAAAGTTACCGGGTTAAAGGTGCTAAAATGACTAAAATAGTCCCAATATTTTTAAAATCTCTTAAAGCCAAGAAGGCTAAAATGGCAAATTAGTCTTAAAAAATACCAAATAACAAAAAGAAACCAAAACACCTAATTTAATAATACAATATTCTTATCTTGCATTTTAAAAAATATATATAATAAAGATTGATCAATAGTAATTATCAATTTTCAATTTTGATGACTGCACATAAATTCAAATATATGAATTGATTCTACAAACATTTAAAAAAAATTATATTGTGAATCATTTACAGCTTTTATTCTAATAAATAAATAAATAAATAATATATTTATGACGTCACGGTTCAACCCGGCGGTTGAGCCGGTTGATCCTTAACCCGGTAACTTTTCCAGTTCGATGAATGGTCTGGGTTTTAAAACAATGGTGACAAGTGAGTGCAGCAAATGTGCACGTGAGAAGTGTCTCCAATAGTGTGAGTCAAGTCAGCTAATATATGGGTGTGTGCAAAGTGTGAGAGTGAGTTGTGTGTTTGTGTGTGCATCCTATTTAAGGTGTGAGTGCTAGTGAGGTTGAGTTCCTAATGTGTATATGAGTGTATTGAAATATTGTGTGAGTAAAAACATATTTTTGTGGTTGTGAGCATTGTTTATAAATAAAATACAGTTTTGTTCGAGCATTCGTTGCGTTAGGCTCTACAATCTGGTATCAGAGCGGGACAGCTAGGGATCTGTTTGTCGAGGCGTTTGTTAAGGAATTGCGTACAGTTTGGGACTGTGAAGCTTATTAGTCCGGGACCAAGCTTGCATTGTAGAGTTCTTGATATCGTATCAACGAATGACGGCGGATTTGGCGAATGTTGTAGGCGGAGTTACGAAGCTCAGCGACCACACTTACAAGAATTGGAGAAGCTGCATTAAATCCTACCTTGAAGGGCAGGATTTATGGGATATTGTTAATGGCAGTGAGACCACTCTACCTTCAAAGGAAAATGTTGAGGCCTTCAGGAAATGGAGAATTAAAGCAGGGAAGGCCATGTTTGTATTGAAGGCTATGGTCGAGGATGAACTTCTCAGCCACATTAAGGATGATGACACACCCAAGATAGCATGAGATGCATTTGCAACGCTCTTCTCAAAGTCTAACAGTGCCCGACTTCAGTGCTCGGAGAGTGAGCTAATGAATACCAAGCAATGAGGTATGTCAATTAGCGAATATTTTTTTTAAAATAAAAGAGATATGCCGTGAAATATCAGAATTAGATCTTAGATCTAATTTTGATGAGGAAAATATGGAAATAATAATTATACACGGGTTAAGATCCGAGTATAGTGGATTCATAGCGGCAATACATGGATGGCCAACACCACCTTCTTTTTTGGCGTTATAGAATTGTTGGCCAACCATAAAAGTCTAAATAAACAAATGGCCAGGGTATCATTAAAGATTGAAGAGGAGGCGCTCTTCAGCAATAAGAGAAAAGGTAGATCATAATGGAATGATTCAAGTGCAAAGAAGGAATGAGACAATATATCAAAGCGGCAGCAAGGAAGGAGCTCTCAAACAGGGGAAGCTCAACGTGGCGTCAGCAATGTGGATGGGCAACGATCCATAGGTTATAGATAGCGTAGCAGCGAATGCTACAATTATGGCAAAAAGGGCCATTTCACAAGAAACTATTGGCAAATCAGCCGAAGGAAACTTGGTGACCTCCGGCAGTCATCAAGACAATAGTGAAGAAGAGTGGGACTTCGAAGCATTTTTTGCGATGCTTAAGCCCACTGAAGAATACGAGTCGAAGGAGGTGATAGATTTCAATAAAAGAGAAGTTAAGGAACCATCTCTTGCAGTGACCAAGCCTACTGAACAGTACGATTCAGACGAATAGATAGAATTTGAAAAAAGAGAAGTGGATGATCTATTTAGTGGTCCAGTTAAAGATGAAATAGCGGTAAGCTCTATCGTAACTAAGTTTGAAGATTCAACAAAACCAGGGTGGTGGTGCTGGATTCCAAGATGTAAAAGACGAGTAGCAAAAGAAGTTGTGAGATCAAACACAAGAAGAGATTGAAGAGATTGAGCTACCGCTTAGAAGATATCCAAAACTGAATCGTACAAGTGTTGCCATTGAAGAAGGCGTCATAAGAGAACGACGTTCGAAGAAGTGTCCCAGAGTGTTTGAGTGGCAAAAGACGATGCAAGAAGAGATTTTGATATTGCTTCAGAATCAAACTTGGGACTTAGTACCTAAGCCCGAGAATGTGAAGCCCATATCGTGTTGATGGGTCTACAAAGTAAAAACTCGTCTTGATGGATCGATAGAGAGATACAAGGCTCGACTAGTTGCTTGAGGATTCTACAACAATATGGATTGGACTACGATGAAACATTTAGTATAGAAGCAAAACTCACAACAGTACGAGTCCTAATGGCTCTTACAGCTAGGAAGAATTGGAAGATTTGGCAGATGGTTGTGAAAAATGCTTTCCAGCACGACGAAATAGATTGAGATATATACATGGAGCAGCCGGAAGGGTTTGAAAATAAAGTTCTCCCGAGATACGTATGTAAATTAGGAAAAGCTCTCTATGGATTAAAGCAAGCATCGAGAGCATGGTATAGTAAGATAGTAGAATTCCTAGTCTAAGGTGGTTACTCTGTCGCACCTGCTAATTCAAGCTTGTTTGTTAAGATCCACGGAGGTAAAACAGTAGTATTACTAGTTTATGTGGACGATCTATCATCACTGGAGATGATATAGAGGAGATCCGAAGGATAAGAGAGAACTTGTCGATATCATTTAAAATGAAAGAGCTTAGAGAACTGAAGCACTTTTTTGGGCTCGAGGTAGAACGAAGTAAATAAGGCTTATTCTTATGCCAACATAAGTATACAAGAAACATTTTGGAGAAGTATGGAATACTCGAATGCAAGCCAATCTCTGCGCCTATGGAGGTTAATGCCAGATTATGTTCTAAGGAAGGCAAAGACTTAGAGGATGCAACGATGTATTGACAATTAGTTGGTAGTTTAATCTACTTTACTCTTACACAGCCTGACATTGCATTTGCAGTAGGAGTTGCGAGTCGATTTATACAGAAGCCAAAGAAACCTCACCTAGAAGTAGTTCAACGAATACTGAGGTGTGTGAAAGGTACAAGTGATTTTGGACTTTTGTACAAGAAAGATGGAGAGTGTAAGGTGGTTGGCTACTGTGATGTTGACTATGTCGGTGATCATGACACACGTCGATCAACTACAGGGTATGTATTCAATCTTGGCTTTGGGGCAATCTCTTGGTGTAGCAAGAGACAACCAACAATATCTCTAGCAACCATTGAGGCTGAGTATAGAGCATTGACAATGGCAACTCAGGAAAGCACATGGTTAATGCAACTAATGAAGGATCTGCATCAACTAGCTGACTACCAGGTAACTTTACATTGCGATAATCAGTCAGCTTAACATTTAGTTGAGAACCCAGTGTTTTATGTAAGGACCAAGCATGTGGAGGTACAATATCACTTTATACGAGAGAAGGTCATTCGAGGAGAAATAAAGATGGAAGCTATTAAAACAGGTGATCAAGTAGCAGATGTGTTCACTAAAAGACTTATCGCTACAAAGTTTGAAGAGTTTCGAAATCAGCTTGGAATGATTAGCTGAAACGAGTTAAAGAGAAGGGTTAGTGCCGAGGGGGAGTGTTGAAATATACATCATCGACTCTCTCTCTAGAATTTTTTATTTCCTTCAATCTTTAGATCTTTCCCTACTTCTATGTCTTTCTAGAAATACACATTGCCGCCTCCAATAGAAGCTTTCAGAAAATGCTACCAGCAAATGTGCATGTGAGAGAGTGTCTCCAATAGTGTGAGTGAAGTCAGCTAGTATAAGGGTGTGTGCAAAGTGTGAGAGCGAGTTGTGTGTTTGTATGTACATCCTATCCTATTTAAGGTGTGAGTACTAGTGAGGTTGGGTTCCTAATGTGTATATGAGTGTATTGTAATAGTGTGTGAGTACAAACATATTTTTGTAGTTGTGAGCATTATTTATTAATAAAATACAGTTTTGTTCGTGCATCCGCTGCGCTAGATGACAATTCCAATTTTTAATTAGATTAATTTCCTTTGACTCCACCCAAGTATCCCACCAAGTGACAAGAGAGTTATTCATCATGAATTTATACAACATGGCAAAATGCACCAACAAAGCTTCGTTTACTTTTATGATCATTTGTTCTTTTGCATATTCAGTAACATTTATCAATCTCACATTTTTGCACTCCAATCATTGTAACTCAAGTGGGTTTAATTGTTCATCGACGAGACAAGCAGCACTTCCATACATAATGCTCGAAAAAAAACAAAATTTGGGCACCTTGCTTTTGATCTTCAATGATATATGTACCTATACAATGGACTTTCACCACAAATGTGAAAGTGAGAGAAAAAGAAGTAAAATGACATGAATCCAAACAAACAAAGAAACAATCAATCAATCAGTCACTTAGGAAATACGTACCGCCACGTCCATGATATGTGCAACTGCAACCGTCTATATGTACTCGATTAATTGGATGGATGAGCTTTCAGCAAAAGATGCAGCAAGTGGAGTTGGACCGACTTCCCACCTTTTCTTTAGATATAGAGGTGTCACATGTCGACCTCCCAAGAATCTCTTTTTCTTTATCACTATTACTATGTTGATAAGGACACCAAAATCATCATTTCTCATGGAATTGCTGGTTTGAATCCCTTAACATATGCCTGATTGATTATAAAACAGATTTCAATACTATGTACTCAATCAATCTTTATGATCAATCTCTTTATGATCAATTTCTTTATCATCTTCATCACTATTACTATGTACTCAATCAATCTCTTTTTGCAGAAACTTTTAATTTCTTTTGGCCAAAATTGGATCCCTTAACATATGCCTCAATAACTTTTAGCTAGTTTGAATATTTGATATGTAAAAAGATGATTTGGATATAATTCTATAAATATATGTGAAGAGATAGTTTTCCAAAAGATATTTCAGGCAAAACTAATTTCAATACGAAGGTCCCGATTTTTTACAAGCTAGTATGAATAGTTTATATATGTGCGCGTACAAGAAATCTATTATGAGGTGCGCCTGACGCAATGACGAGTAACTTGTGTAAGGCTAATTATAAAACAGATTTTGAAAAACAAACTGTTGGTTTAGGTACATTTCTTACCAATGTTATGCTTGTAAAAAATCACAGTGATCCAACGATGGGTTTCTAAAAAATGCCATTATGAAAATTGTGACTTTTTTATTCTTCAAAATGCCACTAGTTTTGTCTAGTCAATTTTCTTAAAAATAGATTGTTGGATCATTGTGATTTTTGACTAGCATGACATTGGTAAGAAATGTATCTAACCAAACAATCGATTTTTTAAAATCAATTTTGCAACTAGCCCTACACGTACATGTAACTGATTTTTAAAAATCGACTGTTTGGTTAGATTGGTTAGATACATTTCTTACCAATGTCACTCCCAGCCCCGCTCAAATAATGGGGAAAAGATTTAAAATCCTATAGGGTTCAAGACTGGACATTGGATAAGGTTGCTTCACCCCACCACGGCCCGGCCTGAATATATGTATATAGTGTTATATATATTTGAAAGTTTTTTTTTTTGTTTATTCACAATATTGAGTATTTTTGAATTTTTTTTCCTTTCTATTTTTTCCCTTCGAATTACCGTGTTAGTGTGTGTATTAGTTACAAATACTAGTAATTCACGATTGAAATTAAGTTTGTTGAGATCAAAGTTTTAAAAAACTCCGTAGATGAAAAATACCCGGAGCTTATATATATATATATATTGAAGTTAAAAAAATATATATTTTAATTTTTTTTTTATCAAAACCGATAAGAACCCATCATGTCCCACATAATTTAATTTGTCATCCCGTTCGTCCTAATTTAAGTTGGGATTGGGAAAATTTTTCATTCACAAAACGAGATTAGGAAAGGGAAAAACCTACCTATCCTGCCTCATCTTATCTGGCCTAGCATAAGATAAATGTTCTCCATTTAAATGAATTTTAAATAACCGACCGTAAAATTAAGTACCAAACCAGCTCCAAACAACAAGCATGAGTTTTCTAGTTTGTCTTTAAAAGTTAAAGCATTCTTTAGTTAGATGCAAATAAATAAATGTTTTCTTTACTTCACCTCAATTCCCGTGAAAAAACGACCTCGAGACTCTGATTTTAGTGCATTGGCTATAATGCCTAGGCTTGGGAAGTACAAAACTAAAAAGCAAGATAAAGATAGATAGAGAAGTAGGTTCCACATACAAGACACTTGTCAACATAACTCACTAAAAATAAGGTGCATCGTTGAGAAACCCATTACATGTACTAAAAAAATACTGAACGTATACTCTCTGTCACTGTCTCTCTCTCTCTCCGCCACTGCATCTTTCTCTTTCAAGAACAATCCTCTCCACCATTGAAGTATCTTTTTTGTGTGATATCCAATCTAATGACAAGAGAGTATCACCAATCCCAAAAGTCATAAAGATGATTTGTCAATAATACATTTGTTACTAGGTACAAGCTGCAGGTCTTGGTTCTGCAATCTTTTCTTCCTTTTTATGACCGATCCCAAGGTGAAATCTTTATTTACTGGACTTAGGCTCCTCTCTAAAGAAGCTGGTCTAATAAGCTTCGGTACGTACTAGCTTTCTTTGATCTCACTATGACAAAGCATCACAAATGTCATTCAACAATCCATTTTATAACTACCACTCAGTTTTCATCCTGACATGTTCTCTGATAATTGAAGCAATTTAGGTTAGTATTTTAGACATGATTGATGTGAGATCATACTTATCATGTCAAATTGGAAAATGGGTTTGTAAACATATAGAATTAGAGCCTAATTAAGGGTTAATTCTTGTGAGTAAATTAAATCAAAATTTTGGACATTAGAAATATTTGGAACCACATCGATCTCGCTTCATAATGGCCATATATTACCATTAGGTCAGGACAACTCTGGTTTTCAAACATATGATTGAAATGGACTAAATGTCATATTTTGGATGATTTTGAAATGATTTACTAAGAAAAGCTCGATCGTGGTAGATATATCCTAATATATATTAGAGTCATGATCTAATCAGCATATGCTTACATAAGCTATGTAAGTATGAAGCTCATAAATAATTGTGGGATGCATATTTTCAAAAATATAGTTATAAAAAACTATGACTATTGAAAACTGTCACAATTTTTTTGCTAGTGACATTGTAGACATCAAAATTTTGTGAAGCTAAAATTATCATTTGATTGGTCAATAACCAATATTTCAAATGGTTGACTCTTTGATTAGACAATAATCAAGTTAAAGAATGACATTGGTCCCACAAAAATGATACATGTACATGTGACTCATCAAAAATAGGGTGGACCCACAGCAACTGACACGTATCAACCCATAAAAGGCCACATCACCATATGATGAGTCAAAACTTTCATCAAATTCAAATTCAAATTAAATGCCAAAAATAAGAAAATCAAATATT
>JAESVK010000171.1:576823-588075 GCA_017140935.1 Hamamelis virginiana | reverse complement strand
TGAGGACTTGGTGTTTTGGTTAATGTAAAATGAGTATTTTGAAAAACCAACCATTGGATTTAATATTTTTCGTATGTATGATAGGCATTCCAAAAATCACAGTAATCGGACCACCGGTTTCTGAAATACAGACTGTTAAGCATTATATAGGTATTTAATTTTTCATAGTTTGTATTTAAGAAACCAAGGATTTGATCACTGTAATTTTTGGCATGCCTGTCATATATAGGAAAAATATTAAATCCAACTGTTAGTTTTTCAAAATACCCATTTTACATTGGCCAAAAGGCCAAATCCTCATATAAGGAAGTCCTCATAGGAATGAGATTATATATATGTGTGTGTGTGTGTGTTCACTCAAGAAATCTTCAAGATGGAAACTTCACATGTGTGGTTTTAGTAAGGGCGTGCCAGAAAGGTTGACCTTGCATCGGCCTTATCAAGGTTTGTAATTGGTTCGAAGGTAAACGAACCAAATAATTAGATCATGCAATTGCGACAGTTCGGCTTTGCCTAAATGAAGAGAACTTTAATTAAATAATACTAGGCAAAATAATTAAAATAACTTAAAATATAGCAAGCAAAGACAAAAAGTAAAATGATTCGAAGATACCACCTAATTATATCATTACCTACATCACTGGTACAACAACATGCAACTTCTGTTAAAGTACTTTGAGTCAAGGATTCTATACTAGAGAATTAGAAAGAAAATGATAGAAAGAAGAGGGAGAGAGATTTTAGAAGAAAATGATAGTAAGAGGAGGGAGAGAGAGTTATAGATGAATTGAGGGAGAGAGTTCTACAAAGTGTGGGATGAGAAGAGAAGTCTTAAGTTAAGAGATACATTGAGATGAGAAGGGATAAATATAAGACTTGAGTTGTGTGGTTGAGGAACCCCTTGCACGAAGAATTCTTCCTCCATTTATAGACTTGTGAGATAATTGCTTCAATCCGTATCTAATGAGATGTTGACTTGAGAGTTCTACTGAAGAATTTTTCCTCCTTGTTAATTTTTTTTTCCTCTTGTTGGTCTGAAATTAATCAAAGAATTGGAGTGAGCTGTCCATGAAAGTTGAAGGCAAAAGCGAATGATATATATTCATGTACCAAATATTTTCAACTGTCTAATTAAATGATGGGACCATTGATATCAATGGAGATGCTCTGATGTCTGAACAGTATATATCCCCTACATATATATTAGATTCTCCTCATTTAATCTGTAGTGGGAATATATGATCGATCTTAACTTTATATATATATATTAACCATGTGATCAACGGACGTACTGTCTATATAGCCCAACCGCATGCATGCACTGCACTGCCATGATCAATCACTTTCCATTAGATCTACATATTATTTCCAGCAAAATACTACTTGTAAGGTTCTGTCAGTCGATCGATCGATCGGGTGGTCAGAATTGCATGCTCCGTATATTGGCTTTGATATTTTAATTTTATCATTGGCCGGGGGATAGCAAACAGAAATGATCCAAAAGCTTTAGCCTAGTGGTAAAGGCTCTCATCTTCTTTCAAAAAAAAAAAAAAAAAAAAATCAAAAAACAATTTAGGTGGTGTTCATGAAGTCTTGAAGACTTGATGGAAAGTACGTTACTATATATGCTATATAAGATTGCATTTTTCACATGCACCATCAAACATGATCAAAATCATTTATATGGTAGGGATAAGTCGATTCGTTGCATGAAGCTAAGTCGTCGATGCCTTTTTGTTAGTGGGGATAAAGAGATAAAAAGCACTTCCAATGGTGCCAATCCATTTTAATTAGTCGTTTGATTTGAACGGTCCGGCCCTAGTTAAAGCAAGTTTTAATCTGAAGCTAGTGATTTTAATTTGTCAGCATGTTGTCTAAATTAAACTGAATTTTACGATAATTCCAACTTTTATCAAGCTTGGCTGTTCATGTTTAATGCTCGATCCATCGGGTTAATATATAGTTGCATAAATAGATTGCGGCCCTAAATTTAAAATGCAAAGGTTTTGAAAGCTCACAACTACATGGAAAATTTGACATTGATTTATTTGAGAAGGGATCAGTATATATGAACAGAGACGGAGCCACTTGGGGACCAAAGGGGGCCATGGCCCCTGCTGGCTCTAAAAATAAAAGGTTATAGTAGGTATAAAAAATTAATTGGCCCCCACTCAAATAATTTTGGGCCCCTACTAACACAGTTTTTGGCCCCTTCCAACAGAAATTAGCCCAAAAAAAAAAAAATAGACAAAATTATCCCAACAAATCAGTTCAAATCCAAAAATAAAAAATAAAAATATACAACTCAGTCAAAATCATCCCAAATCACAACAACAGCAGCAAAAAATAAATATAAATCAGCCCAAGTCAAAATTACAACAAATCAGAAAATTTTTTCTTTTGATTGAATATTTTGTATATTTTCAGTTGTTGATGTTTTGTTAATACTATATGGATACTATTTTGGATTTTCACGAAAAAATTTTAGTTGATACAACGGCCCCCACTCATGTAAAATCCTGGCTACGTCCCTGTATATGAACAAGTTGATAACTCAATATGTTTAGTGCCTAGCTAGCTTTTATTTACAAATTATTCGTATATTAAATTAATATATAATAGTTTTATATATATATATATATATATATATATATAGATTGCGGACGTACTCCTAAATCTCAATCTAGCACAAAATTAAAGTATCTTGAACATGACTAAAATCATAAAAAATGGTCAAAACCTAACTGGACTCATAATTCAAAACTATATAATAACTATTGGGCAAATTCCTGGACAATTAATTTGAACTCAAAAACTTGAAAATTAATAAAGTAGAAACAAATTATTAAATAATGCTATGTAAAATTTTTAAACATATATTAGGTACTTTAGGCATCATCACATCCGGCAATGAGAAGAATAATATATAATATTCTAAAAATCGATTTTTCAAAATACATACATAACCCACAATTAGTTAAACGTACCATGCTGACTTTAACTAGCTAATATATGTGGCCATGAGAAGAATAATATTTAATATTCTAAAAATTGATTTTTCAAAATACATACATAGCCCATAATTAATTAAATGTAACATGCTGACTTTAACAAGCATAATGCAAACTTTAACTAGCTAATATATGTGCACAGAATGGGGTAGGTATATGTACAACATCCATTCAAAAGGAAAATGGAAAGGAATATTAAGTACGATATATATGGACCATGTCATGTGAAGCATGGCAGATAAAGATATGTGCAAGTCTGCATATATGTACTTATGTTGTAACTTTGAAACCTTTAATTTGGTTTTCTTTATGAAGTGCATTTATAACAACATGAATAGCTTTATATGCACCAAATTAAAGTTACTTATAGTGCCAAAGTTACAATTAAGTTGAACTTGTTTGATTAAAAATAAAGAAGTGGATAAGTTACTTTTTGTTGCTTTTTGGATGAAGCATCTAGCCATCTGATTTTTTTTTTTTAAAAGTACAAGTATCTTTTCTTTAATGAAAATTACAAATACCAACCTCGCCCATGTTACGTACTTAACCTCACTAAAAATAAACCTCTAAATGTATCCCAGTTTTCAAACGCAATTGATTTCTACTTTTGCTTATTCACTTCAGCTTCTACTTCAAAAACACAAGTTGAAGCTATCCCAAACACCAGCTTCAAGCAAATGACTTTTTTGTAAGTTGATATAGAGGCTGTGTTAGAAATATTAGTAATTCATAATTTATATATTTGATGGGTACAAAGTATTTAGGTTGGTTCATGTATTTGAACTTAATGTGGTTCACGTATTTAGATTAGTTCATGAATAGGTGTCTAGGATAATGAAGGGGGCAACCCCACACACATATTGTAACAAACCAAGTGAAGTGGAAATAAGAAATATACAAGTAATTAAGTTTGAGAGTCTTGTGTGTTTGTGTAGGAGCTTTGTACGGCCCTTAAGGCGTACATCTCCATATGTTTCATAGGAATTTATATACTTGTGTATGCGTGAGTAAGCCCACCACATTTCCAATAAAGTAATATTGAATGCTTCCGTTACATCCCCAACAAAGTTTTTATCAGAGTAAGCTTAATTATTCCTGACAAAGTAGTATTAGAGCCAGACGAGGTCTAAAGCCTATAAGAGTCAGGTGGTGAAAGATCCCCTATCAGAGTCGAGGTTCAAAGATCCTCGTAGCCAAGCTTGAAGGAGACTATCAAAGCTCAGGTCCAAAGATCCTTAGAGCTTTAGTTAAAAGAGATTTATAGTGGTCTCTTTAATTTATGATTGTGAAACGTCATATTTGCTGGGTTGGTATATGGTTGTTGTGAAACACAAAAGTGTTCGATCGAAGTCAACATTTTCTTCCTTGAAATGGATGAGTTAAGTGCGCTGAAGAGGCCTCAATGAGTTGGCCTAGTAGAGCAGAAAGATGAAAGCTATGGTGAAGAATGAAGAAGCCCCAAGATGAAAATGACTGTAAACAAATACCCTATGATAAAAAGGGTTGCGCACACACCCTAATGATGAAAAGGGTTAAGAGGGTCATGATAACCCTATTGTGAAAATGAGGAAATGAAAAAAAAAAAAAAATTTGTTGACTAAATTTTTGTATTGCAGGTACACATGGAAGACAACAGAATTCAAGTCTTAATTCCATTTACAATGATTTTGAAAAATATTTTGGAAAAGCTAGATTTGCCACGAGCAATGTTTATTTGTGAGAAAGATGGATTGGATCATGCTCTTATTTTTCAAGCATGAGTTGAAATTGTGCTAAGAGACCACCTACACAGAATTTATGGGAAGAGTGTCAAAAAGAAGGAAGCGGAATTAGAAGCTGCTTTTGAAGCAATCAAATGTTTGAAGCAGTTCTACAATGTTGAAGAACAAGATATAAATTGTGGTGAGCTGGAATACTTGGAGTATAAGTACGAATATTTGAATCAACTTCATGAAAAGGCACTTGAAGAGATTGATGAATTGATCGAAGATGAAGCTTGCTCAACTTGGGGAAATAGTATGTAAGGTCAAAGAATTTTACAAATTAATTATGAATTAAGGGACGATGTTGGAAGGGTACAAAGTATTTAGGTTGGTTCATGTATTTGAATTTAATGTGGTTCACGCATTTAGATTAGTTCATGAAAAGGTGTCTAGGATAATGAAAAGTCTTTAAGGGGATTGATGATGCATGTATGTAAGTGTCTATATAAAGGGGGCAACCCCACACACATATTGTAACCAACCAAGTGAAGTGAAGAGAAGAAATATACAAGTAAGTTTGAGAGTCTTGTGTATTTGTGTAGGAGCTCTGTACGGCCCTTAAGTCGTACATCTCCATATGTTTGAGAGGAATTTATATACTTGTGTATGTGTAAGTAAGCCCACCACATTTCCAACAAAGTAATCTTGAATGCTTCCGTTACATCCCCAACAAAGTTTTTATCATAGCAAACTTAATTATTCCCAACAGGCTATTCACTTCATGCAAACGACTATTTTGTACTTCTGCTTATTCACTTCTACTTCTACTTCAAAAACACAAGTCGAAGCTATCCCAAATACGGGCAAACGACTTTTTTGTAAGTTGATATAGAGGCTGCTCTCCCAAGTCACCAAAGGAGATTGAGAAATTCAATATATACTAGGCCAAAAAACTCCCTTGCAGCCAATGGGTGATAGAGGGAGTGGGTTCTGTTGGGGTATAGGGTGATCTTTTAATGAGATGGGCCAAAGAATAAATTAAGGAGCCAAGTTTGAGTCCCAGCAACAATATATTTCATTAAGATTTTGAACAGCACAAGTGTTTGGAGTGTCTAGAACTAGAATCATGCATGTTTTGGACTTTTAGATGAATTGATAGATTTGACATTTTTTTCTTTTTTGGGTAAACGAGGGAACAGTTTTTCTTGTGAGTAAGGACAAGCACTAAATGTATGAATCAAGTGATAATGTAACAAAACGTGTACAGGTGGCACCTACGTTTTGTGTGATGTTGAATGGAGACAATTTGACCATTACTTTGAACCCTCCAAGTATGACACACAGTACTGCACCTATAATGGTCCATTCAATTTGTTTTGTATTTTACTGGTCAATACTGTAGCCCTGCAAACAAGCAGAGCCAAGCCGAGTTTGAGTTGTCCGAGCTTGGCTATCAAACTTGTTTGCGAGCTATTCATGAACGACTTGATTCATTTTCCACTCTAAATTACATAAAGAAAAAGTATAAATGTAATGTATGAAAGCCTAAAAAATGACTTATATATACTTAGTTTATATTAAAAATAAAAAGTTAAAGTAAAAAGAAGAAAAATCCTGTATATATTGAGCTTATTCAAACTTAAATGATAAATTTTTTTTACCAGTGAAAATACAAGGTTATTCACAAGCCTACTAACAAGCTTAGTTAGGAGTATATATAAACGAATCAAGCTTAGATGTACTTGAACTTGACTTATTTATTAAATGAGCCTAAATTTCAGGCTTGAGCTTGCCTTATTATTAAACAAATAAATCTGAATAAGTCCTTATCAAAATATTTGCTAATAGCTCACGGACAACTTGGTTCATTTGTAGCCCTAGCCAACAGAAGTCATTTTTCATTGAAAATTATTCAAAGAACAGCACGCCATCAGAATCAATATTGCTGAAAAGAGAGAGAAAGAGACTCATTTTGAATTCCACATGCATAATTACATAGTGATTCCCATCTCTCCTTGAGATTTTAGAACCAAAACAAAAAAAAAAAGGACACAGTAAACATGGAAACAAAGAAAAGATCACCAATACCACCACCCTCTTTAAGGGCTAGCTTGTCATGGACATATATGGTTCTGAAATTTAGACCTATGAGATCATTTAGTCATTTACGACTCCAGCAATAGAACCACTGATCCATTTAATAGCTTGTTTTAAATGGCCTGTAAACCTTGAGATCATTTACAACTCCAGCAATAGAACCAGCAGCTGCAGCAATTGAAATTATAAGACAAGCCATGCTCAACATTTGAAGACAAATCCATCTAGTACTCCACTTGGGTATCTTCTTCTGTGAAATATACATCTCCACAGGAAAAAACACAGTTAAAGGCCAAAACCCAAAAGCCCCAAGAATTCCAACCACATCATTGAAGAAAGGAAGCAGCATCGATATAACGGTAGTAGTGAGGACGAAGGCGGTACGCCACACCAACCGGAAAAGGTTTAGGTTATATGGGCGACAACCGGGAATTGGGACTTTAAATTCCTTGGTAATAAATTCACTTTCAGGCCATTTTTGAGATGCCCATTTCTCAATGAAAGCAAAAAGAGGCTGACAGTAGACTTGGTATGCTCCAACAAGGTGAATTACTATTGCAGCATTAGCAATATCAAGAAGCCAAAATGGATTATAGAAGCCGAATCCGGTGAGGAGATTGCCTGGTGCTAAGTCCCCAAATGCCGCATAGCCCATGCACCCACAAAGCATATAGAAAGCTGTTGTTACTGCAATACTAAGTAGTGTAGCTTTCTTCATTGTCTTTGATTCTGATGGTGGGGATTTGAGGGTGTCCTGTATATAAAACAGAGATTATACAATATTAGAGAAATCTAAAAATTTTATTTTACTTTTATGGGTTTTAATTATATGTAAGGGAATTAATATATGAACCTGAATTTCAATGAGGATCATTGAATATGAGTAGGCAAAAGCTATGTTGCCAAGAGCTTGAAAGCTTCTCCATAACTTTTGGGTTTGTGTCACAGTTCCAATGCTAATTCCAGTGAAACTACCCTTGATTGTTCCAGAAGCTGCTCATCAATTAACATAGATTGAATTAAGCATTAGTTAGTTTATATAAAAATCATTCAATTCAGATTTGTTAGTACTTCAAATTAATGGACTATATATATGTAAAAGCAATTTGTACCTGCAACTTTAGCGATTCCAAGGGCAAGACCGATGCCAGAGTAAGTAAAAGACATGACAGCAGCAACAATTGAAAGCCACCATATTTGATCAAAATCTGGGATTAGAGAGAAAAAAATTTCCGTGATACCAAACACGATCATGTATGGGTTGCTCGACATGTGACACGGATTCTTCCCTTTGCTCTCATGGAAACAATCGGACCTTTTGATTGCCCTGTCAAGATTTTCAAAAATTAAAGAAACCCATTAAATAATTAGTCAAAATGAAAAAAATTGTGAGTCAAAATTAATGCAACATTAATTTGGATAGAAATGCTTAATTGCTACTCACATCATGCTTATAGATGCTGCAATAGTGTATCCAATGGCCACTCCGAACAGATTTAAGTACTGAATTAGTCCACATACCTTGACCTTAAGTCCACCTGAAAAACATTATACATAAAAATTAATTAGATATAGATTGCATTTTAGAACATTCTACAAGGAACCCATGTGTTATTTTATGTTTTTTTGCTAAACGATAGAAGTTGCCCTACTCCCCAAATTCCCAGTAACAAGAAATGGGAATCAATGCATTTTTATGTGCTCAAACCTGAAATCTCTCCCCTAAAGGCGAGGATATATGCAAGTATGCCAGTAGACTACCATACCATTTGGGACGCATGTGTTATTTCGAATGGAAATTAAGTTGAGTAAATGCATGTGTTGATTTTTACCAAGATTGGATCGAACTGCATCCATGTAAGTATAGTTTCTCTTGCCGGAATCGGGGTCGCCGGTGCGATAACAGTCGGCAAGGAGAGATGAAGTATAGTAAATGACAAAGGAGAACAAGAACATCACAGCAGGACCAGCAATCCATCCCAGCTGAGCTATAGCCCAAGCTAAGGAAAGCACCCCAGAACCAATCACAGCAGTTATTATGTGTGCACTTGCAGTCCAAACAGTCCCTATAATTCAAATCAAGTAACAGAAATGAGCTCCATCTTCATATAATTTTAGAATTAAATTGAAAAACAGGGGACTAGCTAGGGACAAAATATAATTTTATATACCGGTTCGCTTGAGGCGGCCATCATCATCGAAGCATTTGGAACCATTCTGTGGAAGCACATCGATGGAGATATCAAAGGCTTGGTGGTGGTGGTTCTTTGTGGCAGCGTTCTCATGACCCATCTTTGTATTGAAAAGAAACCAAAAACAGAGGAGATTTTAGTGAGAGAAAGTGAGGCTGAAACGCATAAGCAGGGACTTGGGCTAGGTGGTTGTGTTTCAATCACTTGTATATAAATGCCCAAATCAGAGAGAGCAAGAGGGCCTGAAACTGTGGTACACTTGTATGCACCACCTACCTCTAACGGGCTAAACAACAAAGTCAATGAATATGAGAGAGAGAGAGAGAGCAAGTGTCGAAATGTATGTTAGGAGTTACTTGTCAGGGAAAAGTTGGGAACATGCATTGGAGGACATTAAACGCAGGTGAGATGAATGGAGCCATGGAGGGAAGGGGGGTTTATATAGAGAAATGGTTAGAGAGAGAGACCCATGTGATAGGCAGAGGAAACATACAGAAATTATTGAAGCTTTTGGGTTTTCAAATGGCCCATCAACCCAATCAAAGATAATTACATGAGTCAATGCTTTCTCTCTCTTTCTTGTTTCTCTTCACTCAAATAGTCAAATCTCCATAAAAAATGTTACCTCACCTACCGCTTTCATTCATTTCTTCATCAAATGTAATACGCAAGTGTATTTGTATATAACAAACAAGACAAATAAAAGATCAAAAGAAACTAGGCAAGTCACTCTTTTATGGGCTTTCTCTTACTGAACTAACCGCCTTATTCATAACCTGCTAGCCACTTGCTGGAAAGGGTCGGGTTATAACCCAACCTTGCATTGGGGCTAAGGTTTCAGGGTTACAACTTACAAGTACTTTAAAGTAGTTTTTTTTTTTTTTTTTTTTTTTTTAAAGTATTTTTGGAAGAATTCAAGAGGATAGATCATAGATAGGGGTGGTAGACTGGTAGGAACCATAATCCCATTGTATCTTGGTGGAATTTCCATTTCATACGTTAGAAATGACTTTATTTTGAGGGTAATGTACCTATAACCCCTAATGTAGCCAAGGTCTAAGATTAGAAATTACTGAAGTAATTAGTACAGGAATAATTGCTCAAATAAGAAAATTCTAGTATGCCTGACCTCATCTTCATATATTTAATTATAGGAAAAATTATCCATTATTCTCTATAATTTAAATTCCATACCATGAGGTTCAATACACTCTAAGATTTACCGTGAGATCCTTCTACGATATTTCAAAGTCAACCATTTTTTTTTATATTAACAGATTTGCCCTTATTTGATAAATTACATTTATTGTGGTTTCCTTTTAGAGTTTATATCTTTATGGGACTCTTTATGGAAAAATTTTATATTATTGAACTCTTTAGGGAAATTTTTATGGAAAATTTTTAAATTACATTCATTTCAATTTTTGAATATTAGTCTTTTTTCTATATATATTCTTAAAGAGTCCAAAAAAGTGAGTGGCATTATTGTATTCTTTTCTTTTTTTGAGATTTATTGAAAATCAAATTAAATGCATACAATATATTTTATATAAATTTACCTAGTTAAAGATGTACAACAATATGCACATCCAACTCGTTTATACGGGTTAGGTAAATTTATTTGTTTGAAAATCAAATTTGATGCATACAATACAATTTATGTAAATTTACCTGTTTGAATATATATATGACAATATATGCATCCACCACGTGTATACGAGTTAGGTAAATTTACTTGTTTTAAATCATATTAATTAGATGTATATAATTTATAAATTTATAATGCATTCTTTTTTGGCAAAAACCAATTTTGGAAAAAAAAGAAAATTCTAGATGTATAAATGAGGGCAAATATGTAATAAGCTATATAATTTATTTCTTTCATAAACCAAATTTTGTATAAGGTGATTTGGGTATACAACCCATATACTAGGGGATTCTTGGTTAAATACCCATAATTATAAGGTATACATGATATTCTTTTTGGTCACGTTTGAATCGATCATTAGGTATATATGATATTGTTGAGTTAGGCTTTAGCCAGCCGGCCTCACTAAGTAATGAGCCCACATTAAACTAACATTTTCTTGACTGTGACCTAATTCTTGTGTGAGCAACCAACACAATTACAAGATGTCTTAGGGTCCGTTTGGGTTAGCATTTTCTAAAATCACTTTTGGAGAATTATTTCTTCACATATCTACATAGAGTTATGTTCAAATCATGTCTCTACATATCAAAATTTTCAT
>JAESVK010000171.1:531524-546823 GCA_017140935.1 Hamamelis virginiana | reverse complement strand
TTTTTTTAATGTATTTTATAATCTCACTTAAATAAGATGTGTCATTAAAGCATTCTTCTCTCTCCCATCTTTTTTCTTTGACTATATTTTCTATAAAATAGATATCTTACTTTGCATATATAACTCATATATCCTCTTAAAAAAAAATAGATGATCCTGACAGCATTTGCTGACTTGGTTAAAGTCAGCAAACACTCCGTGGCCGTTAAATCTAATCCCATGGACGAAATCTAATTGTCATGAAGCATTTGCTGACTTTAACTTTAACAAAGTCAGCAAATGCTGACGGAATCATTTCACTATATATGTACATATGCAAATCCGCATGATGTGTGGAATTTATCAATAAGGTCTTATTTAATAAATTACAGTTATAAATAATTATTTTGATTAGATGATCTAATTGACTGTTTGATCTTAGTTAAATTTATAGGGTTCAAGTATACATTTTAATATATAAGAATGATTAAAAATTTAAATGAGATTAGAAAAAATTAAGTCGGATGTATTTAAAAAAAATAAAAAATTTAAAATACCACAAAAAAAAAAGTAAAAAAGTCAAATGGAACCAATTTTTTAAATAAATAATAAATAATAAATAATCAAGATAAGAGAGGAAAAAAAAAATTAGATGACACCCACAATTTAAATAAAAAATTAATTATGAAAAACAAAAAAAACTCTAGATAGGACCCACATATGAAATGAATAAAAAATCTTAAAAATAAAAATGGTCATAGACGACTGTTTGATGGAGGGAGTGTCATTGTAGTTTAATTTCAAAGGTATAAGGTGTTCATGTCATTTTTGAAACTATAGAGAATGTCTTATAATTGTGAATAACGAGAGTGAATGTAAGTGTAATTTTCCTTCTATTTTACGTCAAACAATCAAATAATTCCTACCCTACCTCATAATTAATAGGCTGCCACCGTCACCTGTGTCATTTTAGAGATGGTGGACCGGTGGACGGTGGTGCACCAGCAAAGGAAGGGCGGTGGAGGATTTTCCAAATTTAAAATTACTTTTCCAAAAATAGGAAAATTCCAAATAATGGGATGACCATTCAATCTTCTTTAATTGATTAAAATAACAAATAAAGATACAAACCATTAATGCTGTAGAAACAGTATCTCATTCCGCACTTCCTTTTTTCTTTTTTATTCATAAAAAATTTAAAAACCCAAAGACTGAGGAAAGATAGGTTATTGAACAATTAAAGAGCTCTTATCATTACTAAGAGTATCTTTGAAGTTTGAATTCTCTTTTCAAAGCTCACTAATTAATAGATTACTATTAATTAAATAAATATTAAGTGGGAATTAAGATTATTAATATTATAAACTACTATTAATTAAATAGATATTAAGTGGTGTAAAATGGTCAACCCATGAACACATGATCAAGAATATTTTAGAGAATATATGTGCACGTACATGACTTAAGCATACTATATTATTAATCTTCCATGATTAAGAACCTATTGTGCTATGTAATGCTCTAACACTTTTCTTTTATATATATATAATTTCTGCTTTTCTGGTTATAAGCTTATGATAGGTTTGTTTGAAACTTGCATGTTCTTGTTTTTTCATTTGAAGTCTTTGTTGGCCTTAGGTGTTATAATTATAACTGGTGAAGGAGAAAAATATAAATGAATGTATTTAGGGACCGGATTTGTCTTTGAGGCTAGGGTTTATTAAATTAAACTCTATTCAATGATATAATCAAAGTGACAAAAATGCTTGGGATTTGGGATTTATTTAACAAACAAAAACAATTCACAATTTTAGAGGTAGGGAGAAAATTCCGAATCTGGATTTGTTTCGAATGAGTAGAAATATTAGGCTCTCCTAATGTGTAATCCAACGACTGAAATCAAAATATAGAAACACATTTATATACATCTGTGTTACGAATATGATATCACAATCCTTATATTTGTATTTTGAATTCAGCTGTTGAATTGCCCTAACTATAAGCTGATTTCAGCTGTTGGATTACATATTAGGATGTCCTAATATTTTTTCTCATTCGAAAAATTCAATTAATCAATTATTATGGTAATGGGATAATGAATGAAAAGGAATGCATATTGAGGAAAAAGCAGTGCTAGGAGTCCCGTCCATCGTTCCCGTTTGGTTTCCCGTCTCATAATAAAATACTAAAATAGTGAAAAATCCAGTGATAGAGAGAAAAGATAGAGAAATAAGGGGAATAAGAGGAGGAAGACAGAGAAGAAGAATAAGAAGAAGAAAATGAAGACTGAACAAAAAAAAAACAGTGAAAACACTAAAACAGTGGAAACCCAGTGAAAAGAGAGAAAGAATGGGAAGAAGAGGAGGAATACATAGAATAATAATAATAATAAGACTGGAAAAAAAAACAGTCCAAACACTAAACAGTGAAAATACTAAATCAGTGCAAACCCAGTGAAAAGAGAGAGAATGGGAAGAAGAGGAGGAATACAAAGAAGAAGAAGAAGAATAAGAAGAAGAAGAAGACTAGGAAAAAAAACAGTGAAAACACTAAAACAGTAGAAACCTCGTGAAAAGAGAGAAAAGAACGAAAAAGAAGGGGAAGAAGAGGAGGAATACAAAGAAGAAGAAGAGGAGGAGGAGGAGGATGATAAAGACAGTGAAAAAAAAAAAGACAGTGAAAACACTAAACAGTGAAAACCTAGTGAAAGAGAGAAAAGAGAGAGAATAAAGGGGAAGAAGAGGAGGAGGAAGAAGAAGAAGAGAGAAGAAGAAGAAGAGGAAGATAGTGTTGCTGCTGCTGCTCCACGCTATATGCTGCTGCTGTTGATTCGCCGGAGTAGTAGAAGAAGCTAGTGGAGAGATGGGGCTACGTAGTGCAACTTGGCTTAAGGGGCAGCCAAGTCTAGTCATCTATCTATATTTATATACACTATATCACAACAACTTCTATCTGAGAATTATTTAAACTCAACCTCTCTTTCCTTGGAACTGAAATAACATCCCTTTAGCTAGGATGGTGGTCTACGATCATGAGAAAAACATAACAAAATAAAGTAGATGGTTGCTCTTGTTCCCATCTAGTTGGGAGTTGGACATGAGGAAAAAAACCTTGTTAACTGTAGGGTTAGAGAAGAGTCATAATGGTTTAGATTGAGCTATTTGGTAGTTCCTATGAGCAAGCTAAGATTGCAGCTAGGGCAGAGCTGAGGATAGATAGAAAAGGCAAGGAAACCGAATGCAAGCAAAGAGAATATGGATGTCTTTCGAGAATATGAAAAGTGAAACCTCTAGGTGATCTACGACCAACCTTCCTTCAAGTCTTTCTTCTGCAGAATTGCAGAGATGGAGAGAGAAATGCAAAAATGCAGAGATGCAAATAGAGCAGAGAGATTCAGAAATGTACGAGATGCAGAGGTGCATAAATGCAGAGAGGGCAGAGAGAAATGTAGAGATCGAGGGTTACTCACGTTGCCACGTAAGACGAGATTTAAACCTATGGGAAGGTTGGACGGGATCTTCAGCATTTCCCTTGAGGAAAATGTATTAAAAATATTCAAGAAGGTAACTAATAAATATCTCCCAAATAATATGAAAATTACTCATTCATTATAGGATATGTGTTAAGTTGTGATGGAATGATTTGGAAATCATTCAACTTCAAGAAATATTTCCGAGCATATATTAACCTAGAATTTAAGTTATGTTAGGCAAATAATTTGGAAATTTAGTATGTAACAATAATAATGGTATGGTATATATGGTGCTGATAGTGACAATGCATGTGCTATAGCAATCATTTGGGGAATGTACCAGAAGGAACTACCATTGATAGTGGGATACAAGGGTTTGACCACCTAGCTAGCTCATTGAGTATTTGAGTGGCGGTGGGTCCATGCAATATATGTCCAATTACATTGGAATGATTAAATTGCTAGTCTCCTACCATATATAGAACAAGCTACTATAGTACCACCCAAAATCAAGTGCACATGCATGGACCACTTGAATACCAACTAATCTACTCTTAATTAACCCCTATCTAATAAGAAAAATTCAAAACAAGACACATCAGAGTGATTTTTAATTTTGAGTTAAATTGTCAGATACTATAAAAAATTTTATCAAATAAATATTGAACCTACAAGTAAATATTTAGTGATTTAAATCAAACCACTTAGATCGATCATAGCAACATCTTAATTATTGGACCATGTGGTAGAGAAAAATTTAACCCTTAGGATGAAATCTTCTAAACTAATTATTTGCGAAATTACTGGGACTCGATCAGATGGTGAAAAATTATAAAAAAAATTGTCTAGAAGGGCATATGTCTTGTACTTTTTTATACAATCCCGATCTAGTCAGCATATGCTTATATATCTTATGTAAGCATGAACCAAATAGATAATTGTAGGATACATATTTTGAAAAACTAACCGTTTGATTAGATATTCTGTTTATGGATGTTATGCATGCCAAAAATCACGATGATCCAATGTAAATACATAAGAAAAACTATGACCCTATTAAAACTGTCACGGTTTTTCTCAATGATTTTTTGATAAACTAACCATTGGATCGCTGTGATTTTTTATATACATGACATACATAAATATAGTATCTAATCCAACAGTCAGTTTTTCAAAATATGTATCCCACAATTATTTTATACTAGCTTTATGTTTACATAAACTTATGTAAGCATATGTTGACTTGATCATTTATGCTTTTAGAAAATAATAGATAGAAGAGAATTAGAATTTACTGAGAATCAGTTCGTGTTTAGAAATTATATCTGAAAGATGATTTTCATGCAATAAGTGACAACAACTTTAGCCAAAATCAATTTGACATGCACCTGAAAGCACAAAGTCAATTTTGGGTTCTAAAATTGATTTTAGGCCTCCCGAGAGCTAATCCAAATAAGGACTTAATTAAGTGATGGATGTTTTGATAAATGATAATTCTATTCGTCCTCTTTTTTTGTCCTCCCTAGTCAATTTAACCAACTTAGAACACCTATTTCGAGATACCGACCATTGGATTTGATGCTCCACTTATACGTATCATGAATGCAAAATATCACATTAATCCAACTGTTGGTTTTTCAAAAAATAGACTTTGAAGGTTTTTTATAATTTTTTCATTATTGTTTACAATTTTTTTCAAAATTGCAAAAACCAACAATCGGATCAATGTGATTTTTTGCATTCATGATAAGTATAAGTGGAACATGAAATCCAACGGTCGGTTTCTTGAAATATTTTCCAAGTTAGTCAAATGCACTACAAAGGACAAAAAGAGAGGACGAATGAAATTTTCATTTGAAAAAAAAAAAAGAAAAAAGTTTAAACAAGCGCCCAAAGATGTTCTAAATATAGTTAAGATCTTCTAGACTTGTAGTCTTGTACATATTACTGAACTGTTTAACTGTTTAAGTATATATGTTTGCTAGATCTTCTTGAAAGGTGCATATTACTGAACTGTAGTCATTAAAAAAAAGTATATATTTTTTCATTTTGTAGTCTTGTAGTCTTGTACAAATTACTGAACTGTTTAACTGTTTAAGAGTGACTCTCTCTCTCTCTCTCTCTATATATATAGAGAGAGAGAGAGAGAGAGATGGAATTAATTAAAGTTTGATCAAATTAGGTGGTCCATAAATGGGGGTTGGCTATGCATATATCATATATGTCTAGGCCACCCTCTTTTTAAAGCATGGAAGCAGGGGGAGTAGAGCATGTGATGATGGAGCTTTAAAGGGATGAATTAGCTAGAGGGTCACTCACATGTCTGCCCTTGTTTATGGTGACACTAGCTTATTTCATATTATATCCCAAACTCGATCACACGTAACCAATTGTTTCTTATGTTTCAACGAATCAATTCTATCTTCTTCCCTTCAAAAATATTACTTCTCTATTTCTCCAACACTCAATAATTGAAGACCGGCCGGCCACAACGTTGAATTGCACCAAACCACCATCAGTCCACATGGGTTTCGATTCTTATATATATGGACCCCCACCCCCACTCTCTCTCTCTCTCTTAGCCACCATTCTATCTCTCTCTCTCTCTCTCTCTCTCTCTAAGCCACCATTTTGGCCCGAGTCTGGTTTGGATAGAACAGGGGCTCTGATACCCTATCATCCTAATGAAAGAACATGCATATGTGTAGCTGATTTGTATTTGAAAGTGAGGAACAAGATAAAGTAATTAAGATCGATCTAATGGAAATGGTATGGATAAGGGATGAAGGATCATATTTCTACTTTCTTATTTATTGTACTACGCTAATTAAAGTTAAATGAAGTTTTTTGAAGTGATGAAAATTAATAATTAATTTCTGCATTACTTGAAATGTTCTCATTCTTTATTATCCTTTAAATTGGAATAACTCTCTCTCCCTCTTAATTTCATCCATGTATTCCTAGTGGACATGTGATTAACCGGGTGAATACATTTAATATTTTATATGAAAATTATTAATAATTTTAAAAGTGATTGAACATAACATAAAATTTTTTAATAAGAGAATAAAGAATCTTTTAATTTAAATATAATATATGAAGACCTATTATTTTAAAAGTTATAAATAAGTTACATATATTATTATAAAGGAAGATGCTAATATAAGGTGCACCTGATACTAATTTAAACTATACGTCCTCCGTAGGGCCAATTGTATAACACATTTTGAAAAAGCAATTGTTGGATTAGATTCTCCTCTTATGAATGTCATGTCTGTCATGGTGATCCAACGGAGGGTTTTTGAAAAATATCAGAATGAAAAATTGTGACTTTTTAATTTATTCTTCAAAATGTCATTATTTTTCCACAGTTGGTTGATTCAAAAACCAACCGTTGGATCACTGTGATTTTTGGCATACATGACATTCAGAAAAGGAATATCTAATCCAACAGTCAGTTTTTCAAAATATATTTTACAACTGACTTTACAAAGGACAGCTTAAGCTGCCAACTGCACCTTATATTAGCATTTCCGTTATTATAAAAATTATAATTTTTCATAAATTGATTTGAAGGAAAATATAATAAATTAATATTAATATAAATAATTTCATAGTTTTAAGAAGAAAATGAATACAAGTATACAAATGCTTGTTAATATGTCCAATTATTGTTTATGAATTCATTATATTTTTATGGATACAATGGATTTTAGAAATTATATATTTGATGAATATAGAATCATTCAAATTTGAATAGTATGTTTAATTTGTGACTCATTTTCAAATATTGTGTTAGAAACTATTTAATATATTATTTCTATAGTCGATCTATATCTATATCGGCATTTTAATTTTAAAAACCTAGCTTACTTGTTTTACAAAACACTTATTTATATATGTGAGATACTAAATGAGTAGTTAATTACTAGTCAAGAGCTCTCGTTATAGACACTAGAAGAGGAGTGAATAGTGTCTTGGCAAACTAAAAGTCCAACTACGATCAATAAAAATGAATGCTTATATAAAGAAAAAATGAAAGACAAAAGTAAATATATTAATAATTTGCAGCAAATATAAAAAGAGAAAGATCAGTAAAGAATTCAAGATTATCTACATTCGATCACGCTTCAAGCAAGCACCAACTTGAGAATTTTTCAATCGACTATGGAGCTCATTCAAGAAGGTAGAGAAACCTCTCATATATAGCAACCAAGAGTTAACCAACTCTTCTTCAAGATAGAGAAAAACCCTTCTCCAACTTTTAAAGGTTCAAAGCCAAACTTTTTCGCGAACAAGATTGAATGTGTAGAAGAGAATAATTATATATTATAATAAGTGTTGCTTCTTGAAAGCAAATATACCCACTACAATCTCAAACTAAAAACTTTTTAAACATGTAACAAAGTTTGATTAAGAAATTTTGACAAATGGAAGCAAGAGCAATAAATTAAAGCACAATAAAAAATTCTCACTAATTAATGTGGTTTAAAACCCATATATATTGACCATGAATATATAGATCCTTATAAGCTCAATACAACCATTATATGTGTATTCAAGGGCTTAGTCAACTAGCTAGTCTAGTTCCATATTTTAAAAATGAACCTGAAATATATGTATTTTGCCAAAAGATATACATAACTAGAATTAGTTCCTAGTTATTAATGGGGATGGGAGTGACAAATCTGTCAAATATATCCTCATTCATGAGGATTGGAACCCAGGACCTCATTCCATTATAGGAGATTGAGACATGAATCAGTGAGCGAAGCTCATGTTTGAACCTGAAATAATAATATTAGGTCCATGAAAAATTGCTTAAACTAGTATCTAACCTCCACCAATCATAAATATGACCTATGAGAATTTTTCAAAAGCATATGGAGAGTCCCTTTGGTCATCAATCAAAGATCTTAAGCAAACAATGTTACATCTAGGTGAAACTTTACAAAGAGTCCTAAAAGAAGCATACGATGAATATTTCAAATTAAATATGCTTGAGTTCCTTGACTCCTTTTAGCCTTCAATGTCTCTAAGCCTCTAGCTTCTTGATCCCCTTTTGTTCATTTTCCATAAGCCTTTGTCTTCAATGCATAGACTAAGTCCATTTAAGGTATTAATTTTGAATTCCCTATTATATATAATATCACAATACTTTTAAGAGACATTAGCAATTAAGTATAGAATTGTTATCATCAAAAAGTAGGTTACCAACTTGTTCACTTAAGACATCTTCAAGATGGCAACTCACACATGTGGTTTTAATGAGGGCGTGCCAGTAAGGTTTACCTTAATTTGTAATTGGTTCGAAGATAAACAAACCAAAAATATAAATCAGGTAATTGTAATAGTTCGACTTTGCCTCAATGAAGAAGACTTTAATTATTTAATACAATGCAAAATAACTAAAATAACTTGAAATATAAGAAGTAAATAAAGAAAAGTAAAATGATTCGAAAATACCACAAAATTATATTATTACATCCATCACTGGTACAACAACAAATAGTTTTGTTAAAGTCCTTCGAATCAAGGATTCTATACTAAAGAATCAGAGAAAAAAGGATAGAAAGAAGAGGGAGAGATATCTTAGAAGAAAATGATAGAAAGAAGAGGGAGAGAGATTTATAGACAAATTAAGGGAGAGAATCCTACAGAGTATGGGATGAGAAAAGAAGACCTAGGTTAAGAGATACGTTGAGAGAAAAAGATAAATGCAAAGACTTGAGTTGTGTGGTTGCGAAACCTCCTTCATGAAGAATTCCTTCTTTATTTATAGACTTGAGAATCAACTACCTTCAACTCGTGTCAAATGAGATGTTGACAAGTGTCAAGTGAGATGTTGATAAGTGTCAAATGCTCTTGCATCATGTTTGGAATTCATGTGTACTGTCGTGAAGCAGTTTTGCTACAAAATGATTGGTTTGAAGCTTCTGACTGTACGTCTTCAATCCAATATGGAACTTCCACTTGGTTGTAAAAAACTGTTTTCTGACTTGGTGAACTATTGCAGACTGATTTCTAAGTGAATTTGATCGAAAAACCTTTGCATTCTCTAATATAAAAAGCTACCAAACATGTTTAAATATTCAAAAAAATAACCGCCACAACATTTATTTGACAGTAATTTGATGCATTCTCTAATAAAAGAGAATTAAAACATGCTTAAAAGGTCCAAAAAAAAACTGCTACAGCAGTTATTGGTAGTTTTTTGCAGAGAAAGTGAGGGGAGTCTAGGGCCTGTTTACTTCGTGAAAATTTTCACAATTTTCATTTTCATTTTGAATAAAAACAGAAAACGGACTAAAAAACGCGTTTACTTGTTAAAAATGAAAACTATTTTTAGGAAAATGAATTCAGTTTTTAAGAAAATGTGAAAACATCAAAAAGACATTTTTTGTATTTTCACAAAAATTGAAAACAAAGATTATATCGTGGCAATGCTTATAAACATGGAAAAAAATATGTAGACCAACTGTAAAACCAAAAATGAAAATAATAAAACATATAGAGATAATATATAGTTTTAGTAAACACATTTACACTATTTTTAGATTTTGAAAACAATTTTCATTTTTGCAAAGTAAACACATTCTCTAAATTTTGAAAATTGAAAATGAAAATCATTTTTTAAAAATTTTCATAGAAAATGAAAATTGTGAAAATTTTCATGAAGTAAACAGGCCGCTAGTTTTTCAGATTTGTTTCTTTAAAACTGATTTGAACATATGTCCTCTCTTGATTGGTAAGCCTCTTGGTCATATAAGTTCATCCTTTAATTGCCTACATGCCTCTTTTCTATTGGCTTGTTATTATTATTATTAATTTTTTTTTTTTTTTTGTGAACACAACCCTAAGATTGAAACATTGGGGTTAAAAATCTCCCCTTTTTTTATGATACAAATTAACCATTACTTAAGAATTTCGAAGAAGAGAGCATAAGCTCTCCCTCAATAAATACATTAATTTAACATGCAACATATATATTGAAAAGAGAAAAGAGAGATGAAGACAAAAGTCTTTATATATAATCAATGATAATGTCATGTACAATATAGCCTTTATATAGGCAAAACAAAGAAAGAAATGTACAAAGGAATATACCCTAATCTAATTAAGGTAGCAATATATTCTAATATTCTAACATCCCCTTTCAAACTCATGTTGTGTCAAGAGAAACCAACTTGAGTTTGGAAGTCAATTCATAAAAGCGTTTAAAAAAAAAACAGAGGCTTGGTGAAGATATCTGCTAACTGCTCTTGAGAAGAAACATATTGAAGTTGTAAGGTACCCTGAAGTAGATGATGCCGAACAAAGTGACAATCGATCTCAATTTGTTTGGTACGTTCATGAAAGACATTATTGTGATTAATGGACTCAATATATCTACTAACATCTCAATATGTTTGAATAGCACTCTTATTGTCACAATGGATATCAGTGGCATCTGAACAACCGACTCCAAGATCCTATAGGAGCCATCGCAATCAAAGAAGTTCAGCGGTGGTGGCTGCAAGGGCTCTATATTCTACCTCAGTATTGGAACGGGCAACAACAGTCTGTTTCTTGCTTCTCCATGAGACGAGAGAATCTCCAAGAAGATAACAGTAACCTGTAGTGGATTGTCGATCAGTGGGATCACCTGCCCAATCTGCATCTGAATGGGCTCGAAGAGTCAAAGGAAACTATGAAGAAAAATAGAGTCCATGGAACATAGTGCCATTTAGATACCTGAGAATCATGAGAACAGCTGCCAAGTGAGGAGATTTGGGTGCGGCCATAAACTGACTAACAACATGAACTTCATAAGATATGTCTGGGCGAGTGATAGTAAGATAGATTAGGATCCCAACAAGCTGTCTATATATAGTAGCATCAGAGAGGATTTGTCCATCATGAGAATTGAGACAAATGTTGTACCAAATAGGTGTGGCGACTATCTTACTATCAGTAATTCTAGCTCGAGAAAATAAATCAGAGGTGTATTTTTCCTGAGTAATATAATAACCATCTTGAGATGAAGAGACTTCAAGTCCTAGAAAATAGCTGATAGTTATCTTCTTATTAAAAGCCAAGCACCAATATATTGTACCTTGATGTACAATTATTTCTACTTTGGGAATTTTGTGGGATGTGGGATTCTGCACCCTACCTCTCTAAGGTTTTACAGTTTAAGAGCCAGTAATTGGATTCATTATTTTGCCCATTTAATTACCATATTTTTCACATTTTGTGTGGACTAGCTGAGGTTTTGAAGGGGCAGGCAATAATGATAGAGAATTAAATTACCATTTATATCCATGCTTATAATATATGGTGTTAATTTCACCTTTAAATATATATGGGTCATTTCACAGTTAATTGACTTATAATTATTTATATATTCAACTTCCATTCATGATTGGAGAAAGTTCGCTTAAAACTGGGGATTCTCAAATCCCATTAATCATTAATTAATTATATTTCAGTATATACAGCAATATTATAAACAAATTTCCATTAATTTTCTTTCATGCCTGCTCATGCATAAGTGATTGCACCATTATTTGCACGTGTTTGTGGTGGAATTAAGGTTCGATCTACTGACAAGAAAAGTGAAAAAGAAAAGGGTGTATGTATATATACTAGCATAAATTTGGGGGAAAAAGATGGAGTATAGAGTTTAATAAGTAAATATAAAAATTTCACAAAGAATTTAATCAATTTTAATTTTATTATTATTTAATAAATTATTTTTTGGTAATTTTTTTTAATTTTATACAGAGGTAATATATAAACTAAGGATCAAATGGAAGATCTAAAGGAGCAAAAAACAAACAAACAAACAAACAAAATATATTAACAATTAAAATAAAATCTACTCGTAACTTATATCCTCTATCTTATCTCGATTTGATTTGGAGTTTTTTATGTGGTATTTATTTTTTTAATAATACATCCTATTTAATTTTCTACTCTTATTAATTTAATTAAAATCAAACGGTCAAGATAATCTAATAAAAAGAAAAACTTTTGTACAATTATAATGTATTAAATTCATAGTCCTACCTAACTTCTCTCTTCTCTCTTATCTTGATTATTTTTTCTATTTTAATTTAAAATTTTGGTTCCACCTCAATAAATTTGTGATTTTTTTATTTAAATTGTGGGTTCAACCTAACTTATATCCTCTATTTCATCTTAATTTAATTCGGGGCTTTCTATATGGTATTTATTTATTTAATAATACAACCCCATTTGATTTTCTACCCTTATAAATTCTCTTAGGATCAAATGATCAAAATAATTTAAACAAAACAAACTTATGTACAGTTATAAGTATTAAATTGTGAGTCCCACTTAACTTCTCTCTTCTCTCTCATCTTGATTATTTCTTATTCTTTTTATTTAGAAAATTAATTTCATCTCCACAAATTTGTATTTTTTTTTTAATTTAAATTGTGGGTCCAACCTAACTTATACCCTCTATCTCATCTTGATTTGATTAAGGGCTTTCTATGTAGTTTTTTTTTTTTTTTTTTTTTATGTAAAATAATACATCTCATTTTATTTTCTACCCGAGGCTATAAATTTACTTATAATCAAATAGTCAAGATAATATAATCAAAATAAACTTTTACACAATTATGATATATATTTAATTGTGAATCCCACCTTACTTGTTCTCTCTATCTCATATTGTTAATTTCATCTACTTTAATTTTATTTAAAAAAAAAATAGTTCCATACACCTCCATAAATTTGTACTTCTTTTATTTAAATTATAGGTCAAGATAATCTAGTTAAAATAAACTTTTACACAATTATGATACATTAATATTACTTGATCTTAATAATACATACTGCTTAACACTTTTAATCAATAGTGTATCTCCAATTTCACTAAATCTTAAAAATACATCTCATTTAACACTTTTAATCATTCATATGTGTTAATATACATATTTTAATCCTCAAAATTTAATTAAGATCAAACAATTGGAATTTTCGAGCCATGAAATGAAAGCCTTCAATAAAAGCATTTGAGAAAAAAAAATATGTTCTTTGTGTAAACCATGAATCAATATGTTATACAATGGCTATAAATGGATTAAGCACCAACAATCCTAACATTGAATCATGTACACATGCATGTACATATTTTAGAGAAATATGTATATATGTGTGCAGGATAATAAAACAATTAATCAAGTTCTTAACCTTACAAAAATTAATAATAATAATTTTAATTAAAAGAGCTTGTGGGTAACAATTAAAGTCCAAGCGTGCATGACAGAAAGTACTCGATCATGTGCACATGCATGTACATATTACTATAGTAATTGTTATCTTAATATCAAACATTAATTGGGTAGAGAGCTTTCTGATGTTAAGAATTAAATAGTAGTTATTTATACTCTTAAAGAAAAATTGAAGCCATATATTGATTGTTATTCCCATAAAAAATTGTAACTACAAATAGATAGAGAATGTGAAAAAAAAAACTATAAATACAAAGCCAAATAAACAATGCGCGCGCGCGCGCAGAGAAAGAGAAGAAGAAGAAGAAGAAGAAGTATAAGAAATAGTAGAAGAAACACACACACACACAAGAGGAGAAGAAGAAGAAGAAGAAGAAATAGTAGAAGAAGAAGAATAGCACATTAACTAGACGTGAGGCACTCATCAGTACATGGAGAGTGTAGCAAAGAAAAAAATAAGACGAAAAACAGCAGCCCTATGAAGCCCTAATTAATTTGATAGTAATGGAAAGTCAAAGGAAGAAAATAAAATAAGATATGAGAATAAAATAAAATAAAATATAGCGATGCGCGGCCTACGCGATGCGTGGCAACCTCAAATAGAATTGTAAATAGTAAAATTCAAGATAAAAAAAAAAACAAAAAAACAAAAAAACAAAAAATGGAAAGCGTAAAAATATTGAATTGTGATAGAAATCACAAAAGCATTCATTAAGTAATTAAGATTTTAAATTAAAGTAAAAGAATTCATAAAATACGTGAAAAATATTTACTGACAGTGAAATTCTTAAATAAAAAAAAAAAAATCATTAGTCAACAAACACATAACTAATGAGAATAAAAAAAATAAGACAGAGAAGATTATAGAAAGGCCGGAATGAGTGAAAACAATAACTAAAATGAAGTGTTAACAATAGCTAAAAAGAAAGGATGTGGAAGTGTAAATAATAACTCATCATCTATTGTAGAAGGAAGAATTGGAAGACTCGATTCTCAAACTAATCACGTAGAGAATCTTGGGAATAAAAAATGTAAAAAGAGAAAATCCATAAATTATTAATTTTATTACTTTAAAATCAATAAAATTCCATATCATTTAAAATTTTACAATATAATTAAAATTTTACAACATATTAATTTATGTTTAAAATTTTACAATATAATTATTACATTTTTGTGTGTGAAAGTTATAGGATCTTTATAAAAAAGAAAAACTTCATAGAAAAAATATAAATTAGCAATTTTATATTTTTATTGATTATTCATAAATGTTTTGAAAAATATATTAATAATTTCTAGCCATCGGGGCACACACAATGTGTGTGCAATGCAGTATAAGAAAAATTATTTATATTTATTTTTAAAATTATGGGTTTTTGATGGAGATCAGAAATATATATCCTTGTTTGAAACGTAAGGATTACAAAAATAATTTTTATGTACGCATACAAAATTCAAGATATGGATGTTATGTCAAAATAGTAAAATAAAATTAGTGTAAGAAAATAAAAAAATTGGTTTATAAAATATAATTTTTTTATGAATTTTTGCTTCCAAATTCCAATTACTCTGTTCTCATACTCTCTGCATGTTCTTTCATCACC
>JAESVK010000171.1:501653-512852 GCA_017140935.1 Hamamelis virginiana | reverse complement strand
GTATTTTAAAAACCAACTGTTGGATCACTGTGATTTTTGGCAAACATGACATACATATAAAGGTTATCTAATCCAACGGTCGATTTTTCAAATATACTTCTCCAAGTGAAAGTGTCCTTACGATAAGAGCGTAAGGCTGTCCTTACAGGATCGGTTCTGTGTGTGTGTGTGTGTGTGTGTGTGTGTGTGTGTGTGTGTATAAAGAACATTATAAGGGCATTTGGAGAAAAAGGGAGGGTAGAAGAGGGATTCTTCTATTCATTTATTTATTCTTCTTCTTCTTATTTACTTTGTTCTGAAGATGGGTTTGGGTATATATATATTGCTATATTGTTGTAATAGTGGATATATTGTTGTAGATATAACTATGTAATTTTGTACATATAATGCTATAATAGGTGTGAGAGGTGTCCTGCTGTGGTCAGATGTAGATATGTAACCGTATGTCTGCATGTGTGTATAACTATAATGGGTTATCATTTTTTGGATTGCTGAAATAGTTTCAAAATTTCCTATAATAAACTACTGAGCAAAAATAATTTAAATAATTATCGTTTTTTTCCCCCTTCTTTCTTACTCATAACTCAATTACCCATCATAGTGGAACCGTACATGGAGCTTCTACACCCAAACCTCAAAGCTTAGCTATGAAATTACTTGGTCAACCTTGTTTGTCTTCATGTTCTGGAAGAAATTAAAGTATTCTATTATAAACCCAATAAAGAGAAAGAAAGTGACTCCACAACATTCAGAATACTTATTGTTTATGCATGGTAATCTTTGACGTCTATCTAGGAAAAGTCAACAATACAAGGAAAGAGGAAGATTTGGCATGTTAGGGGAGATGTATTTAATTCACTTGACATTGTTGGAATACTTAAGACTACATATCTCACACTTTATGAACCAGATTTTGAAGATGCGATATTTACCTAAGCGGGCAACAATAATGATGATGACCATTGAGCCCATTGAAGTTGGCTCAAATTGATGATAGAGTTTCTCTTATGTTTGAGGGTTTCTCAAATTGATGATACTGAATTTGCAGTGTATTTTTTTTTTTAAAATGGAAAATGGAAGTATTCTTGAAGTTGAATGCCATTATTATAACTCATTATGACTTGTGGATATTTTGCTTGTTTATGTCTATTTTCATCTTCAGTTGTTTTACATGCTTTTCTGAAGTTTTTGGCCATTTAATTTTTAGATAAATTAGTTACAAACTAACGGTCACAGTTTTTCATAGTCCGTATTTTAGAACTCACCATCATATCACTGTGATTTTTGGCATGCATGACATACATTGGAAGAATATCTAATCCAACGGTTGGTTTTCCAAAATTTACATCTTGCATTGACTAAAAAGTCGAGTCCTCATAATAGGAAGTTCTCGTAAGAAAATTACTCCTTAAAGATATAATAGTAATATATATATATGACAGTAAGGACCGGTCATTAACCTTAAGTTAAGGTCCACTCACCATTAGAATATGTATTTTGAAAAACTGACCATTGGGTTAAATAATCTTCTTATGTATGCCATATCTGCCAAAAATCATTGTCATCCAATAGTCGGTTTTCATAATACAAATTGTTACAGCATCCAACGGTAAATACTATTAGAGTGTTTCACGAACTATATTTTGAAAACCAATGGTCAGATCATTGTGATTTTTGGCAGACATGACATACATGAGAAGATTATCTAATCCAATGATCGGTTTTTCAAAATTCTTATCCTATGTGAGAAAATAATTAGTGGACCTTAACTTAATTTAAGGACCGGTCCTTAAATGATCATTTATGTATATATATAATTATAAATATTTAGTTAGTTATTGTCATGTCCCCACCATGTTGAATCCTAATTTTTTGAGAGTTCGCTATGTCAGCATGTCCATGTCGTGTCATAACAATATTACATGTCCGTATACGTGCTTCTTAGACTTTCACTTGACCACCTCAATGAAAGACACGTAACATTTAAGCTTAATTAGGGTTTTAAGTTTTAGGTAACGAACCCGTAACGGTAACGGTAAAGGTGTAACGGGTATCGGGTGTATCAGGTGATACGTAACGGGTACCAAAAAATAGGGGCGTGTTTTTTTTTTTTTTTTTTTTTTTTTTTTGCACAACCCCCAAAAGCAGTAATACACATATCTTTACCCAATATTAATACTAATGTATATTAATGTTTTCAAAGATTTCTAGTGAATTTATTTTAAGTTTTCACGAATCATTAGTTCATCACTAAATTAAAATTAATTGAGTAATGAACTAGAACTCTTTGAATATAAATAAACGTGTTAAAAATTCATGTACAACCGTAATTTATAATTATTTTAAAAAATATTTTTGTAATATATTTTTATATAATATTATGTAAGTTATAAGTTACTAGCTTGCAGGTAAAAAGGTTTTAAAATAAAACCAAAAATTTGTTTGAATTGTATTATAATTTTTTAAATGTTTTAAAATTTTTTATTTACTCTTCTAAGAATTAAATTTTTGGCTCCTATTTTTTAAAATATAATTTATTTTTGGCATTTTAGTTTAATTTTCTTTGAAATATATATAACAAAATAAAAAAGCAAACCGAAATAAGCAATTTTAATTTAATAAAAAAATTATAAAAGTAATAAAATTTGTAATATTAAATTAGAAGTTAACTTGATTACACAAGTTAATTAACCATTGGTTAATATTAAATAGTCAAACTTATATATTAAAAAAAGGGACAGCAGCAGATATATATAGGGATACGCCTCAAACTTATAAAAAACTCACAACATGCTTTTTCTTCTTCTCTCATTTTCATCTTCTAATTTCTTCTTCTTTTTCTCTCAATCCAACACTTGAGGGACTAAAATCATAAGACTTTATCATTTATTTGAAAGAAAAGCAAAGTAGTGTACTGATTGTTAGGAATCTGCTTGTAGCAGAGAGCTATAGTTTCCTGTCGTTCACATGGGTGTAACGGGAATCAGGTGTAATGGCCTTTACACACCTTTACGCACTGTATCGGGCCGATACGCCGTGAATTGCTTTACACATATAGTATCGGGGTGCAAAGCGTATAGAAGCCTATGAAATCCCATACGTATTGGGCGATACGTATAGGATCGGGCAATACTTAAAACTATGAGCTTAATGCTTGATGTGCACCCACAACATGTGTCCCAATAAACTAAATAGTAGCTTAACGCTTGATGTGCAAGTACAACATGCTTGTCCCGAGAAACTATATAGAACAACTAATATCAACTACAATCAAAATGTAGACTGTAGACTCTTATCCTGGACAACTCGTTATTTTGGTTCAATAACTCGATCAAAAATCCCAACCATATCCAATGTCAAACACCAAGATTGATTATGAATACATGATGATGCAACAAAAAGGAGTTTGTTTTTCAGTTCAGACAAAAAGTATTCAGTTGTTATGTTGCCTTCTAGAGCATAATGAATATCAACTGCTCAAATAGGGGCAATGATATAATTTATTTAATGGAGATGTAATTTAATTAACTATAATATCTTCTAGTGCTGTTGCCAGCTCATAATCCAGCTGAATAATTGTCAGTATTCTCCTACTAAATATAAGGCTTATTCAACATTGAGCATTATATATATGAATTATAACTGAAATAAGGATTTGGCACTCTTTCTGTAAAGTATGGTAAGAACGTAGTATGCAATTCATACATTATTGTCAATAAAATCAAATAGGTTAAGCAACATACCTCCGGGCCATTGAAGACAGAAGGCTCATTCATGTCATTCCAGATGTACAAGGAGGGAGTCGATCCAACATAATTCTCATAAGAGAACTTATCACCCCACCATGACCTGATCTCCGGATTCAACATATCAGGGTACGATGAGGAACCAGGCCAGCACCACCCATCAAAATCCTTGCCAGTCGAATCCTTAACATAATACCCTCTCTTGGTGGCATCTTTGTGCAATTGAAACGACTCGTCCCGCTTAATATGAGGATCTACAATAGTAACCATGCGCCTACCCTTCGACGCCAGCTTCTTCTGCATCTCTTCAGGATTAGGAAAAAGTACTCTATCCCATGTAAAATACCTCTTCCCATCCGTATGCTCGATATCAAGCCACAAAACATCATAAGGAATGTCATGTTCATCAAACTTTGAATCCACATTCTCCACATCCTCCTCATCTCTATAATTCCACCTACATTGGTGATAAGCCGTCGCAAACTCCTGAGGCATAGACGGCAGCCCAGTCACACTCGTGTACTGCCGAACAACATCCTTCGGCCCCGGACCAACAAAAAAGAACCCATCAACTACACCAGCCTCACTCATCCATAAAGTATCAATCCGATTTTGTGACGAAGGCATCAACAAACCCGACTCTGCATCCCAACCAGAACCCAATACATCAATCTGCATTTCAGCAGCATTCAACCAGAAAAACCCCGCCGTTCCGCGAGCTTTACCGTGCGAAATCATCAATGGTATAGACCCATAAATCCCAAAAGGTGAATCGTGAATATACTCAAAAACATCCAAATTAAACATCCGATAGGGTTCAGATTCTTCAACCCCAGGTCCTCTGGTGGGATCCAAAGTGAGACTCGCAGCGTGTTCAGGTATCCCGTAAACAAAATTGGCCCTATAAAACGATACATCGAAACTAATGGATTGAGGACCGTACGGCCTCGTATCCGTATTCCCTCGAAACCTCTCCTCCCAATCCTCTCCTTCTTTCTTCACCCTCAACTGCTCAAAATCAAACAACCCATGAGAATTCATCGAAACAACGCGATCACCCCCTTTCTCGCGCACATAAACCTCGAACGGATCGTGCCGAATCACCGCCTCATACCCATCGGACAAATATACAATCGACGAAACACTGGAATCGCCGTCAATCGTCTCCGTCGAAACCCTCTGTAACCAAAGCTTCTTGTCGGCGAACGCCGGTAACACAACATCGGGTACTTCAAAGCGTTTCTTCGGGGGATTCAGCGCTTGGTCTTCGTCGATCTTGAAACGTAATATGCCGTCTTGATATACAGATAGAGTGAGAATCAAGGGTTTGATGGTCTGGTCTTGATCTGGGTCTTGATCTTGATCCTGTGGTTGAGAGTTGGAGATTTTGGGGATGAGCTTGGCAGTGAGGTCACCGTCGGTGACGGCGACATCGGTGGCGATGAGAGAACAGGTTCCGGGTTTGCGGGAGCGAGCTCGTTTGCAGAAAGGGGTCTGGTTGCAGTTTCTGAATTCTTCCTTCTTCCATGATGAGACTGAGCTCAGCTGGAGCAGTACGAGGAAGAGGAGAAGAAGGAGAAGGTGTGGAGTTGTCATTTGGGGTGCCATGGACGTGAGCTCACATAGTACAGGAAGTGGAGAAGCCCTAGGAATGGAGGAGTTGAAGCTGTATAAGATACAGTGCTGTTTTGCAGTTGAATGGGGTAAACTAAGGTGTATTTACTGTGTAGTGTATTAAGTGCCTAAGTGGGACAGATGAGTCAAGAGTGTGACCAAGATCTCCGCTCTTCATGTCTTCTGCTGTTCTTTTCAGTGCACTCCATGAAATGTGCAGTTTTCTCCTTGTACCCAAGGAGTTAAATATCATTATTAATAGGTACATCGATGATCAAAAAATACATTGCTTTATAAGACAAGTTTTCCGATATAATAAAGTGTGTCATGTTGGGTAAAATAAATTACAAATTTTACATTAAAATTTTATAATATATATTATTTATAAAATAATAAATCAATAATCTTGTATACAAAAGAATCACTATCTTAAACCAATATTTATCGAAATATCAGTAAAAATATGTAAGTCTAATATCGTATCCAATACTCTCAGATATACGGATACAAGGATATCAAAGATATTTTATTTCATGCTTGTACCTTTGGGCTGAAATTCAAGAGAGAGACTCATAAATCCAAAGTACAACTCCTGAAAAGCAAATGATTTCATGATAGAGTTGGTATCCTTTGTTTGGATTTTTCTCACTTGAATTTGCTTGAATACCAAGGTCATGACACATCATTTAAAATATCATTCATTTCTCACTTTAGACAATGTATTATGATTTGAGTGCTCAAGCAAACCTAACCACACAAAAAATCCAAGCATATAAGAGGGATGGGCTCATTTCTCACTTGCCACAGTACACCCAGGCTTTACTTGATAGATGGGTTCAATTTTACTCCAATGGCACCAAACCGAATAGAACTTGCATACCACCAAAAATGAGTCGTTGTCCCAATTTATGTGGCAACTAACCTACAATTTTTTTTGTAGCCTACATTCATTTTTGTAATTTCAAGAAGCCACATTATTACATAGAATATGTTTCTCAAATTCAATTCTTAGGCTTAAAATCTAGAGATAATTAATTAGTCCTCTCAAAATCTCTTTCACACAAGACAGTTCGGAGCTAAAAGATTGTAACCCATAAGGACCTGGGATGTCATTATTTTCAAAAAGATAGATTTGCCATTTCATTTTTCCTTTTTGGTTTGGACAGACTTCCCCTTTCGTCACCCATGTCAGCTGAAATCCACACCCCATACAAAGCAACCTCCTCTTTGATGACTACTCCACCTCCCACCTCTGCTCCGCCAACCAACGGTGGTGTGTCAACCTCACTTATTTTGAGCAAGTTTTGTTGAACCAACAAAAAGCCAAGTGCCCACAAAAGAAAACCAGACTTGTGGAATCCGAGCAGTTCATAAAGTCACCATTGTCAATTAAGTCGAGCGGTTTTCTAGGATTTTGCTTAGAGAGGGAAAGAATGGAAGCAAAGTGAAAAAGAGACTACTTACTCCTAAAACTGATCGCTGTTCCAAGTTCAACATCAAAGTTGATGATGTTGTTTATGAGGAGCTTCAGAAACCAAATGAGGACAAGCAACGCGCCCTTTCTTCTCTCTGTCTTCGACGTCTTAGAAAAATTGTACTACTGTTGTATATGCCATAGGACTCTTCTTTGCCAAAGAGCTAACGGGCTAAACGGATTCCATCTACAACTGCTAATTCTCCATTAAAGAAAAAGCTTACTGAATCTACCGAGTAAACATGGCAAGTGAGTTGGAGCAAAGAGCAGAACTCATATGGTACATAAACACCCATGCAGTTTAACTAACCCTCCCTTTCGTTTGGTTATAGTCCCCAGTTTTTACATCAATATTAAACAAACAAATTCAAAGGATGCATGCACAGCTATAAATCTGCATTAACTGTTTAAACAAAATTTGTTAATATATACAAGAGAGAAAATTTTTAGTGTTTCAAATCAATTACAACTGGAATTGGAATTACTTCCTAATAAATACACAGAGGCAGCTCTGTAAAATAAAGCTGATACCAGTAACCTGGTTATCTTTTCCCTAACAGTGATTCGAGAAGAGCGGCCTCTTCCTCCTGCGAAAAAATAGTTAACAGAATGTAGCAATCAGTTAGCTCCATTCAAGAATGGATGCATCATTGGTTTGTGTACAAAGGGCAGGTACATACCACCAAGGCATTAAATTCAGTCTCCTCATCTATAGCACTTATGATGGCAGGGTCCTCCAAGAGATCCTGTTTCCCAGAGTAGAACCATGTAAGAGCTTTGTCATCCAAATTAAGCAGTCAACAAATCCATTTCCAACTTTACGGACTCGCTTCGCAGCATTTAAATTAGTTATTACACGCGCGTGCACACAGAGGCACCTAATATATAATAAGTAGAGGAACATTTAAAGAAAGATCAACATAATCCATACACACATATATATATATATGTTCATTTTTATATAGAAAGAGAGTAATGTTCCTATCAGCACATGCTGACTTTCGCGAAAGTCAACATGATGCTCATAGGTAACTGTGGGATGCATATTTTAAAAACCTGACCATTGAATTAAATACTATGCATATGTATATCACACATGCCCAAAATCATAGTGATCCAATGGTCGGTTTCTCAGATATGCACCGTGAAAAATTCTAGCTGCTACAAACTATCATAGTTCTCAAAGACATATGAGAAACCAACCGTTGGATCACTGTGATTTTTGGCAAATGTGACATCCATATGCATAGTATCTAATCCAACGGTCGGTTTTTCAAAATATGCATCCCACAATTACCTATGAGCATCATGCAGACTTTCGTAAAAGTGAGCATGTGCTTATAAGAACATATATATATATATACGGAAATGATCAAGTAAGTACCAGTCCTTAATCTTAATTTAAGGTCCACTCACCATTAGAATAGGTATTTTGAAAAACTGATCGTTGGATTGGATAATCTTCTTATTTATATCATGTCTGCCAAAAATCACAGTGATCCAACCGTCAGTTTTTAAAATACAGACGGTTAAACAATTGTTACAACATCCAACGGTAAATACTGTTACAATGAAAATGAAGTATATTTTGAAGACCAATGATCAGAACACCGTGATTTTTGGCAGACATGACATACATGAGATTATTATCTAATCCAACGGTCGGTTTTTCAACATACCTATCCTAAGTGAGAAAATGGTGAGTGGACCTTACCGTAAGATAAGGACCAGTCCTTAATGGATCGTTTCTATATATATATATAGGGATGGGTTCACCTAACCAATATTTTTACCAATATACATACATTTCACCCACACCATTGGACAAGGAAGGTCCAATGGTCTAGATTATGCTGAGATGGAAGAGAGAGAAGCAACTTATTAGCTTTCACCACAAGCCATCAGAGTCCCTCACGATTCCCAAACAAAGCCATCATCTTCAAACCCACCCACTGATGTCACCTTTTAACGACCGCCGACCACCATCGCTAGCAACCCCTCATTGACCACCCTTTCATCCTCTCCTAATACTATTCTCTCTCCTCTTCAAACCCAAAATTATAAATCTTCAAACCCACCCCATGACCACACTCACCGGCGATCATCTCAACTCCAATGAAGTTAAAGATTGGGATGATTTAAATTCAAATCGTCATTCCAATCAATCTTCAAAGCTTGCTTGGTCCATTAAACATGAATGGCACGTTGACCAAGAGAAAAGAAAGTCAGATTTTAGCTGCCCCCACCCACCCACTTCTCTCTCTCTCTCTCTCTCTCTCTCTGCAAAATACCAAGACTCTCTTAGTCCGGCGACAGTGAACCAGCCCGGTGAACTCTCTCTCACTCTGCTCCGGCGAACTCTCTCTCACTCAGCTCCAGCAAATCTACTCCGGCGCGGGAGTTTTAGCCAGGCATAGCCTCAATTTGTTGCTATAGAATTATTTCCTGACTAAGAGTCACTATTAGATTGTTTGGCTTGCAACATGGCACCCATTTGAGTTTTTCCATGAAGAACAGATAGAAATTGGTTCCAATATTTTTGTGCAACATGGAGAGACACAACAGGTGCAACATGAAGAGACAAAACAGCCACTAACCACTGTAGTAATTTCAATCAATAATTAACTCACTGGAGTCACTTTGCCATATATATAATTGAAATTACTTGCTTCTTATTTTTCTTCAAAACAAATGAAGCCATTGGATTGAAAAATTTTAAGTCTCTTTAAATGGGTAGTAGGAGTGCAAACAATGGTGGGTATATGATACTGGTGTTCCTGGCCAAACAAGAGTACATCTTAAATGCAAGATATATGGGACGCTTCATCAATCATGGCCACATGAGAGTAGACACTTGTAGACATGACACACATTACTGATGCTTGTTTGATAATTTCAAACATATCCACCTTTGTTTTCATTTTAAGTGTGGAATAATGTATGGTCCATACATTTTATTGTGGTGGCAAGTTTATTATCAAGAACAACTCTTTCAAGTTCTTCCACAAGTGTGCACATGCAGAAACACACTCAAAAGAGTGTAAATATGTACCATAACACATACGCAGAGACCCACATGCAATTGTGTCCAGGTGTGGAGTAGAGTTTGGGGGGGTCTTATGACCCCCATATCCATCTCAAAGTGCAGGACTCACGTCTATACCCAAAATTTATAGATGGAAACCTATGCCAAGACCAAGGCCATGGTTCTCAACTCTCAAGTCCTTTAAGAATTTAGTGATTTCTGAACTATTTATTGAATCAACCTTCTTCAACATCCAGTAGCCGGAGAAGAGATAGCCGCCGGAGGGCAATCGCCGGAGCAAAGGGAGATCCCGTGCCGGAGCAAATTTGCTGGAGCAGAGTGAGAGAGAGTTCGCCAGAGCAGAGTGAGAGAGAGTTCGTCGGGCTGGTTCTCCGGCTGGTTCACTACCACCGGACCAAGAGAGATTGTAGCGAGAGAGGGAGGAAAGGAGAGAGAGAGAGAGAGGGAGAGAGAGAGAGAGAAAAATGGGTGGGTGGGGGCAGCTTTGGGCAGCCAAAAGCCGACTTACTTTTCTCTTGGTCAGCGTGCCATTCATGTTTAATTTTCACCATCAGATTAAAGCAGATTAAAGTACATCCAAGGGTTAAAGTTAATGGACCGTAAATCCATTTGGGATCTGGACCCCAATGGAACATTTCTGTATATATATATACATATATATATATATATATATATATATATATATATAGAGAGAGAGAGAGAGAGAGAGAGTAATGATCAAGTCCACATATGTGGATATAACTTATATCCACATTGAGGGCTATAAATCATTGTGTGAAGCATATTTTGAATAATTGACCATTGGATTAGATACTGCACTTATGAAAGTTATGTCTGCAAAAAATCACAGTTATCCAATGGTCGGTGTTTTAGAAATGTCATTGAGAAAAATTGTGACAATTTTCGGCGGTCACAGATTTTCATAGCTATATTTTGAAATTCTGACATTAGATCACCATAATTTTTGGCGTGCACGACATTCATAAGTACAGTATCTAATCCAAAAGTCAGTTTTCCAAAATATGCATCCTACAATGATTTATAGCCCTTCATGTGGATATAACTTATATTCACACATGTGGACTTGATCATTACTCTATATATATACATATATATATGGGACAGGATCACCTTGACTCTTTATTATGACTTCTAAGCAAACTCTTCATCGACACCTTAGTTTTGCTTTGATCTAATGGCCACTGGTGTATTGATTTTAAAACCAAAAAACACTTTTTCACTCTCTCTTGCCCATTATGTTACCTCCCTCACTTCCCTCCCATCACACAACCTTCTTCATTCCCCATGCCTATCACTCT
>JAESVK010000171.1:478754-501643 GCA_017140935.1 Hamamelis virginiana | reverse complement strand
TGTGTGTGTGATGAAAATACTTGGCAAAAGAAAGTCTTCAATCTTAGAAAATGTGACTCAGATGATTTTCATAATTGTGTCAAATCCTACTTTAATACAGTTATTTTATTAATCTTATGGCCTTGCATGGAATGAAAGGTTCATTGGTTGACCCATAAAACTAAGCCATGGCCAATTAACTATGAGAAGTAAAGAAAAATGCTGAACACCATCCTTAAAAATGCAATTTTGAAATTAATGAGATTCTGGTAATTGATATATAGTAAAATGAAAAGGCAGAGATTGCGACAGACCACATCATGGCAAGGCACTGCTGCTGCCAATTATCAGAAACAAAGCAAGGAAGAAAGAGAAATGATATGCGTAGAAATGGGTTTTGTTGGGTGAGAATCAAGCTAGGTTTGAATGTGAGGAGGGGTTCGCCGATGATGTGGCTGGCCGACGAGAGTGATAGGCAGGGAACCGAAGAAGGTTTCATGTAATGGGAGATAAATGAGGAAGGTAATAGTGATGGGAGAGGGAGAGGGAGAGGGAGGGAGAGAGAGAGAGAGAGAGAGAGAGAGGATTTTTGGTTTTAAAATCAATGCAACAGTGGCCATTGGATTAAGACAAATCTAAGGGTGTTGATGAAGAGTTTGTTTAGAAGTCATAATAAAGAGTTAGGTGATCCAATCCCTATATATATGTGTGTGTGTGTGTGTGTGTGTATTCTAGTTTATTTACCTCCAAAGCTCAGTTTTTCCAATAGGACTAAGTGACAAACCATATCCTATCCAAATCTTCTGAGGTGGTGGCCCAAAAAGAAGAATCGGCAAACACTATAAATGGGATTATGGGAAGATAGTATCTCTTTCCTTATTCCTTTCTTCAAAATCATAACCTCCATAGATGCTCACATATTCTTCACTATTCTTGCCTACATAACCATTTAAGTCCTCTCTTATAAAGGCTTTCTCCCCGTTAAGCATCCCTTGAATTAGTCCATCCAATATTGTTAGCCTTGAGGCTTCAATGCCCAACATACTAGGCCTGTTTGATTAGGTTTTGATGATAACAAACCTACTCATGGCACTAATGATTTGCTTTCAAGAGCGTTAGTTGCAAAGGAAGCATTCAAGCTAATGCTATCAAGCTCAAAGGCTTAAAGCAAATCATAGGCAATGGTTGCTTGCCAGACCAAGCCAAGGCTCATGAGAAAATGCACAAGGCATTGGTGGTTCAAGCTAAGCTCAAGCGAAGTGCACGACAACAGTGGCTCAAGCTATGTTTTAAGAAAGTGTACAAGGCATGGTAGCGCAAACCAACACCAAGACACGTGCACAAGACAATGATGGCACAAGCAATGAAAGGCTAAAGAAACTTACACTAGGCATTAGCGACTCAAGCAAATCCAAGTAAATGCATAACAAAGCCAAGACGCCAAGCAAGATCATTGGAAGAGCATAACTCTCAAAGGAATGAAGAACTCGATGGCATTGAAGACATGATACATTCCTTGGGTGTGTGAGAGTTAGGTATTTGCATAAAGTTCTTCAGATTTTGAATTCTTGAAGCTCAATTACCTAATTGGACCAAACGACCCATATGCATGATTGTATTCGTTTTTTATCATTGGGAAGGTTCCCAAGTCATTATAGGCTGACAAATAGGTTGCATTGTGACTTAGTTTAACTAAACCTAAGGCATAAGAAATCCAAAAATTAAAATGCAAAAAATCTGCAGAAAATGCATTAGTCTGTTCTAACAAGGTACGTTTCATTCGAACAAGAAATGCCCTAGATAGTTTAAATATATATAATGATTTAATCTGTTCGAACAAGATATGTTTCGTTCGAACAAGAAGCGCTCTAGAAAATGCAGTTAGAATCTGTTTTATAGTCGTTCATACAAGGCATTTGGCCGCTCAAACAATATATGTGTTGGGAAAATTTGAACCGCAACGATTGATCCGTTTGAACGAGCTTCGAGCTGTTCGAATGAAGGTAGGTTATTGAAATCTGTGCTCTGTATATTTTAAACCAGCATCCAAGCTTCATTAATTGCACCCCCAATGCCTATAACAGACCAGTTCTTAGCTGGGGTGAATATAAGAAGGCCTTTAGCTCATTATTGGGAAAAGGAAAACTTGTTTGTTCATCTTAGTTCAAATCTCCAGTGCAATTGCCATATACCTTCAAGATCGTACTCATTTGTTGGGCTTCTTTTATTCGAATCTTTGAAGAACTATTAGTATGAGCTACCATTTGTTTAATTAGCTCAGGAAGGAGCATACTTGTTGTACTCAAGCTTCAAGCTTCATCACTCAGGTAAGAGAGGTTTGTGTAACCCTTAGTGAAAGGTGCGAGGGAGTGGGTCTTCTTATATTTTCGTGAAAGTAACTTTGCCTTGAAGGAGCTGTGAAGGTTTCTCTGCCTTGAAGAAATCGTGATAGTCGGTTGGAAAATCCTTGAGTGGATCTCGAGGCATGAATGTAGGCTTGGGTAGCCGAACCACGTAAAAATCGGTTTGTTTGATCTCTCTCTCTCTCCCCCCCACCTCCCCTTTTATTTGATCATTTCTTTGCTATCACATCACACATACAAGTATTGTTATCACTTTTGCTGAAGTTATATTGCTTGCACACTTGTAATTTTATGACACTTCCTATAATTATTTTAATTTGGTCAAAGTTCGTAAAAGCTTGCCAAAGACTCTATTCACCCCCCCCCCCCCTCCCCCCACCCACCCCAAGCATGTAACTTGGGCAACACATCTTCCCAAAAATTGTCCCTAAATGGATTCATCTAACCCTACTTAGGGTGCATAGGCACAAATTATATTGATCGTCACTTACCCTACTATAATTTTATTACTACCATTCTAATCACTTTTCCTATTAACGCCTATGACTTCCTTTTTTAAATCTCTATCCACTATTATTCTTATGTTTTTCCTTTCTTGTATACCAAAATTTATATCCCGTATTTCGATTTCCCTGGACTTTTGTCCTACCCACTTAGTTTCTTGTAAACAACCTATACTAATTCTTCTTCTTTTCATCGTATCTGTAAATTCCAACTATTTACCAATTAATGTTTCAAGTTGCCAAACAAATCTTATCCTCATAAACTAACTTCTTTACCCACGACAGACTATTCAAACATGAGAACACTTGCCAAATTCTCACCACATCTGATCGCTGATGCGGCGCATCGCTTCAAAAGAACGCCTCAACCAGCCCTTACACATTTCACCGCATCCGGGATCCAATACAGCATGTCACTAGTAGGGAAAACCCAACTTGTTTCATAATTGGATTCATGTTCATGAAGGATAAATATAAGTTATACATTGACTGTCTACCTCCACAACCCTCCTTTATCTAGGCTTAAGATCGGTTGTGAAAAAATATATGACACCGAGCGCAGCACAGCCAGAGTTATCTAGTTTAATTAACTATTCGGATTTTACTAAATCCGTCCGTGCAAACTAAGGAAACCACTCTAGCCATAGCATTAATAAAAACAAACAACTAAACAAAATAGAATAGTTATAAAAAGGGTCTATAACCAAGATTAATCTAAATAAAATACCAATCTAACTAAAATAATTTTAATCAACACAGTGATTCACATAATCTAATCAACACAAACCAAAGCAAACAAATATGAATCATAAAACATCATAAGCAAAATATGCAAACAAAACAAAAACGTGAAATGAACTGCCAACAAGTTGTCCATAAAATGATGATATGCTAATCAGCATTTGAAGACTGAATCCATATTACAAACACCCACTTTGAAATTAGTTGTTCAGAATTCCAAAAATGGGTCATAGATACGCTCATTTTGAAGCCCCTAGATAGTACTCCAAGATTTATGAATATAACTTTTCAAAATTCTCCAAGACTTCTCAAAAGTGGGGGGGAGAAAAAAGGAACTTTACAAAATTCTCAAGACTTCTCAAAAGTTATTAAAAAAAAAAAAAAGGGTTAAGCAAGGATAGTTTGGCTATTTTCCACTATGTTCTAAATTTTTCCAAAATCTATTATTTTAGATCAATTCTACACATCCCAAATGTTTTCCCAAAAAAGTTCCAAGCCCTTCAATTATTATCAAGGGGAGAGAGTACTAACAAAAAGAGGGCTGGATCATCCACCACATCATTTGGGATATACTTTTGGGATGTTTAACATTTTCCATTATTTTAAGGCTAAAATACCTTGCTTCGCACATAGAAAACCTACAAGAGAAAACTAAATTCTGATAGCAATTCATGATTGGAATGTAGGAGACTTAGCTACTCAAAGATGAGACTCATTGAATGGTTCTTTATTCAACTCCACACCATAAACAAATCTTAAATAATATTCATGAGAGTCGATACTTAACGAAAAGAAACCATAAGAAGTGATATTTCGAACTAGAATATTGAACTACGACTATAATCTATATGCAAATGGGTACCATTTAAATGGAACACCGTTCATTCAGCATAATAAATAAAAATAATAAAGAATAAAGAATAGTAAGCATTTTTTTATTATAACAGTGGAAGAGATTGCTTACATCATCAGCAATTTGCAATAGCCCATTTTGATCCTGCACAAACAAAATCCAACTTTGTAAGTTCTACTTCCAACTCACGCAACAGTGACCCTCGATACTTGAGCTAATAAAATAGCCATTCTAGGATTTTATTTATCTTGGATAGTATTCGACAAGGATTTTTAAAGAAACTTTCTCTAAGACTTTGTTTGAATATCCGAAAGAAGGGAAAGGAAAAGTAAAAGCTTAGAAATGCCCAAGAATGGAATGCATCTTTAAGCAATTTTCAGCAACTTCCTTTCCTTTCCCTTGTCATTTCCAAGATCTGAATGGAGCATAAAAAAAATAAAAAAATAAAAGAAAAATAGCAAAGGAGACAGATGCAATCAATCAAACAGAAATGCAGCAAATTTAAGAATTCTCTTCATGGAATAAAATATCTTCGATATGCTCGATATATCTCCGATATATCCGTATATTTATGGGTATCAATACGATATTAGACTCGCATAATTTTACTGACATGCAAGATTCTTTTGTATACAAGATTATTGATTTTTTTATTTTTTATTTTGTAAATGATATGTATTTTAAAATTTTAATGTTATGTAACATTTTAGTGAAAAATTTGTAGAAATTTGTGATTTATTTTGCCCAGCACAGCATACTTTATTATACCAAATACATCATAAACTTGTCTTATATATATATATTCCAAATTGTGTATTATAGTTTAATTCATTATTTTGCAGTGTTACGCTGAAAATTTCCATATTTAACTAATAATATCCATCATATCTTTAAATCGATATCGATATTTTCGATACAATCGATATATCTGTCGATATATGTGTTTTGGGACCATAGATATATCTTTCGATACTAATATTTAATTCCTTGGTTCCCTTCAAGATGCATAAAAGAGCTGGTAGATTACCTTCACAGCAACAAAAAGAAGTGGATCAGATGGTGTATAAATCATGTAATGTGCGCCATCCTGCAACAAAAGAACTCAAGATAACAAAAGGCAGCAAAGTACTTGATGTAGGACCTTCAAGAAATTCAGCAGAATAATGAAAATTAGGGTCAGAGTTTCAGGCGAAGGCACTTTTACCTCTTTCCATATAAGTAAGATAAGAGAAATTAATGGTCAACAACCTATCCATGAGTATCTAAGGGAGTAATGTGTAATTTTCAAACTAGATGAGGGTAAATTGAAAACATGCTAAACTTGAAGGGGCCAGATTGTAGTTTTCCCTTCATTTTTTTAAGGCTTAGAAGCTATGGGGGTGCATAGATGCACTCTTGGTGCCTTGTCAGTTATCCGTTGTAAAGAAACTTTTAAGGGCCTCCTCATCAAGTTTACATAAAGCATAAAACACCATAGATACCTTGTCATATAGGTTTCAGTAGTGCACCAGTTTCATTAATCATATATATCTTGTTATAAACTTATAATTTTATACTTAATTAAAAGAAAAGGGACGAGGCATTATGATGGGAAGAAAAATGTTAGTCAGAGAAAACCCAGGTATAGCTTAAACAAGTGATCAAATAGGAAGACAGAGAGTTTGATAATCACACAAAAGCCTATGACCCATAGGGAGAAGAAGCTCCATGGTCCAACTTGGAGGTTCTTAAAAAGCCAAGAAATTGTCTAAATAAATAAATAAAAACTAATAACTTGTAAAAAAAAAAAAAAAAGAAAGAAAATAACATAAATTTAAGGAAAGAAAATAACAGAAAAGCTCCAACTGCCAAACTAATGGAAAATATGGAACAATAAATTGGACTGGGGGAACACAATCTATGAGCTAAGTCAAAAATAATGGAGACTTGTCTTCTATCCTGACAATGATGATGATGACAGTAAAGCTTCATTTAAGAATTTTCAGATAAAAACTTACAAATCATAAAGAGGTATCACAAAGTAACTATTAAGTATAAACCTGTGAATATTCTTTAATAGTGTCATGTAACTATTAAGTAAAAACACGTGAATATTCTTTAATAATGTCATGCTGCTTTAGCAAAGGAAGAACAGAAGCCTGTATACATGCAATAGGTTAGATCTTTCTGGATCACCCTGATGCACATGCAAGCCAATTAATTAATATCATTAACAAATACTCATGCAAAAACTAATCTTCACATTTTTAACAAAATTAACATTTACTGTGCGCAGAAAACATGGCTACTACATTACCAGATGGAAGCATGTAATTTCTACACCTTCAGTTGGCAAGCCATCAACATCTTGACCGTCATCTGCAATATTGTAAACAGCTTCGTTGACATGTAATCTCACAAATAAGAGGACCTTAAATTGCAAAATGTTACACATGATCTTGTATAGGAGAAATAAAAGGATACATAAAGCCAAAAGCCCACTACACCTAATGTTGACATCTATAGTTTTTAGACAACTCCATATTGAATATAGAATCAACTTGTCAAGGTATTGTAAAAGAGATTTCATAGATAATGCATCAAAATCATCCGTTCGTCTAATAAGCCAGTTGAAGGAACCTGAATTATACCAGCTTGAAGGCAAACCCATGTAAGTTTTCAATCAGTTATCATCATGGAATAAAATATATCTGATATCCTCCATATATATCCGTATATCTGAGGGTATCGACACGATGTTAGACTTACATATCTTTACCGATATTTACCGATATTATATCCATTGCATATTTAAATCGATATCGATATTTTCAATACGATCGATATATCTGTGTTTTAAGACCATCGATATACTGTCGATACTGATATTTAATTCCTTGGTTATCATAATAAGGGATTTCACGGATAAGTCATTTTAATCAATCTTTGGCTAACAAGCTAACCAAAGAAACATTGATCATGTTTGATCAAAGGAACATCTATATAATTGTAGAATAATAGAATCCACTCTATCCCACATCGCCTAAATAAAAGGCTTGCTATAGTTTCATATACCTGCATTGGGCTCTCCACCTACAAGCTTAAGCTTTTAGATTAAAAACTTAACACGGTATCAAAGCATTAGTTATCCACGTGACAATGCCCAAATGAATTGGGCCCTCCACCCACAAGCTTAAGCTTTTAGGTTGGAAACATAACAATAATTTCCCACTATGCTACCAAAACTTGTGGTAGAAAACATAAACCCCAAAGATTATTTTATTAGACTTTGCAATTTACTAATTTAGTGTTTTAGGCAATGACATTGATGATGAGATAACATATTCACACACAGTTGATATTATTTTTAAATTATTCTCAAGCACCCCCCCCCCCCCCTAAAAAAAAAAAAAAAAAAGAAAAAAGAAGCCCCACCCCACTAGCCTCCGCATGGCCAAAAAACTGAAGAATAAGAAATTTCAAATTTGAATAATGGCCTAAATATTTTAACTCCATTGTAGATCAACAAAAAGAAGGCTAGCTCTACCAAGATACATGTTATGCTGACCAATCTAACATAATAAAACCTAAAACAAATGAAACAAACCTCCTACCAAAAAGAAATCAACTAGGTCCGAGTCATGGACTAAAATATCTCTGATATCCTCGATATATTGGTACATCAGAGGGTATCAATACGATATTAGACTTACATAAGAGATTGAATTAGTTGCTAAAACTTACCCCACCATGTTTTGAAAGTTTTCAAATGTGGTATTCCAGGGAACATAAGCCTCATTTAAGATCTTGAGGGAAGTGTTGTGATGACTTTATGAAGATATGCTCAACTTCATTTTTTCCGATAAGTGGATATGAGCAAATTCAGTATATAAATTTGCACGGGTAACTTGTTGAGTTGTTCAACAACGCTATATTCACTATTCTTGATGATTTTCATGAATTCCTTTATCATCCTTGGTGATCTGTTGGTTGATAATTCCATTAGTCTTTTCCAATGCCTTCTTCCGGCGTGCTTCGACTTCTTCAGAGGCAAAGAATTGTCCAGACTGAGTTGTTCCCTTGAACTCAGTTATTTCAGGTTCTACCTTGTCCCCATTCTTCATGATTGCCTCTAAAGAGTAATTCCAAGGGGCTACATGGTTATGAGTGTATGGATCTGTTTGAGAAAAGCGAATGACAACAGGCTCTTGTGGGGATGGGGTATCGTAGGAGATTACAACTGACACATGGCACTAAGGTGCCATGTCATTGCCACGTGAAATGTTCCGTCAAGTTTAAGTGACGGCGTCACGGTATGGCCTACATTGGGACCACAACTTTTAATTTAGCACTAAATCGAGGTTAACTAAAGTTTGTGACCTAGATTGAAAATCAGTATTAAGTTGATGGTACTAAAACGGAATTAACCCATATTTTTATTTATTTAAATTTGAAATAGAAAGATCATATGACCTGAATGGTGCTTAAATCAATGATTTAATAAGCAAAAAGGTCAAAACTGCTTAATGGTTCAAGGCTCACGAAACAGGTAAGAGAAGGGCATTGCCTGTGCGAAAATCAAATATGTCATCTTCAGTATAACAAAATCCTCCTCGTGCTGTATAACAAAATCTGACAGGAAGACACAAAGAAGGAAGTGAATGATGTCAGCACTTATAAGAGAACCTAGTTAGAATAATTTTATGAAATTTCAAGTGAAGAGAACAAGTGGCAATAACCAAAAATTTGTACCATAGTGATCATACCCGCTATATACCAGATGCATGTGTATCTTCGCAAGAGCATAAGCTGCAGCAGGAAGGATAGCTTCAACTTCTTCATCACTGACCTAAAATGAAGAAGTACAAAGATTATAAAGAATGTAGAATCTTAAGATTATAATGAATGTAGAATCTGAAGCAAAGACATTTCCTTCACATAATAAACAACAAAATGTTGACAGATAAATCTCAAATTCATTAAAACATATTCATTCAACCGTAAAGACAAGAATTTCCCTGGTGGTAGGTAGCAAAACTGGAAAGTATTTGCAGAAGAAAATCAATGCATAAAATTGCAAAAGACAACATGAGTTATATTACATTAGTTAGCTTAAACAGATCTTCATTGGCCTCCTCCATCTCACCCCAACAAGCTTCTTAAAATCTAAATTTTGAGGAACTATATTTTTCAGTGTTCTCCCTTTGCATGCATCAGTCTCTTCATCGAAATATATCTACGTGGGATATATACTTCTATTTACAAAATGAAGAAACATACTTGCTTTCAGCATCATTTTTTACTGTGAGATGTCATAAGTTAGTTTAGGTTGGCCTGAAATACAATGTTTGGGACACTCCTAGCCAGAGAAAAATAAAGCTTCAGAAACCAAGAATACCAGAGAAGAATCTTGTAAAGCACTAGAGATCCAGGTAAAATCCTGATCTCATTGTGGAGGTGCAGGAATCACAGACAAGATTGCAGATCCCAGCTTCCTGTTTTTGTTTGGAAGGTCAATATGGACTAAACAAATTGGGATTCAAAACCTTACTTTATAAACTGTCAAGAGAGAAAAATTAGTTCAGGGATTGCTGGCATGCAGGCATGGAGAAGACAAAACTCCTCCAGAGGCTAAAGAAATACAATCAAGAATGGAGGACTCTGCCCAATGGATGAAAAGGTGCCAATGAGAAGTCCAAAAAAAGATGCACACACACACACACACACAAAAAAATATGCATCAAAATACAGAATGCATTCAAAAGAATTTTCAGATTTGAAACTCAAAAATCCTACTATCAGTTCAAGTTTGAATAATATGAAAACCGAGCATCCAAAAATTAAAAGTGGAACAAAAAACATACAGCTGACCATCCATCAATATTTGTGCTCTTCAATATCTGAACGGGCCTGCAGCATATAATCCATCAATTAAGATATCCATAGAAATAAAATACACCTTAAAATTTGTTTCCAGATATATTACATAAGTGAATAGGTGCAACATGCTTATCAAAAAAAAAATAGGTGCAACATCACTTACGTATCAACTGGGCAGAGCAGCATACACTCATCCCCTCTTGAACTTCTGAATACTCTCCTTATAACGCAATCTAATGGAAAATTATTGGTAGGATCAACCTGCCCATGAGTTCTTTAGAATTTTCAAATTTATGAAATGCAAAGACCAAGAAAAGAATATACCCACAAATATTAAAATGAGAAAATAATAAAGAAATTGCTGCAATGATCAGGTTTGCAAAAAAGAAATGTGAATTTTAGAACCCGCATAGCCTTTATCTTGTCCTCTTTATTTTTTTTTTTAATATTGCTTATATATTAAAAAAAATATATAATAATAATAATAAATTAAATTAAATTAAGCCAGCATAGCCTTTATCATTGATGAAGAAGCAATGAGAGTCTTGAAGAAATACCACACATGCACCAACATCAAATCATCTGCCTAATCCATCCATTTAAGGCACCTTAAACTCAATTGATCTTTATTCTTTTTTAAGAGAATAAACCATCATTTTGGTAACTCAAACATGAGTTGGCATACTAACTCCAAAATGGACATGGGTCAACATAGTGGGCAAAAAACACTGTGACTAACAATTGAGTAGGCGGATGAGATGGAATGGTATGTTGGAACCAGATTCACGAACCATTCCCTAATAGATTGGATTAAGCTTTTTAAGTGTTTGAGTTAGGCTAGCAGCCCCTTCCAAGAAATCAATATTTGCCCACATGTAGTCCCAGCATTGTAAATTAGCTAATGCTCCATAAATGCAACAATAATGATTTAAACCACAATGAAGTAAGTAGAAAACAAAATTTATAAATCTCCCAGGCCTTCCCAACCTTAAGAAGCCCATAAAATCACGTTGGACGAATCCCCAAATTTGAAATATCAATATCCAAAGTAAATACCTTCCACTCTACAGATCGAAGTTGACCACAAAGGAACTACAAAGTTATGAAACCCTTTCATTTCAGCTTCAAATCAGTCAAAATGGCTAAGCAAGCCCATACAACCTGGTTGCCAGCCTCAATAGTTGGTAACATTAGGCCTTTCTTATATTTAAAGAAAAAAATATGCCCCTTTAGCATGCTAAATTTATATGTTTGGAGTTTGAAATGAAAACAGATGATGGAGACCGAGCCGGCAATGAGCCCACCCAAGATTTGCTAAATTTCTGGATCATCAAGTTCTTTGTCCGTTTTACACCAACCCAACCCTTGATGTGCAAGACCAATCTATCCAATGCATGGTACCTAAACATGTTTTATTGATAAATTGGTCCCATGATGAATAATAAATACTTCGAAAATTCTAATACCTAGAAACTAGTGTTTCTTTTACTTTTGAATAAATCCTAACATGTTATTAGTAATTATATTTATACATATATAATTTTATTACATATTGAAATATATAGAAGACAAATAACATTTTTTATAGGAAACAAAATTATAGAAAAGAGCAAGCACCTGTTACAGAAAGAAACAAATAGAAACAAAAACAAAAGACAGCCAATCCATCAAGGCGGACAAAAATGCTCTTTGAATATCTAAAGGGTAGGGGCTCCTCTTTTAGCTTGCTGAATCCACCATTCGAAGCGATCCACTAAATTCAAAAATCTACCTAGTAATATGAGCATAATGCCAAGACCCTAAGAAATGAGTTCTTATCCACTCAACAACAATCGAACAATCGCGCTCAATCTAAAGTTAGGAGGACCCATTCTCTCTGCTCTCTTAACTCCTTACAAATTGCCAAGAGCTTTGCCTTTAAGGAGTTCCTTGTCCCAAACGACAAGGAGAAAGGAAAAAACCATGTATTCAAGATGGTCCCTAAAAACAAGGCTTCAATACCTAGCTAACCAAGGTTACCAAGCAAGCACCCATCAAAATTTAGCTTAACTTTCCCAAGAGGAGGACTACTCCACAAGCAAGATACAAAAACACATATCTTAACTAAAAACAACTCGAAACCCAACCCCTCATAATAACATTCTGACATCTAGTATGTGCTTGTCCAAATAAAGTTCTTCATATTCATAGAAAAAAATACTTAAATGTAGACTATAGTAGTATTTAGCATAATTAACCAATTAGATTATGTAAGGTGCACTGCCTATCTCACCAAGGTGTGAGACAATAATTGTTAAACGAAAATAGCCAGGCCCCAACTTATCTAATCCTATGTTTTTTTTTTTTTGATCTCCCTCCCTCCCTCTCTGATCCATTCAATAGTAAAAAAATTATCTATATTTCTACCTTATTAAGATGCAAAACTAATGTAAAATCTTTCAAAATACAGCACTATAGTGAGGGATAGTTGTTAGATAAAAATAGCCAGCCCCCCACCTTATTTAATCATCTTTGTTTTTTTATTTTCCTCATTTTCTCCTCCCTCCTCTCTCTCTCTCTCTCTCTCTCTCTCTCAAAACGATCCATTCAATAGCAATGTCTCTTTGCACAAACTGCACTTGGACCGAAAAACATTGGTCTATATTCCTACCTTATAAAGATGCAAAACTAATGTAAAATCTTTCAAAATGCAGCACTATAATGAGGGATTAGGGCTAAAGTTTATTGTAAATTAGGTGCAGCAAGATTGAGAAATGATAGAATAGGTTTTTGGAATAATTTCAGAATGTTGTTAGAATTTCAATGTGTGCTTCAGCCCAAAAATAGCGTAGTATTTTAAATCGTTAAGAAACTAATGGAAAAACTGGAAAGAAAAAAGCAAGACAGAAAGATAGAGACCTTGTGCCACAAATTTAAAATTCTCATCTAAATTCACAAACATAAAACAAAAATAATAAAAAAGAAGAAGATGATGATGACAAACCTTTTATAGACAATAATACCTAAATCGTATCCCTTGAATCAAAATTAATCCCAATCATGCCCAACCAACCAATAAAGCCTTACTAGTCCACCACCATAGAAGCGTGAAGGTATAGCATGACAGAGGACTAAACTTGACAACCAACAATAGCTTGCTTCAATAATACTATAGACCTATAGTATCATGTATGTGCCCATGTTTTCAATATAGAAAGCATGAATAAATAAATTCTAATAAATATGGGACTCAACTGAGGACCCAAACAACTACTACACTACAGACTTATTAAGTCGCTCTAAACCATAACTTCAAGGTTACCGACACCAGGGAAAAAAAAAACATGGAATTCCAGCAGATACAAACAAACACTCAAACACCTAACAAACATAAATTCGAAATGAAATCATATAAGAACCATATAGAGAACCAAGAAAAAAACTCACAATCGTTGCAAGTCGCTTGGACGAAGCCATAAGAACCCTTCCCTGATTATCCAACACGAACCCAGCCGGGGGCTTTGGCAGCGGCAGAGGCTGGTAAGATTGCGATTGCGAGTGAGTAATCGAAGCAGAAGACGACTCATCATCATCAAGTCCAAAATCATTTTCAATTTCAACATCAACACTAGCGCTACTACTTTTTTTCTTCTTCTTCTTCGTATTCGCCGGCGCCGGGGCCGCCGAGGACTGAGACCGCTTCTTCACCGGTCCACTCTGCTGCTTCGCGGCACGGCAGGGAGCAAGGCCGACATTTCTAGGGTTGGTGATAGAGATTGAAGGGGATGATGAGTGTATGAGGTGAGAAGAGAGGAAGGGAAAGTTGGGCTGAATTGCTATGGTGGAGATGGAGATACAGAAGACCATTTCTGATATCTTTGCTCGCGCTCTTTCAGTGTCTACTCTCTCTTTTTCTCTCTCTGCGCTATTCTATGAGTATATCTATCTGCTGCTATGGCGGCAGAATAAACTTAGATGTATTTCATATACAACCGTAGTATAGATTGGAGTGCCTCAGAACCGGCTTAAGATTTTTTGGTTTCCACCAGATGGTTGTGCACCTGCAAAGCACGTGCCGGCTGTTAACTTAGGGCTCGTTTGGATTCAAAAGAGTATCTCTAATGCTGGAAGTTATTTTTGGTCATTTATAGTTATTTATTGACTAGTTACAATAAAAATGGCTAATTATTTTGTTAGAGATGCTCCAATGCATATGAGATATTATTTGATTCTCTTTTCCTTTACAATCAAGTACAATTTCCCGTGTATTTCCTGTGTCTTGGAGATGAATGGTTAGAGCCAAAAGTTTAACTAAGTTTACTCTAATTTAGCTAAACTTTTGTCTAACTCAAAATTTGGAAGGGTGTTTGACTAATGCATTAGAGCATGCAAGTTTGGACTTTTAGCCAAAAAATTGTCTTTGGCTCCTCCGTTAACTAATGCATTAGAGTTGCTCTAAGCTACCACTCCTTATATTTTATTTTTTACTTTTAAAAGTAAAATTATAAATAAAAAAAAAATTGAATATGATAATTATTAATAGTTACTTTAAATGTTGGGATATATATAGTATTATTGCCTTAATTTTTAAAGTAATTATCAATTTTTGTACTATCAAAAACTTTCATTAATTTAATTTTTTTCTAAAAAATTCCTTAACCAAACAGCCCTTATATCATGTGTTTTGCTGAAGTATTCATTTTTTTTTTTTTTTTTTTTTTTGAGAATTCATCTTTACAGTAACTCTATACATACCAATTCTATCACAATTCCTTTAAAAAATAAAAAGGTTATATTTAACCCCAAAAAAAAGTTTATATTTCCATAAATTTTTAACATAAGCTTTTTATACCAAAAGTAGGGATGGCAACGTGGCGGATTTGGGACTGAAAGGGTCTATCCCAATTCCATCCTATTTGGAAATATCTCGTCTCATTTCCGTCCTAAAACTCTATTAGGGTCTATGTCAAATTTTTATTGTCATTCCGATTATATTTGAGAATCCCATTAACATCCTCTCTCTTTCCATAATTTAATGGTAATAGGATGGGCGAGGCAGGTTTCTTGTCCTCTGTGTGTGTGTGTGTGTATGTATATATATATATATACACACACACTAGTATTGACACGTGTAATGCGCGGTAACCATAAATAGAATTATGAGTAGTAAATTAATTAACACAGTAATAAATTGAAAAGAAAATAATGTTTACTTTTTATCAAAATACGATATTGTAGACATCCATTTTTTACCATAGGAAGGGTCATGAATGGTTGCCTATAATTTGAAGTGGAATAGGTGTTAAAACCCTAAGTCACTCATAGTACTCTTTCGTATAGTTAGTTAGAGGTCATTATCGCATGTAGGTTTTTAGGTCGAATTGAGTCAGCTCTTTTTGCATTTATTTTTTAGAGAGTCTAGGAATGTCCCTACCAAATTTCATAGCATTCTGAGCCAGGCTTGATAGGAAATAAGGCATTTTGCGACAGTGTTGCCATTTTGATCATGAAAACTTTGAATGACTATCGGTCTTGTCTCAAATAGCCTCGAGGCTTCAGCATGGATATTTAGTGTGGGTTTGGTAGCTAATATGATCAGTGGTAAGGTCCATAGAGCCTTTGGGCTCATGATTGGCTCTTAAAGCCTAAAGGGCCCCTTCAAGCTCATATTAGGGTTTCGATCGGAAATGCCCAGGATTCGATTGTTTTATCAAAATCAAAGCTTTAAGAAACTCAAAATGTTTTCCAAAATGCTTCCAAAACATGTTTCGAGAAGTAGAAATGATTTTTACGACTAATCGGTTAGTGGATTTCAAAACCCTAAAAGGGCCCGATAGACCCAAAACAGCTAATTGGCTTGGTTTCTCTCAACCCTTTGACTTTGGTTAAGGTTTTTCATCCTTAAAATCTTCTAGAAACATGGATAATCGAACCACAATCGTTTTGGCGCTTGAATCGTCGAATTTGGATTTGAAACGGGCCCGAAAAGCCGAGACGGGTTGAAATTTGGGCTAAAGCTTGACTGACTATCCATCCCAGGATGGTCGCCGCCTCTAAAGGGATGGCCAACCGTCCCAGGGTGGATGGTCACCCGAGCAATTGGCCTAAAGCTGCTATTTTTTAGTGTTTTGAATTCCTGGGACTTTGCCAAGTGTCTAGTTCGGCCTTGGGGACTCTGGGATGAATTTGGAGATCTTGAAAGACTGGTTTAGGACCCTTGGATCATTCCTAAGAGATTCAATGTGAGCCATTGATCAATTTAAAGCTTCTCTATAAATACAAGGCCCTGAAATCAGTTTTGAGGACACACACAAGGCATTTAGAGAGCCAAATTGGAAGAGTAAAGCCTTGAGGCATTACACCAATCCCCCTAGCAACTTTAGCTACATCTTTGAAGTCCTTGGAATTTGAAGAAGAAACTAGAAGCAAAGGTGAAGAAGGCAAAAAAGGTTAGTGCAATTAATCATTGTGTTTGTTTTGATAAGTTACATAAAAGTTTGCATATCTCCTCTTCTTCTTCTTCTTCTTCTCTTTCATTCTTCTTCTATTTTTATATTGAGCTAGGAATAGATGCTTAGGTTGAGTCTTCATATTTAGGAATAAAAAAAGTTAATTGGTTGTTGCATATAGATTGGTTAGTGTGTAAATTTCTGTATTCATGAGATTTGCATGGTTAACTTATAAAGTTTGATTTTTTAAAGTAGTTTTGCATATAGGGTCTTAGTTTATTGTTTAGTATGCATGTTAGCGCTTTTATTTAGTATTTTGAGTGAACTAATAATGGTCTTAAAGTCATTTAAAGTAAGTATTCAAATCTGTCCAGATTTGAATATCTACTTTAATGTGACTTAATCACCATTCTTATTCCACTTTTTGTATGGTTTTACATATGGTAATCTTAGTATATCATATTAGGTTGCATATTAGATCATTTACACCTTTTTTATTCATTATTTTCATGGGTTTTGATTCCACTTTTTTATCAAATTTAAATCTGTCCAAGGTTTAAAAGAAACTTTAAAGTGGATTAAAAATCATTTTTAGGGTCAAATTTAACATAGAAATATGCCTAAGTTCACATAAATAATTTAGTTTGCATTTAGGACATTTTTCATGCATTGTTTGCATTCTTTATTGCATTTTTAGTGTATTTTCCAGAAATTTCAGCATGCATAATGTTAGTATTTTAGGTGTTTAAACTAAACTAGGACTAGTTAGAGACCCTAGGATTAGGGGGGTCACTTGACCCCATTTAGGACTGTTCTTTGTTGTAAGAATTACGATAGGAATCGAATTCTACCTAATTTAGGAATCTACTTCGAGAAGGATTCTAAAAAAGTGATTTTGAAAGTATTTAAATTGGAATGAAATTTCATCCCTCATGAAAAAGTGTTTTAATCGAATTCCAACTCTCGAAACTAGAGTCCTAGATAAGATAGAATCCTTTTGGCTATATGGTTCGTTACAATAGGAGAGTCCTAGGTAAGCGAACTACGTGGACTTTGATTCTTATCAGGAAGCTGGTAGGTACGTAGGCAGTCAATAGGGCGCAAGTCCAATCTTAAGAGAACTCTATGTCCCCTAAGGTCTTTAGGATTTTGATTCTTTTTTTATTATTATTATATATTATCTAGTATTATCTACACTACTTTCTTGGTTGATTAGATATGATAAGGTTGTTTTTATGAGACTTTGATAAAGCCCAAAATTAATTAGGAGACCTTTACTTAGGGTGAGGTGGGTGCCTACAGGATGAGTTCTGAAACCATCCCACTTCATAACCTAGCCCCTAAATCCAACTTTGATTCGAAGACCATGCTTTTTTCCAAAAATGGGATCATTTGTTTTATTGAAAATAAAACTCTTTTTATGGTTTCCTTATTCCTTAAAAATAAGGTGGCGACTCCCAGTTTTTTACAAACACTTATCCTTTTTTAAAACCCAATCTTGAGTGGATAATAGAGAATGATAAATGTGGATAATAGAGAAGGATAAAACGAGACGGATAAAGATCATCCACAATCCACGATGATTCAAAAGTGAAAACGGCCTCCCGATCCGGGTCAGCTGGTTCACAGATACATAAAAATCAAATTCATTTTATCAAAAATACTTATGAAATTAAAAAAGATTCATTAAATATTAATGTGGGGAAGGAATCCAATGAAATAAAGCACAACTAATTCAACCCTTCTCCAGTTGCTTGCCCGCAATATTTGCCATATATTTGTAAAAAAAAAAATAATTTTTTAAATAAGCCATACATAATAATATAATCAAAATAAGACAACATATCTTTGTTATAAACATTGTAAGTCTGGACTTGGAAGTAAAAATAATCAAAATAAAGAGAAGTTGTAAGATAGAAGAAAAACATACCTGGAAGTAGAAATAGAAACTAAAAAAATATGAACACTATAAGTTTGATCTTAGAAGTTTTTTTTTTTTTTTTTTTAAATGAAAAAAAAACAAATATTGAGAAGAAGAAGAAGAAAAATAAGAACATATGCGTAAGAGAGAAGTGGGATGGTTTGTGTTAGCCTTATAGCTTCAATCCAACTTTGTTGAATGATTTTGATTATAACAAACATTGTACTTTGTTTATTCAATTATGCATATGAATACTTTGTTATACACTCTTTATAATTGTCAAACTTTATAGAGTGCTTATTTGGCTAATCTTGTTGATTCATTGACATTATCTAATAGTTCTTATATATCCATTATAATATATATATGCTTATAAGAACATGATTCAAGTTGTCAATTGAAGAAGACTCAACCATCATTAAAGCTAAGCTCAAGTGAACTTGTTGAACATTCACTAAAGAGCATAGAGCAAAGAACTACAATATTATTGAAGTCAAAGATGAAGCCTAGCACAAGCCAAGCATAAGTGTTGAAGATCCTTTATGAAGATCTTGCTTTTATTCTTGTGTGAGAGTGCTTAAGATTTATATTGTTAATCTCTTTTTAGGATGAACTATAATTGGCTCGATTGACTATGGCTTAAAGACCATAAGTTTTAACTTTGGAAAATCACATTTTGGTCAAAAGTTGATTCAAACTCATAGTGGGCTATATGAACTCAAAAGTAAAAATGTTTTTACTTATTGCTTTGGCATACTTATCTTTTGGAAAATATTTTGAACTAAGCCAAAAATGTCTTTGAACACTTAATTAACTTGTTCATATATTGTAAATTGTTCTAGACTTAAGAAAACTCAAAAATTGGCTTAACAACATTTCTAGTCGACTAAACTAGTTATTCTAGTCGACTAAGAATGAAGTTTGTAGCCGTGCTTTGAGAAATCTTGTTCTAGTCGACTAACACATGAACTAGTCGACTAACTAGTTGTCTAGTAGACTAACTATTAAGTGCCAATCGACTAAACACAAGGCAGTAGTCAAAGTTTTTGTAGCAAACTTTATAGTCGACTAAGCCTCCCTTTCTAGTCGACTAATCAATCCCGGAAAACTTTTCAAATGTATTTTATAGTTGCTAGTCGACTAACCATTATGTCCCAGTCGACTAATTAAACCCAGAAAAGTTTTATAAATGTTTTCATTGAGCTAGTCGACTTTACTTGTTTTCCTAGTCAACTAACCGTGCCCAAGAAAATTAAAATGTTTTGAATTTTCACTTAGTAGTCGACTAACTACCTTGTCCTAGTCAACTAACTATTCTGCAAAAGCATAACGGCTAGTTTTTAACAAACCCAAATGGCTCTATTTTGAGGGATATCAAATGGCCATTTGAGACCTAGTTCATTATAAATAAAGGTATTGCTCTCATTCATTGTTATTCATCTATATACATTCAAGAGCATTCATTGTGAGCATTTATCATTCAAAACTTTCTCTTACAAATCCTTGAGCTATTCTTGTTAATTATTTGAGAAGCTATTTAGTTGAGCTTGTACTTGTGTAAATCAGCTTGTTGAAGCATTTATTGTACACAAACAAATCTTGTTGTATATCTTGTGAGAAGAGCTGAGTGCTCTTGGTTTAATCTCCACCCAGAAATGAGATTGATTGAAGTCTCTTAGTGAGGCTGAGATTGAGTGTTCTTTGTGAACATTGGTTGAGTGTTCTTTGTGAGCATTTGTTGAATGTTCTTGGTGAACATTGGTGAAAGTCTTCCACCCGTGAAAGAAGGCTATGTAAGGTTTCTCCACCTTGAAGGAGTGATTCTTAGTGGATTGAGGAATCCTTGGGCTGAGTGCTTAAGGCGTGGATGTAGACGGAATCCGAATCACGTTAAATCGCTATGTTTGATTTCTCTCTTTCTATCTCTCATTTCCAATTAATTGTTTATATATTTGTGCTTCTGCTAAAATTAATTGGACCTTAATTTTAATTTGGTAATATTTGCTTAAAGCTTGCGAAAACCCTATTCACCCCCCTCTAGGGTTATATAACTTGGGACAACAGTTTGCTGTGGAGAGTTGAGAATCACAGCTGTGGAGAGAGAGAGGGGGGGTTGGTCTGCTGCTTGGAGAAAGAAGAGTAGAGTGATTAGGGACCTAAATTAAATATGGCACAGTTGGCTTTAAATATTTTATAAGATTCTAATTTTAAATATGGAAATATATAAGATTATGGCAACCTAAAATATTAATTATATGACATGCATTATATATGAGATTCTTATAAAATAAAATAAAATATACCATCAACCAATTAGAAAGAAGTAAATAGAGTGAATTAAGGGGAGAAGAGAATGGGAGAGGGAAGAGCAAGGAGTGCGTCGCGTAAGATGGACTGCTCTATATATAATAAGATATATATAGTAATGCTATTATCAGGCCAACCTGACACAAAGTTGCGTCTGGTCGGGTTAAAGGAAACAAACCATTAAAAATTAAGACTACTATTAATATATTCATCAATAATTGTACATAAATGCTATGAGCATCCATTTTTTTAGGTACAATTATGGATCAATAATAACATTTTCTTAAAAATAAAGGCCGCATTGAGTCCAATATTAAGTATTAACAAAAATGTTGATTGATCCCTAACTCCTGTACCTTCTCTAGATCTAGCTTTAGACCAATAGTTCCAGTTTTCTGCTACCCGACTGGTGGCCTTCACCTTCATTTACAAACCTCAAACAACGCATTATTCAAACCCACAATATTCAAATTAAACAAAAAATAAAATAAAAAAGAAACTCAAAACTACAGCAAGATTATCATTAAAAAAGAGAGAGGAAATTTTAAAGACCAATTTTGATAATACAAATTAATAATATGATGATGAGATTGATGTTTTTTAAATGGATTGTTGGATTGTACATTCAATATCAAACATCACCTCTCTTAAGAAAAAACACCAAAAATAAATAAATAAAAAACAGAAGAAATGCTGACAACATTTTTAAATTATTATGATAAAAGTATTGTTGAACATTTAAAGCCTGCAATATATTCCAGGACCCAAGAATAAATATTACTCTAGTCTTTTGCTACTTTTTATTTACTAAGTATTGTAGATGTTATAGGCAAAAATGGGTATTGACCCACAAAAAATCTATACTCCCTAAGAGAAAGATTAATAAAAGCTAGCAACCTACTGCTTTGATGCCATTATATTCATTCCTTTAGCTTACACAAACCATTATAGTCAGTACTTGAGATTTACACCAGGCAAGAGAGACAATGCAATACTTTGTATTATGTCAAACCATAAAGATCATAATACGTTTTTGTTGAAACATATAACGCCCATCTCAATCCTTTTTTTTTTTTTTTAATCTTTTTTGAGTGTTTCTGGTATGAGAAGTATTAAATAAATAAATAAAAAAAAAAAACACACACACACACATATAGAGATAGAGAGAGATAAGGAAGATTGAAGAAGAGGATGATGATGAAAATCATACATGTAGCTAATGGTGCGTGTGTTTCTGGTATCAGAATTGAATTAAAAATAAATAAATAAAACATATATATATATATATATATATATATATATATATATAGGTGATTGTGTTTCTAACATCAAAACTATAATAAAAAAAAGAAAAAATAAAAAGAAGAAAAAGATGGAGAAGAAGAATACCTAGACAGCTGGAGTATTGGATTGCTATGGCATGGGAAAAAAAAAAAAAAAATATTATTTAATAAAAAAAAAAAAAAAAACCTAATGTATATGGAAACTTTGGAAAAAAAATTCCCTAACATTAATGAATGTCTGATTTCTATAATCTGGAAAGTCAAAAGATTTAGAAATACTACAATATTTACATTTATTTCTACAACCAATAAAAAAGAAGTAAAAAGAGTGAATTAAGGAGAAAAGAGAATGGGGGAGAGAAAGACAATGAAGGCCTTCGAAAAAAAAATCCCTAACATTAATGAATGTCTGATTTCTATAATTTGGAAAGTCAAAAGATTTAGAAATACTACAATATTTTCATATATTTCTACAACCAATAAGAAAGAAGCAAAAAGAGTGAAATAAGGAGAGAAGAGAATGGGGGAGAAAGGCCAATGAAGGCCGCCACATAGGACGGACTGCTCTATACATAATAAGATATATGTTACCTATAAAAGAGCCGATAAGTGAATCACAATAGTTACTGTTCAATTCGTAAAAAACGGCAGC
>JAESVK010000171.1:419312-468754 GCA_017140935.1 Hamamelis virginiana | reverse complement strand
TTGGTGGGTAACCATTGAACAAAAGGAATTTTTTCGTCCACTTTCAACCGAACAGTGTTAAAAAAAATGTAAAGAAGCTTAAAAAACGCACTTCCCATAACTCAAATCTTCTTAGTGTTCTATTCTTTGCTTCTCTTACCCACCATGATGAATAAACGTAAACGAGAGAGAGAAAGAGAGAGACTCACCATTCAAAAGAGAAGAAACTATTGAAGAAGAATATGTCACCGGTGAAGACGTCGCTGGAGTGAAATGCCGATGAGAAATGGACGGGTACCCTAGTTCTCCATCTTTTCTTTTTCTATTGTGATTGAGAGATCGGGTATTGGGGTGTGGAAATAAGTTTTATCACAAATAAATTGGGGTTGAGGATATTTTAGAAAATTAATAGGGTTTAGTTAATAAATATTGGGGTGTAGAAAACAATTGAGGTATGGAAAAAGAAAATTGGGATTACAATAACCGCACAGTAACCTTGTATTAAAAGAAGAAAGGCCCACAAGTTAAGGGGCCTAATTGAACGAGATCTAACCCAAGAGGCTTGCGTGGCAAGTCCAATGCAAAAATGGTCCCAAGAAGATGAAACACCAAAACGGCAAGTCAACAAACTCAGGCAGGCTATGAGTACGTTGGCAGCCCAATTTGAATGTGTTATGCAACGAGGCTCCACCACCTTCAATCATATAGAAGATCTCTCTCGTATACGTCTCAAATTAAGGCATCTTCCTTAAGGTGAAAGATTCCTAGAGATGCACAATAATTAAAGAGAGAGACCCGATGAGAAGATCTCAAGGAGGATTCTTCAATTCACCAAGATCCTTGGAACACTTCCTTGTTCGAGAATGACTCCATATTCAACCCTAAAATGTATGCAATTCTCTCGATATATACAAACTGAGTTGAGCGTGAGAATCTTCTTACATGCCTCCACACTAGTGGTCATTGTCTCTCTCAAAAAGAGGAAATCAGGCCTTCTAATTTTTCTCCTTTTGAAATATTTGATTTTGTAAATTACATGCATGATCAAAATCGAAGTGTTTGTATTCTGTAAGTTTAAATGTTTCAATATATTTTCAGTATTTTAATTTTAATTTTATATCTGGGACGTTCATTTGGTATCAGAGCCACATTTAATTGGTTTTATTTCAAATAATTTGTTTGCAAATTGATCTTGATCTTTCTGTTTTCTGAAAACTGTGTTGAGGCATAGGCATAGGCATGTGTAAGCCCTTGAGTAGTTTTGCAGTTTGAAAATAGTTAGTCTCTATAATTTAAGTCTCTGTAAACACTATGATGAACAGATTATTTTGAAGTAATTCCAATAGATCTTTGAAATCATCTAGCTAGCAGCAGTGGTTCTATTTCAGATACCACCATAGTTAATAGTAGGCAAGAAATTTATGAAAACTTAGAGAAAGACTTAGCTAGCTAATTGGTCTATATTTATAATTAAAAAAGGAATTATGGAAATAAAAACAGATTATGCTATAAAAACTCTAGAACAAACTATTCTGAAGAAAATTAAAAAAAAAAAATAGAAAATGTATTATTGTAAGATAGTAAAGCATCCCATATATATATATATGAAAAATGCTCATTATAAATATAGTGAAGACGCCAAGCAAATATTAAAATTTTTAAATGGCACGAATTATTTACAAAACAAAATTATAACCTAGAAAAACTCCAGAATTAATTAAGTCCATAAATGTCACAACTAAAGACTAGCTTTCAATCATGGAAATCTACAGAAGATCGACAAGAGCATACAACCTACTAGGAAAAACATCACTTTTGACTCATTGTTCAGAATCTTTTCTGTAGATACATGGTGATTGATTGGCTTGGTTTGGCACCCAGTTGGGGGAATTGCTTATTCCAAATTAAATAGACTGTCTTAAACTGAGTGTGTTCCAAAAATGACCCTATGACCCGTTTGATTGACGGTGACGGTTTTTGATGGGAAAAGGAAAATAGCTTTAACTTTTTATGAGTTTGGTTGTCGGGTACTTTTCCCAAAAATGCATCCTATATTTTTAATATAGGAAAATGCATCGCAGGAAAGTATTAGACTTTTAATTTCTTGTACATTTCCTGCAAACCAAACACTTATAGGAAAAGCAAGTTCTATTGTTTTATTTTTTCTTTTACTTTTCCTTTTCTTTCCTTTCCTTTCCTCCATTTCACTTTCCTGCATTGCTTTCATGACAACCAAATGGACATGAAAAATAATTTCCGAAAATGACCGAGTGGTGAAATTATTTGATAATATGATCGAGTTGATCCAGTCAACCGTGATGTGGCTATATGATATGTAAGGCAGTTTTACAATGGGGTAATCAGGTTTGCGGACCTGACAAAATTCCTTTGTTTACATCATGGCAGTAGTGGTATCAAAATGGACGGCGGCCCATTTGGTACGTTGATCGGTCCGATAAACTAAGAGCTCGATTCGATCCGATAACCAATGGACTGGACTGGACTGATCTAATCCATAGTAAATGGACTGGACTGGGTTAAGATATTTTGTCCAATTGACCGGCCAGAACTGATCTGATCCTCCCATTAGCCCATCCAATAGCCCGTTTGGTCCGATCCATTAGCCCATTAAAATTGAAAAATGTCCGTTAGATCCGTTAGTCCATCAGCATGATCCATTAGCCCGATCCAATCCAATCGATTAGTCCAATTCGATCCGATCCGTTAACACTATCTGGCATGTTACCTTAGTGGGCCAGTCCAATGGACCGGATTGGACAGGCCTTTTCCCCTTATCGGACTAGCCCGATCCGATCTGACAGCTTAACAGGCCAAGCTGAATTTGATCCGATAGTCCGTTAGCCCATTTTCTTAACGGCTGGCCAGCCGACCGATTTTGACACCACTACATGGCAGTGAGTAATGGATGGGTACGCACAACGCCATTAAACATTCCTTTGCAACAAAACACGATAGAGAGAGAGAGAGTGAGAGAGGATAGTCGGATAGAGCCTTCTCAAACAGCACCGATGTATATATATATAATATTTAAATTTTGAGCTTTGTCTCAAATCTGTGTGTGGGGATTCAATAGTGATGGAAGACACGGTGAGTTGCAGTAGTAGAGTGATGGAGTCATTGCGTGCTAATTAACAGTGGTTTTGATTTTGATGTTGAACAATCTAGAGGCGGTTCTTCGTCGACACAAGGATTCGGACAATTCAGAGGCTAATCAACCTGGTTTTGATGATGAACTCTGGGCTCACTTCAATAGACTCTCCACTCGATAATCAGGTTTGCGGACTTGCACAAATTCCTTTGTTTACAACAGGGCTTTAATCTAAGCACCTATACAATTTTTTTTTTCTCAATTGAGTACCTGTACTTATTAAGTGTTTTCAATCAATGACAAAATTATAAATGGTCGTTTGCCAAATAGATGGAATGTAGACGTTGCTAACACGGTTGTCAAGTGGAGTCTAGTTGGTAATTAATCAACAGATTAATTACAGTTTAGTACACGTACTTTGATGGATTTTTCAGTCTAGTAACCTATACAATTTTTGTTATCAATTGAGTACCCATATATACTTATTAAACACTTTTAATCAAGGACAAATTTGTGACTTTGAGATTATTATCAGTTTGCTTTTTTGATAAAACCCAAATTGATTTTGAGATTATTGTAAATGAAAAAAATGAGTTATTTGCGACTTCTGTGCTACCATTCGAAGAGTCGCATTAGCCACGTCACCATTCTGTCCATTCAACAAAAGGCTGTTTCTAACTTAAATAGTGCAAATATACATACATTTTAGCACATAAAAGTACATCGATATCTATTTGTTAACATTGGAAATTTGGGGATATGGGTAACTTCTATCATCCGGCTAAAAAAAAAAAAAAATCACATGATTTAGATGGACCATCTTAAACCTATTTGGCATTTTAATTTGGATACTTAGAAGATGATGTCCATAAAATACTACTATTTTTCATTTTTATCATTGATATTTGTGTGTTTTGATGCACCTAATGTGTAGTCATTTTGATATGTGTCGGGCCATTAAATGAAGATTAGGATTCTCTCAAATTCATATTGGTGAAGTTTATGCAGTTTAAAGAAAAAAAAAATTAAATAAGGAAATGTTTACTCTTTTCTAATTAAACTTAGTCAACCTTTCCTTTCCTGATTCAAATTCTCTCCCTAAAATACATGAAATTGCAAGAATATAAATGAAAGAGAAACCTAATTTATTAAATGGGACATGATTACTTGCTGCTTTCTTAATGGCATATATGTATTATATCTCATTTCTTAAATGGCTTATCCATTACAAAACCGGAAATCCACTCATGAATGAGTTATTGCTTAAATTACGTGCAGCATCTTTCTAGCTAGAAACACACACATAAGAGACAAATGTATCACATGTAAACATAGAGTTAAATTCAACCATGTTCCCTTTAATGTGAGAGAGAGAGAGAGAGAGAGAGAGAGCCAAAAGTCTCCATAAAACAGCCACAAACATCTTACCTTCGTCATCCAATCAACCTTCTCTGATCTCTCTTCCCCATGTCCTTTCTTCCCCTGCTAATTAAGATGAAGACTTTGATCTCTCTAAAATCAATTTTTTTTCTTCACCTTCTTGTTCTACCACCAAGGTTAATCCAATGCTCCATCCAAATATCATCAGAAAGCAGCAATTTAATAGAAAAGACATGCAAGCAGACACCCAATTACGATCTCTGCATCTCGTCTTTGGAATCGGACCCTCGAAGCGGAGACGCAGATGTCGTAGGGCTAGCCCGCATAATAGTTGATTTGGTTTTGGGCAACGCAACCGAGACGCTAGAGTATATGCAGGAAGTGCTTAAGCAGACGAATGAGCCAGGGTTAGAGGAAGCATTGGCTAATTGTGCTGAATCGTATATTCCAATTGTGAAGTATGATCTGCCACAAGCTATCCAGGCCTTGGCTAAAGGTCACTACAAATTCGCCAATTACGCCATATCTGAAGCTGGTAGCCAGGCTGATATTTGCGCAAAGAAATTCACGGGCTCAACCGATTCTTTGCTCACTGATAAGAACCAACTTGTGAGTGACCTCTCTGCTGTAGCTACATCCATTCTCAATATGCTAGAGGCTTGATCCCTCCCTCTCTCCCTCTCTCCCTCTCATGTGTGTTTTGTACTATTGCTCAACTTTAACAAAATATTTTATATAAAAAAATGAGCTTGGTTTAATTCATATGGTATTTCGGGTCGGATAGTATGGGGGCGCCCTGGGTTGAATTTCCTCCTATGTAATAAAAATAAATAAATAAATTTTAGGATATTTTATGTTGGAGCTCGGAGTTTAAAATATTATTTCAATGGGCCCGAGTTTTTAATATTTATGTTAATATACCAATCACTATTTTTTTGGATGTAAATACCCTCCTAACAGTAATTTTTTTTGAAAATTATTCAAATTTTCTACATAATCCATACCATAACATATAATCCTCAATCCCCACATTAACAAATAATCTTCATATTAATACATAATCTCCAATCTCCAATAGATCATTATGATGTCTTTATGAGTCAAATCGGTTGACTTTAACAGCGCATCAATATTTTTAAATTATAAAAAATGTTTAACATATAATTCTCACAATAACAAATAATCCACAATCCTCATACTAACATATAATTTCCAATTCCTACTCATTATTACACTTTTTGTCATATCACATTAGTTGACTTTAATGTCATATCAATAATTTTAAATTATAAAAAATATTCATATAATCACATTAGTTGACTTTAATGTCACATCAATAATTTTAAATTATAAAAAATATTCATATAATCACATTAGTTGACTTTAACGGCACATCAATATTTTTAAATTATAAAAAATATTTAACATATAATCCCCATAATAACAAATAATCCACAATCCCCATGCTAACATATAATTTCCCATTCCTATTCATTATTACACTTTTTGTCATATTACATTAGTTGACTTTAATGTCACATCAATAATTTTATATTATCATATAATCCCCACAATTATAAATAATTTTCAATCCCTGTACCAACATTTAATCCCCAATATTGCACGTAATTCCCACTCATTATCCCACTCATTATTATACTTTTTGTCATATCAGATGAGTTGACTTTAATGTCATATCAATAATTTTAAGTTATGAAAAATGTTTAACATATAATATTCACAACAACAAATAATCTCTCATCCCCTCATTCCCTCATTATTACACTTTTTGCCATTTTGTGTGAAAAAATTGACCGTTAAAATGATATTTCCATAAATATCTTAGGATATTAAGGATATTTTCGTCATCTCAGGTCCATTGATGTAAATATTGAAATTTCGGGCTTATTAACATAAAATTTTAAACTTTGACGTCCATTGGTGTAAAATGCCCTGTAATTTATATCCATGTAGCTTTCTTTCTAAAAACTTTATTGGAAGCATATTAAATAATGAGAAAGTACATTAATTTATAATAAATTCAATAAAATGAATCATATCTCAAACTTAAAATTATTATTAATTTTAATATTTTCTAAAAGTACATCAAATCATCTTAATAATTCAAAACATAAAATAAATTATTATTTTAAATTAAAAATTAATAATAACATTGGATTATCAAAAGGCTACATAGTGACATACATATAGATTTTTTTTCTAGGGCTTTCTAGTAAGAAGTGCCTCATTTAATTCTCATGACCCATTTAGTTCAAAGAGTTTTTCCGTTTCCATGAGGTCCTCCAATTTTTAAATTCTTTTGCACAAAGTTAATATATTTTTTTAAAAGACAAAATTACCTTTTTTATTCTGTTTATGTTTCTTTTCTTCAACTTATTTTCTTTATTTAATCTTTTTCATTCTATTAACCTAATTCAAATTTGGATTTTTTTGGCCAAAAGTCCTATTTTACAATAGGATCTTGCATAAAGTTTTAGCATGTGATTTTGTTTGCCAAAAGTCCTATTTTGGCATTTTTTTTTAATGCATCTAATCCTATAAATTAAAATTAATTTTTTAAAATACTAGATTTACCCTTTTCAATGTATTTTTTTTATGAATTTCACTAAATGGTACTAAATTTTACTGCATTTTTTTAATGAATTTCACTGCACTGCTATTGAACTTCACTACATTTTTTTATGACTTCACTACATTACTATTAACTTTCACTACATCAATTTTGAATTTCACTACAATTTTTTAATGAATTTTATTGCATTTTTTTTAATGAATTTTGCCACTGTTATGAACCTTTTTTCTAAGATAAAAAGCTTCCAAAAACATCCCAACAACCTCCATCACATCTCTCTCTCTCTCTCTCGGTGCCATCCATATCTCTCTCCTCTGCTTTTCCTGCCTGTTGTTCTACCCCCTTCGAATGGATTAGATCTTTTCTTTATCTTTCCTCGGTGAACTTCAACCTGGTGTTCCTCCGGTGAGTATAGACCAAGCGTACTACACCAAAATCTAGTTTCTAGACTTCATCGCACATATGCAAGGGATCGATGTGGGTATTGGCGGCAAGAGCAAGAAGACTAAGTGTAATGCACCAAATTCTGATGATATTTACCTTAAGCTTCTTAGTCTTCACCATTGTCATCATCTTCATTTTCATTGGCTAAGAATTAATCACAGTTGGTTAAAGTTTTATCAAAGTCGAAGCAAAAACAACAACAATAATTGATTAAGAAGCAGCAATCGAGCTCTACTACCTGTAACCAACTGTGTTACGCTTTCAGCAAACCCCTCTTTCGTTGGTGTTGCACATAGTCTTTCCAAGAAGAAGATGAGATGGTGCGACTAATAAAAAGGCTGGTCGTGTAAAGTTGCAGGGATGCTAGCATTCTGTTGTTGCGAAGGATGTAGTAGAAAGTGCCGATAAACTCTAATGCGGAGAAGAGTGCAAGAAAAGCTTGGTTACTGTTTGCAAGAGACGAGTGGTGACCCTAGAAACCTTGCGGGCTATCTTGGCACGACCAAGAAGGAGAATAAGTAGAAGACTGGGGTGTAATTGTCAATTTTCTATAGAAAGGACTTATTGCAAAAAGAATCTCCATACGAGACTTTGTGAAGAGAAAATATCTAAATGAGGAGCTTAGTTTTTTAAATTTTCATTGTTCAGACTTCAGAGGATAATGGAAGAACATGTATATTGGATATGTTTTGTTGACCCTTCCACCTAACATATTCAATATGTTTTGTTGGTTTCGATATGTTCAGTTTTGATAAACTCCGAACGTGCCAATGGACCTACTTGATCATAACTTAATATTGGGCCTAAGTAGCGTGTTCATAGTAGGGTATATATTCAACCTATATTTGGCAAACTAGAGACCAATCACTATGAGCCCACTTGGAAAAATTGATTGAAGTGTAATAACAATAAAATATTTGAACATATATATTATGGGAGTCATTAATTGAATCCACTCAAAGTAATAAGGCAACCCAAACGGCTAAACTTTCATTTTCCAAAAATATCTTTGTGTAAATTTACCTTTGGAAAACATATTAGTTTTTCAGATGTCAATTCACACCAACCAATTTGGATATATACACCCACAATAAAACAAAACATCATCTTTTTGCAACCTTTGGATGGTTTAAAAACTTTGGAAATCATAACGGACATCCAAGAGGGTAATGAGTGTTTTTAAGCTGTTACGGTTTTTCTTTTTCTTTCTTTTTATTTATTTTTATTTATTTTTTATTTTTTATTTTTTGCAAAATCGCGGATTCTTTTGTGAACCATAATAGAATATTTTGGAAATGTTCTGTGAAAGAACTCAAAACATTTCCAAAATGTTCTTGGAAAACCACATAACATTCCAATATGTTCTAATTTTAAATATTTTGGAAATGTTCTAAGTTATTCCATGGAACATTTTGGAAACGTTCTAAGTTCTTTCACAGAACATTTCAAAAATATTTTATTCTGGTTCTTAGAACAAGCCTGCAATTTTGAAAAAAGAAATGCTAAGAATTTTAAAGAGAGACAAGGGGGATAGGATGGAAGGGTACCTACAGGTCGGTGAGTTTCAGAAATGGTGAATCGACGAGTTTTAGAAAGAGAAAGTGAGTGACAGTGAGAAAGAGAGAGAGGGAGACGATGGGAAGGTACCTACTTGGATTCGTCACCACTGAAGATGGTGCCGGTGAAAGCTTGTTGACGGGGAGACGCTGTCGAAGCATCGTGGGATGCGTATATGCCCTAAGTTGTGTTGTCGTCTTTAAATGGGGATGAGAAGATGTGGGTAATGGAGGGTGCGTTTGGTTGGCGGTCTTGCAGGTGGGTTTGGGGTTTGATACCCCAAACCATTGTTTGGGGGCGGTGGGTTAGGGCTTGCAGAGACCTGGTCGCTGGGCTGAGGAAGCCGGTCAACGTGGGTTTGCAGAGCCTCTTCTCGGATTGGGTTTGTAAATTCGACGCCGGGTTTGCAAATTACAATCTTTTGTATTGACGAGCGTACCCTTCAAAATTACAAGCAACAAATATATTTTTCCAACTCTATCCCACATTCACAGCAGCCATGGAAGAAGAAGAAGAAGAAGAAGAAGACTCACAGACCCACTGCTTACCGGAGAAGAACAAGAAAAAAAAGAAGGTCGTCCGTCGCCGCTGCGTCGTCCGTCGCCGTGGAGCCGCTGGGTCGTCCGTCGCCGTGGAGCCTCTGCGTCGCCCGTCGCTCGTCGCCGTGGAGGAGCTGCTGCACCGCCTCTGTTTGTGTTCTGTTTTGGGTATATATATATATATATATATATATATATATATATATATATATATATATATATATATATGCCTCGATTTTATATATATATAGAATATATATATTTGGCTTGGCTTTAAGACTGGTCGCTGGGCCTCGATTTTAAGACCCACTATTATACTTGCTTGGCTTTTATATATATATATATATACCAGCTTTTTATAAATATATATATAAGATTATATATAAATCAAATATTATCATATTTTTATATATATAATATATATATAAGATTATATATATATCAGATTATATATAATATATATAAAACAATGAAGGGTAATTTTGTAATCTCATAAATAAATGCAGTAATCCTGATGGTCCAACCAAACACAGGTCAGGCTTGTAGCCCAGTCATCTTAATCCTGAACCCCAACATTCCAAACAATGGTTTGGGGTTACAAAGTTTACAAACCCAAACCCCCCGACTAGACATTCCCAGGCTTGAGATTTCTAGCCCGCGTACCAAACGCAACCGGAGTGTACATACAAATTTACAGTGTTATTAAACTCGGACCGGACCGGCCGGTTCAACCGGTTGGACAGGGAACCGGTCCCCTCTCCGGCTGGTTCAACCCACAAAAACCCGTTCAACCCGGCGGTTCAACCGGTCAACCCGTTTTTTTTTTATTTTTTAAATAATTTTTAAAATTTTTTTTAAGGTGCTAAAATGACTAAAAGAGTCCCAATATTTGTAATGACTGCACATAAATTCAAATATATGAATTGATTGTACAAAAATTTTTTAAAAAAATTATATTTTGAATCATTTATAGCTTTTATTCTAATAAATAAATAAATAAATAATATATTTATGACGTCAAGGTTCAACTCGGCGGTTCAACCGGTTGACCCTTAACCCGGTAATTTTTCCGGTTCGATGAACGGTCCGTTTTTTAAAACACTGCAAATTTGTTACGAGTGAAATGAGGTTAAAGGTATTTTTGTAAGTATGTGGGCTTTACTTAGTATTATTTTAGGTTTACTTATAATTGGGGTTACTTTAGTACTTGAAGGAATTGCAATAACTACTCCCATAAATTTATTATTTTAAAAATGACTAGTGGGTTGAACTACTTTATTGGCAGCATAAATAAATAACCCAAATGAAAAGACTTTAGTATCATGATAATAAGAATATCAATATCGAATCATGAAAGTCATTACATCATTTAGCAACACAAGACTGCTCCACAGTAAAAAAAAATTGTTCAACATTTTATCGACATCGAACTTTAATCAATGTGGCAAGTGTAATAGGAATAATATCTAATGTGCATGATGATAACAATAAAATAAAGAAAGGCATGTGATATTCGCACTCCACCAGAAGCCTCCCGCACTCCTTCGTGAACCTATAATTTTATAATGACAAAATAGCCTCAGTTCAATCTACATTATGTCAAAATAATCCTTACTAATGAAAATTTTCCATTTAAATTAATTTTGTGCAAATTTGACTTTAAAAAAAAATTTATCATCACAACACGAACGTTCATGTTATATTTGCAAAGCATCTAGATTTTGTTGCATATGTGTATATATCGAGCACATAAAAGAATGTGACGGGTTTCCTTTACCATTCATTTTAACACTATTTTATTGTTCATTCTCAAAACTCCAATTTGGATCTAATATTTTGAGAAATCGTCCGTTGGATTAGGTACTCTTCTTATGTATCTCATATATACCAAAAATCATAGTAATCCAACTGTTGGTTTCTGAAAAATGTTTCTATAGGGAAAAAAAAAAATATTATAATTAAAAACTTTACAATTTTTTATAGTGATATTTTTAAAAATATGATTGTTGGATCATGTGATTAATGGCATACATGACATGCATAAAAATGATATCTAATCAAACGGTCGGTTTCTCAAAATATTAGATCCACATTGGTGTTTTTGAGAACGAGTGGTAAAATGTGTGGTAACGAGGTTCTCCTTACTACTCATTCTCAAAACTCTAATATGGATCTAATATTTCAAGAAACCAAATGTTGGATTAGATACCTTTTTTATGCATGTCATGTATGCCAAAAATCATATTGATCCAACGTTTAGATTTTAAAATATCTCACTATAAAATTGTGATGTTTTTAAATATAATATTTTTTCACAATGACATTTTTTAGAAACCAATTGTTGGATCACTATGATTTTTGGTATATATTATATACACAAAAATGATATATAATCCAACAGACGATTTCTCAAAATATTGGATCCATATTAGAGTATTGAGAATGAACGATAAAATAGCGATAAAATGAGTGGTAAAGGAAACCTGTCACGTCTATTTATGTGCTTATTATATACACATATGCAGCAAAATTTAAATGCTTTGCAAATATAACATGCAGGTTCGGGTTGCAATGATAATCTTTTTCTGTCAAATTTACACAATTAATTTAAATTGAAGTTTTTGGTTATTAAGTGTTGTTTTGACATAATATAGAGTGAAGTAAGGCTATTTTTGTAATTATAAAATTATAAGTCTAGGGAAAGAGCGTGGGAGGTTTTTGGTGGAGTGAGAATAGCACTCGCCTATATAAATGAAGTTTTATTTTTTATTAATCAAAATAGTTGCGCACTATAACTTTATAGGTTGTGCAATCTATCGCAAATTGATAGTACAGAGATTAATGTGTCACAATTGATAGTTCACAAGGTGCAAAATATTTTTCGGCTGCTGATAGTATAGGAGGGTCAATCCGTAATTTCCCCTTATCTTTTTTGCCAAAAGGTCTGCACTTCAATTACCATATATCAAAATAGTAATATGAATAGTATCCTATACAACTAAGATGTACCATTGCCCAATGGACTTTATTGATCACAACTTAATATTAGGCCTAAATTATCTGTTCATAATAATATATAGTCTATTGAACCAAAAACTCAATCAATGTGAGCTCACTTACTTCCGGACTAAATTAGAATCAGATTGGTCCTGGATCCAATTTTTGGAGAACCGATCAATTCGGTTCTGGGTTCTAGGAATAGAGATTTTTTGGAACTGATCCGTTGAACCGCGTATATTATTATTATTATTATTATTAAATGTAACATGCAATAATCTTTTTTGTAGCATTGCAAATTTATAATAAAATAATCCCAAATTTTTTTTGATATATTTTTATTTTCCTCACCCATTTTAAAATTCAAACCATCTTATTTTATTTTTTTATAACTATAACTAGTCAACTACAAGTCTACAACTCCTTTTAAAAAGAAAAGAAATTATTATTATTGAAAATTTATGATTTTGTTTGTTTTGTGTATGGGATGATTTTTTTTTCTTTTGGATTGGCATGTATTAAACAAGTAGGTTGTTTATTTGGATTATAGAAATTTTTTAAATTTTATTTCAATATATATATATATATATATTAACGAAGATCTGATTGTGGACTGGAACCGAACCGAGTTGAATTCAGATTGGTTCTGGGTCTGAATTGAAAGAACCGAATTAGATCGGTCTAGTTCCAATTTTCATTTGGTCCGATTTGAGTTGCACCCCTAATAAAAACCTGTTTCTGCCAGTTCGGTTTTCAAGTTTCAGCCAAAACAGTCATGTAGTCGAATATACAAATGTATTGTATATTTGTATTTTACTGTGCCTCTGTGCATTGCATTGCTAATCCTTCAAATCTAGAGCATAGAATCATTTGGTGAACTTAATATGAGAGCATTTATTTTTCAATACCTCAAATTGGCTTAATGCTTGTCTAAAAATATAGTACCTCAAAACAAAAATGACAGAATGGCACCCGTTGTGCCACACGTAAATAAATGTACTCGATAGTGTAGAAAAATCAATACTTGATGAGAAGTTAAATCCAATCTCCACTGCAACTTGTAATTAGCTGCATACCGCTTCAACTGCGAGCTTCTTAGTTTTGTTGGAACATAAGCCCTTATCGAAATTCTCTTCTGTCAATTCTATTGCACAGTCATTTTTATTTAGGCAGACCTGCAACAGCATTGAAGAATATGGAAAAAAAGAATGGAACACCTCAAAGAATTAGATTATAAAAGCTGCATTTCCATTTATGCTAAAAAGCCAGGTTCAAGCACGTAACTTCTATTCTACCTCCCTTTTCTTCCTCTCTGTGTCTGCCCAACATGGGATAAGTGTTTTGAGAAACTGACCATCGGATTAAATGTTCTGCTTAGACATATTATGCATGCCAAAAATCACATTGATTCAACGGCCAGTTTCTCAAAAAACTGACTGATAGGTTTTTGAATACTAGGAAAGACGGCGAAAAACTGTCTGTCAGTTTTTTGAGAAACCAGCTGTTGGATCAATGTAATTTTTGGCATGATTTGTCTAAGCAGAACATCTAATCCAATGGTTGGATTCTCAAAATATTTATTCTGCATTGGGCAGACACATAGGGAGGAAGAAAAGTGAGGTTGGATGTACTTTTCCAACTACTACTTCATGATGCTTTGCACCAAAGCAAGATATATGGGGCTGCAGCTCTGATATTAGTTTTTCCTTAAGAGAGATGACCCCAGTAAATTCACTGTCTCGAATACTGGAAACTTATTGCAGCAAGAATTGGACTAGTGAATCCACCCTATCATGTGAAATTCTAGGTGATGAAGTAGATATATTATGTGATCATTCATTTACTTCTATTTATTTAATATTTTTTGCATGAAAGAAACATTAATGCTTGAACTTCTTCTGGTAAAGCTGGTTAGAAAAGAGACGACCATTTTAACGTGTCAACAAAGCTAGCACAAGACTAACAAAAGACGTTATGGAGGCAGTGATCCTAACCTTTTCAATCACAGAAGTGGAACTAGGATCATGGCAGTCTCCCCTGCTGTAGGATCCGCATGTTCCTGTAGGAGTCCCAAAACTGGCAAATTTTACAGTGGATATACGAGTATTCTTGGGGCACTTCAGACGGACAGTTGCTGTGCTTTTGTTAGTATCATTTCCATCTTTATGCCAAGATTCAAGTTCAGTGGAGGGGTAATCCTCTGAAACATGAGCGCAGACACCTGAGATTTTCCGTCTTGAGAATGTAATTTTTGTTGGATCTCCACCTTTCTCCTCAAAGATCACTAGAACATTTTCAGATGGCTTGAACCAAGACCGGGGGACATGGTACCTGCTCCATACAGAAAGATAAAAAAAATTTCACGACAGCCAGAAAACTAAATTTTATGTCTCATTATACATTTTGCCTTATTTATAACCAAGGTTAAATGAGAAAGCTTCATAAAAATGAAGACCTACTAGCTACAAAAGATAATTTTAAACAACAGATGAAATAAAAAGTAGAAAGTTTTAGAACAAACAATGTTTATGCTCTTTGAAAACTCTGGAATTGTTGTGAAGTATGCTGTTACAGTGATATCCCACAAGTTGATGCATACCATTTGGATTCTATATCTATACAGGTCCAAACTTGGGAGATAAAAAAAAAAATATTCTTCTCAAATGTGTGATCTTTTTCAAAGTGCATGGTGCACTAACATTATTTTCTCTAGCTTTGAAAAACTCATCTGAGTTGGTCAATGATAAAAAATTCTCAACATCTAATAAACTTTTGATACATTGTCAGCCTGAATGAAGTATTCTTCTTAGCCTTTGAAACTGAATTCTGGAGGTTGGCCATCATCGAAATTCTATAAAGAACATCTACAGTAGCAATTTGAAAAAGAAACTAAAAAGAAAATAGAAAAATGAATAATATATGAATTCATAATTTTTCATATGCATTTTTCTTTTTCCTAAATGGTTTTACCATCTCTGTGTTGGTTGTCCACATCCTATGCTGCATTTGTTTGGGCTGAATTTGCCTCGGTAATTGCATTCTTGAACACACTCATCATGTATAGAGCTCTTCCTGGGCCAGTATCTTCCAATTTCTTCTCCATTCAGCCAAGCTAGGCCTTTCCCCATATGGATCATATCCAGTCCAACAGGTTCATCCCCAGGTGGAGGGTCCACAACAGCCTGCAAGATTTGAAGTAATTTTTTTTTTCTACTCATGGAACACTGATATATGTCACTTCTAAATTCACTCTAGAAAGAAAAGGATAGATAGCTCAATGTTACTACATAGAAGAAGTGATTTTCTCCGAGTGTTCACCTTGTACCATGTAAGAGGCTGTTTCTTTGGCGGATCTGAGGTTGATACCCAGTTAACACTATTCAAGCCATCTGCCTTGTATATACTCAAGTGTTCTCCTTGTAATCCAATCTGGGAAAAACGAAGGACAGAATGAGATAAATGACTATCAAAACTACAAAATGGCATAATATTAACAAAGTTTTTCTACATTCAGGTTAACCTTAAACAATATGGCAGCCCAGTATAAGGCTTTGGGAGCTGAAACTCAACTTGCAATTAAATGCTGCTTGTTAAAGAGACATGATGGCACTTTGTAAATCTCATGGCCCTGACGCCTGTTTGTCACAGATTCTCAATCTTTTGGTTGCTATTAATATTTTAGAAGGGCAAAGCATTGCAACATCCATACGCTCAAGGCATAAGCCTTGAGATTGTGCGGTTTGAGCCTCATGCTGCCTCACTTTGTACCAATTACTAAACACAGAACAGGTTGTAAAAAAAATGAAAACTAAAACACATTATGATATTGAGTAAAAAAAAAAACTATAAGTCTATAATAACATCTTTGTAGAACTTTTTTTTCCTAATTCTTGAAACACAACTACTTAGGCGCTAAGAAGCATGGAGACGGACATGCGACATGGTTAACATGACACGGACACGCCGACACGGCAAATCTTCAAAAATTTACAATAAGACACAACGGGGATACGATTTAATAGAATATCTATATCTATATATACAATCCCGATCTAGTTAGCATATGCTTATATATTTTATGTAAGCATGAAGCCCATAGATAATTGTGGGATGCATATTTTGAAAAACTGATGGTTAGATTAGATACTGTACTTATGGATGTCATGTATGCCAAAAATCATGGTAATCCAATGTCAGAATTTCAAAATATAGCTATGAAAAACTGCGACGGCCGAAAATTGTCACAGTTTTTCTTAGTGACATTTCCAAGAAACTGACCGTTGAATCGGTGTGACTTTTTGCAGACATAACATGCATAAGTATAGTATCTAATCCAATGGTCAGTTTTTCAAAATAAATATCCCACAATTATTTATGGGCTTCAAGCCTATAAAAGCTTATACAAGCATATGCTAACCTGATTATTTCTGTTTATGTATATAACCATATTTATAACATGTAACATTACATACATCATTCAAATGCATCTCTTTGTATCATAAATTTTAACTGATTTGTTCACAAAAAATAAAAAATAAAAGATAGGCTAAAAAGGAAAGAAAGAATGAGGCAAAGAGAGAGGTGTTGTGTTAGAGGTGTGTCGAATGAGTGTTTGTCCGACACTACGTGACAATGCCACGGTACTTCCAGAGAAGTGTCCATACTTCGTTGCTAAGGTGGACTTTTTACGTTCATACTTTATTTACATCTTTTTTATCAAGTAATAATTGTATTAAAAATAAAAATGATCAAAAGGGATTAAAAGCCGATGTACACATTGAGTATACAAAAAGGAAAAATCCCAAAAAACCAACCCACCAAGTACAATTTTAAAGTAACAATATATAAACCAACCCATCAAAATTAATAGACCCACTCTAATATCTAATGCTGCACCTTTCTTGGGGATCAAAGAAATAAATGTAACATTCAAACTCCTTTCAAAAGCTCTCATCTCAAAAATCTCCTCCAAAACTTGTATCACATCTCTTTTCACAACATGCCAACATTTATGATAAAAAGCCATTGTCCAACCACTCGAATCAGGTTCCTCATCCCCATTCAAACCTTTTACCGCCTCATACACTTCCTCCTCATCCTAGGGTCTTTTGAGCTATTCTACATCCTCCACTCCAACAAAGTTAAAATTCATCCCATCAAGCAAAGGTCATTGGGCAATCTCCTCTTTGAACAAAGTTTTGAAGAAATTCACTACTAGAAGCTATCCTATTTTCTTCCTCCTCCATTACCTCATTTACCATTCAGTTTAACAATATAGTTTTGTTGCTTATGCACATTCGTTGTCTAGTGGAAAACTTTTGTGTTCATATCCCCTTCTTTTAACCACAATTCCTTTGACTTTTATCTCCAATTAATCTTTTTCAACTCTACTAATCTAAAATACTCCCTCTGTCCCACAAAGATAGGCCACTTTGAAAAAACACGCATATTAAGAAAAACCATCAATGCATTGATTTGTTACCTTTTTAACTTTTTCTTTCCAAACTACCCTTTCTCTTACAATTGCATGTGACGTCATGTCAAGACAATCTTGGAATAATAAAGGCTAATAAAGGAAAGTTAATAAATAAATAACATAATTTGACTTTCTAAAGTGGTCTATCATTTTTGGACAGCCCAAAAAAGAAAAAAGGTATATCTTTGTGGAACAGAGGGAGTAGCCTCTTTGGATGACTTCCCTTCTTCCTATCTCCTCTTCCTCGAATAGATCACCCATTTCCTTTTTCTTATTTATTATTTAAACTTTGGACCTCCTTTAATAAATTTGATTTAGCAGCCTCCACCCTACCAAACATATTTTCATACCAATTCTTAAGTTTTTTCTTTCGAGGCTTTAATCTTTTTAATAATAACAAACTTTGGAGTACCACAAAAGTCAAATGAATTCCACCAACCTTCAACCATCTTTGTGAAACCTTCCCCCTTTAACCTCATTTTTCAAACTAAAATAGGCCCCTAACATATGATAACCCCTTGATGTTCACTACAATCGAGGCATAATCTGAGCAAGGTTTCAAGAAGAGATTGCACAGCCTTAGGGAAGGACTACCCTGAGTCATGGAAAAAAAACCTATCCAACTGAGATATAGCTGGTATATCTTGACTTTTAGGCCAAGTAAACCGGGCCTCAACCGATGGAGGATTAATCAACTCGTTTCTTTGTATGAAGTAAGAAAAGCTTCTTATATCTACTGCAGAAGATACTCATCCCAATTTTTCATAAGGATATCACATCATATTAAAGATGCCCACCACACACCACGAGACATTCCACCTAATTTTACACACCTCTAATTCCTCCCAAAGAAGCTCTCAGTCCTTGTCATGATTTGGTCCATACATCCTAAAAAATGTCCATTCCAAACCACTAGATATATTTTAAATTAGATAGAAATGGAGAACTTCCCCACTCTTTCATTATCTCCACGAACAACCACGAATCCCACAAAAGGGCTACTTCTATTACTGTGCCCCTAGCCCCTTATTCCATCCAATTTACAAAATGACTCTCTCATAATTCCCTAACCACTTTCCTCTCCAAAATTTTCATTGTTTCTTGAAAAATAACAATATCTTCTCTCCGTTTTTTCACTGTTGTCTTAAAAACAAATATTTTTTTCCGTTGTATTTAATCCCCGTACATAAGATAAAACAATCATTAAATCACTAAAGGAATTGTACTTCTCCCCTTCCTCCCCATTCCCACCACTTTCATCTTTTTCATCTAACCTTCTTTCGTAGTTAATGGAACATTGCAATTTATATTAGCTCTTGCTTTGGCCTTGAACCTCTTTTGCTAGGGCTTGGGACCCACTCAACCTCTATGTTCTAAAGCTAAAAATAATATCATGGCATCGTCTTCAAAGCCATCAAAAGATACCCCATAAAGTTTACCGAATCCTTCAATTTTCTTAAAAACCCATTATGAAAACTCTTTTTTGCTTCCCTTAATCATCATTTATCCCTTCACAAAAAAGAATGAACCTACCTTCAACAACTGACCAGCACCATTTGGATTCAACATAATGATAGGAGGGCAACTTAGTGATTCACATTGCTATCACCATCATTGTTCCACACGGATGAGCCAACACATAATGCTTACCTTAGATACGATACAGCATCTTCACACTCTACCAGTTGAAATCCCTTTAATTCTATCTTTGCATCATTGTTACCATTCGACACTACCCCATAATAATGATTATCAGTAGAAGTCTACACAAACAATTGCAGACTACTTCCCATTTTGGCTTTCCCACATCAACCCCTCACCATATGCTTCTACCCCCCTTAACTTCACCTTTCTTGCACAATTGGACTCCCCTCTTATCTCAGGCACATACCTTTCCTATACTCACCTAGTGATTTTTCCTCATGGCCCCCACCACTTCCATTATTTGAGCACTCCCCTAAGTTGCATTGAATCACAAGGTTGTTTGGAAAAATATAAGTTGGAAAAGAAGGCAAGGAAGAAGAATATATTATTGGGCTTAAATCAAACTTAATAGATGAGGCCCATTCTATTTGCACTAGCAAAATGACCCAACCCCAATACTCCATTAGTGTCACAACCATGGTTTTAAGTATCGGGTAACGGGTCCGTAACGGGTAACGGTAAAGGGTAACGGGTATCGGGTGATACGTAACGGGTAACGGGCGCCATGGCCGTGAATTTTTTTTTTTTTTTTACACCAACCCCCAAATGCTTTGATATGCTTGTATTAACCTCTGAGTACTATATTTTAATGTTTTCAAAGAGTTCTGGAACATTTATTTCAACTTATCAAGTCTTCAAAAACATATTAATCAATAAAATATTAATAAATATTAGTAAAAAGTTTTTGGCTTTTTTTAATTTTAATAAATATTTTTAAAAGTAATTAGTAAAAAGTTTAATTTTTAAAAGTAATTAGTAAAAACTAAAAAGTTTAATTTTTTTTTTTTTTAATTTTAATAAATATGTTTTCATTGTTTTGATGTTTTTAATTTTTAAATTTTGATGTTTAATTTTTTAAACGTTTAATTTTAAAAACATTTTCAAACAAATTGAAAATAAGTTAACAAATTTTTAATAAATATTAATAAATATTAGTAAAAAGGTTTTGGCTTTTTTTAATTTTAATAAATATTTTTAAAAGTAATTAGTAAAAAGTTTAATTTTTAAAAGTAATTAGTAAAAACTAAAAAGTTTAATTTTTTTTTTTAATTTTAATAAAATTTTTTTCATTGTTTTGATGTTTTTAATTTTTAAATTTTGATGTTTAATTTTTTAAAAGTTTAATTTTAAAAAAGTAATTAGTAATTAGTAAAAAGTTTAAAAGTAATTAGTAATTAAAATGTTTAATTAAAATGTTTTCAATTAATTAAACAGTAATTAAATAATAATAATATCATTAAATATCATTAAACAATAATTAAAATATTTTTAATTAGTTTAAAAGTAAAAAGTAATTAATAAGTATAAGTAAAAGTAAAATATCTAAAAAAAGTTTAAACACATCTTCCTGCTATAGTTGAATATATCTCTTAATAAAGAAGTAAAAAATGTTTGACTAAAAAAGTTAAAAGTTTAAAACTAAAGTAAAATATCTAAAGTTTAGATTCTAAACACATCTTCGTGCGAAGTGAGGAGGACCGCGGGGGCTTACCTGCGTGCGAGGGGCGATGCTACTCTGCGAGGCTGTTACCAGCTACGAGTGGCCTCGGCGATGATCGGAGGCTTGCCGGCGAAGATCGGGTGGGGATATTCCGACGTCACCGGCGGGATCTTCTGCTAGCAGCGGCGATGGCGGCGGCGACGGCAAAGCAGGTCTGCTAGCACTGCTTCCTTCTCTCTTCTTCTCTCTTCATTTCTTCTTCAAATTTCTGCCTTCTCTCTTCTTCTCTTCTTCTTTAGCTTTTTTTTTTTGAAAAAGGGCCGATTATTGGTCTAGATTGCTAGATTTGTCAGGAATCTCTGACAGATTTCTTAGACTTTGGGTCGTATCTGTCGTAAAGGGGCGTAAAGGGGCCGATTCTCACCGATACGTATCGTATCGGGGGCGATACGGTGTGAATAACTATACGCATACAGTATCGGTGGGAATCGCGTAAAGGTCGTCTGGAATACCGATACGTATCGGGCGATACGTATCGTATCGCCCTGTTTTTAAAACCCTGGTCACAACATCCATAAGTTAGATAGGCCAGTCCATCCAAATGACCTTTTTCCTTAACCAACCTATTTTGGAATATAGACGAATTGGGGCCATCCCCATTCTAATCATGTAAGCCTCTATATCCCTCCTTATATAATTGAGCTAGCCTATCTGATTGGTCAGCATACATACCTAATTTAGTTAGGAAAAAATTTTGTTCATTTACCAAGTCCTGGCCTACTGGCAAATAATGGCCGAACTTAGCTCATATGTTTACTGGATAAGGGTAGCCTTTTTCCATGCCAATCCCCTTTTGCCACTTGTTCATTTCTTGTTCGTACATTACACCTACCAAAATTTTAAACTTTGAATAACCAACACCTTAATTTGTAAGCTTCTGCCTCCACTTACCTTCTATAACTCTGATAGCCAAATCTACAACCCCTCGGTCACATGGAGAAATCTTGTGGTGAAAGAATCCCCATCCCCTACTCAAACGCATATCAAGCATGTCGCCAAGACCATGTACTCCCCTACCTCTTCCACTCATGTTGGAATATTACATCCCTCTTCTCCCATCAACGGTGTATAAGGTTTTTAGTTATTTGTCCTCCAAGTTGAACACTCTGAAACATGACATGCTGTACTACCTTGACAAGCCATGGCACCCTACCCACTTTCATCACCCTCACTATCAAGTTCTCAAAAAGCATCTCCAAGTTTACCGACACGAAGCCACCACATAAATTTCTGATGTCTCGAAAATTATCTAGCATCAAAAATGGAGGGGAAGTCCCTCAACCCTAGCCCAACAAAAAATTTTCCACTTTAATATCTCCCTAATGGCCTGAACAACCCACCCTCTTCGACCACCTCAAAACCTTATGGCTTTTATCTATGAGGGAAAATAAAAAAGTAGCAAATCGTCTAAAACTTTGTTGACGTTTACCCCAAATGACACCTTTTATACACTGTTCACCCATTAAAAATTTCTCCACTGATCCTACCTCTCCTCTAAATCTACCCACCAAGTATCCTTTTAAGAACAAGTTTCTCTTATCCATGCTTCCTATCTCGTAATAACCAAAGCCCATCTCTGCAAATTGCAGCCTCGTATCCTCCGTTCAAGGGTATATTCCTTAACTCTACAACCTACTTGAAGCTCTTGTGTCTCGCCATTGAACCTCACTTGTCATCTCCACCTTTGGTCCCTCCCTATTATCAATAATAACCAAAACTGCACTGTCTCCAACCACCAATTTTCTATAGCACCCAACTCTTGATTAAATGTAGAACACATACCCACCCTGAGCACCCTTTCCCTCTGGGGATAACCCCTAAAAGAAATCTCTTCCTAGTCCTACAAGTCACCGATAAAATCATATTACACTGAGTTTTCTCCAACCTCCAAACTAAAAGCATGAACTTTATCAATCAAACTTCAAAACAAAATTCCCTTATACTTTCCTCTAATACCTAAAATCAACCCTTCCTATAGCCATTCCACAACCTTCACCCCTAACAAAACAATCCTTAAATATCCTCTCCCACTCTTTATGATTTGTAATCCAACTTTTGTTTTGATAAAGTCAAGAGGCATTTTTTTTTCTCATTTTGAACTATCTTTTGATCAATCAAGACATTCTTCATGAGGAAGGGAACAGAGATTTAATTTTCCAATAGTGTAAATTGAACCAAATTTCCATACAGAAAAGAGAGGGTGAGATGAATTCCTCACTACTCGAAAAATTTCCCCCGTGTTTACAATAAAAATAGAGAGAGAGAGAGATTGATTTTGATTATGTAATTCATAATGATGTTCTCCATTGAAAACAATATCTTTAAAGTAGTTAGAAAACTACAAGCTGTACCAAATGCTCTCAACCCCATCCAAGTCATTGAGGAAACACTTAATGTGAACGAAAGCCTCAAATAAAAGAAGCATAATACATTTTTTTTTTTTTTATTCACAAATTATTTTAAAAGAAAAAAAAAAAATAGGTAATTTTTATATCAGTGAAGTGAAAACATGCCTTGGACATATAGCAAACCTCCAGGAAGAATACATGTGCATCATGTAAGCCTCGCATTATTAGGATTGAATTTAACAAGATTTGCAGTCTCAATGTCTTGCCCATAAGGCATTTTCATGTAAACCTTGATTTAAGGTGAACCAAGTGGTGTTAGCCTCTCATGCCTTTTGAGACCACAAATGCCTTAATGTAGTTGGTTGGGAACAGTATTTTCAAAGGTGAAGGCATAAGACAAGGTGTTTTCTCTTCCATGAAAGCATATGGCCCAAGGTGTGGGGCAAAAGCCCCAAGGGGTGAGATGTAAGCCTTGAATTTCAAATTTTTATATTTAAAAATAACTCAAAAAATAGAAAAAGAGGAAAAATAGTAAAAAACAAATACAATTTATAAAAAAATAAAAATAAAATCTAGGCTTAAAAACATAGTTGATTATATAAAAAGAATACAAAAAGATAATTACAAACTTACAAAAGAGGTGTAAACTACTTTCAAACATTTTAATAAACGGTCCCTCTCTCTTCTCTCTATATTGGTCATTCAAAAGTCTCTCTCATCTCACATTCAAAAGAAACGAGCTTAAAAAAAGGAAATAAGGGCACTTTAGTCTTCCAACCATAGTAAAGCTTAAATCGAACTATGGTTAAAAAAACTCCTAAAAGGCAAGCGCCCAACCCATTGGGGAATAAAAGGCACACCTAACTCACCTTGAGCATGGGCCTAGTCCATTAGGATTACACCCCATGGGAATATTGTATAAAATGTTATGCCCTAAAGCATTTTTACTTTACCTTACTCAAAGACGAGCCCCAAGGTGCATCCATCCCTTTAAAAGCATTAGTTGAGAACATTATTAATTTCAGTCATCTACTCTAACAAACTTTTAGCAGTGTAATGACATTATTTTTAGAATCAATAAGCAAATGAAATATAAGAATGGTTGGAACGATCCATATTTGATCCTCCAAGTAATTTGAATTACATGAAGTAAAGAGTGACCTACATATTCTATCAGAAATGACGAAAACCCAAATTATCGGACATAATAGTGTTGTAATTAAGATATTGGGGCAGCATTTCTATTTGCAAATATCTTTAAAGAATTATGACCAAGATATCTACCAACTTTAAAACAATAGGATATAAACTGATTCCGGACTATAAGGAGAGATACCTTGTAGGTCCAAGTATATGCAGACAAGTCCAATGTTCCATTGCTTAAACCCTCAATCTTGACACTAGTTGGTCCTGCTCCTACCCATTCATAAAATGGTCCTCCATTCTGGAAGCATAAAGAAAACAGCAGAAAAGAATTGAGAATATAGCATTGAAGTGAAACTTCAAATAACTAAACACTTCTACTTGAAGATAGTTATGCAGCATTCTGCAATTCATACGATGTAAGCAAGAAAGATAGTTGTTGACAAGGCAGTTATCGATACTGATTCTAGATATATTTCCTAAGGTGCAAAACTGAAAAAGCATGGGCAATTCCAAATAAATTGATGCCTAGTCTCATTCAAGTTCCACAAATTCCTTTAGATGTGCTCTGTAATTATGCACTCATGAATGCACTCATGAATGAAGGTAAGGACAAGAAACCTTAATTATCTAAAATATTTGTATTGAAATTATTTTTGACATTTAAAAGGCCTCTGATGTATATAATGATGCTTGAAACATTTTTAGCTGCCTAGGAATGAAAAATCAGTATTGATTCTGCATGTCTGACATGTATACACCAGCTTGAGAGGGAGTGTTGGATATTACATACTTGTTATTATGTTAGTGGTAGGGGTATTATGTACTTTTAACTCCTATTAGTTTAATATCAATAATGAGCGAGAGAGAGAGAGAGAGAGAGAGAGAGAGAGACAATAACTCACTATTCTTTCTTCTTCTCCTCATTTCTTCATTTCCTTTTTACATAAAAATCAAGTCCTATTTATGCCTTTGAAATATCTAAATAAAGGAGATTAACTTACTTGTAGGCCAACAGTCATGCTTAGAAGAGAAATTTCATTCTTCCCTGCCTTGAGAGAAATGGCACTCTTAAATTTAAAGGGTGAAACTGTGCCATTTCCAGATGCACTGGCTGAATATCAAAGAGTATTGATTAAGATATGAAAAATTGCAGAAGCTTATTAAATAAATTTGACGAGAAATTATCTAAAACATTTATGAAGCAGAGATTTCATGCAAGGACTTATGCACAAAATATATCAGCTGCTTGAAAAAGTAAATAATAATAGAACAATATTCACTTACCAAAAAGAAGATAACCAGTAGATAAGCAGCAAGTGCTACAAGAAAATTAATAAAGAAACATAATTAATGGTAATAATATGGCTCTCATATTTTAAATGAGCTTCCATTTGGTAATACTTGGAGATAAATTCAGCATGTATATAAACTTCTAGACAAGGTTTTGTGGGAAGCTCCATATTTCATGGTTTTGTGGGAAGCTCCATATTCACTTAATTTGCGTCACATATTTATCTGTTGAGCAATGTCAGTGCAATGTTTAGCACTTCTATACAAATAGTAATTATGAATTGATCCGGACTAGAAACTTGAAAGGAAAAGTTTTAGGGTGTACTAGAAGTCAATGCCATCCCCTATAGACAAAAAAAAAAAGAGGAAATGTCCAAGGAAACCAATAACCACTCACCATATCATACTACCGTATAAAGTAAAAGCAATTTCTATTTCTATTGTCAAAAGTGAATTTTTGCCACTTTTTAGGTCAGTATTCCTCTGTAATCTAAAGCAACCTAAGTCAAGCAGATAAGCATTTGTTGATAAGTGGTGCTGATCCCTTTTCTTCTTCCTCCAATTTTTCATATGAGATGCTGCAAAATAAGTGGTGCAACTCACACACAATAAACCATTTATTAGGGCAGTATATGGTTAAAAAAAACCATTTGGTTAAGGTTCCATGTATTATATATCAACTTTCTACCACGTGCATAGCACATGCATTTTTACTAGTTATGAATAAATACAAGTTTGATACGTCGGGTTATGTTTCCTATCAAAATTAACAATGCATGTAAAAAAATTTTGAAAATAATAAAAGAGTGGCACAATAATTGATAGCCAGTTTTGTATAATGCTTTATAATTTTTTAAGACAGCATACATTGTTTTAGAAAAAGAAATGCGACGCATTAACTGAGTTACAAATAAAAGAAATGTTATTGATGTATAATCTTGGAAGAAATAGATAAATTACCTTGAAGTTCCTGATTCACAAAAGCATGGAGAGCATGACCCTTTGATTCAACAATAAGCACCGGTTGGGTTCCCTTCTTTAAGAACTCTTCATTCGCATCAACATTTAAACTGCCATTAAAGAGATACTATAAGAACCAAAACCCATCTTAGAATGTTATTGCACCCAATTCAAATGAATACTTATGCATGTACATTCTAGTATGTTCTGTGTGCTAATTGGCATAAAATGAGAATTAGTCAACAGAACAAGTCCAGCACTTTAGAGTTTAGACTATCCCAGTTAAGTTATTTGTAAAATAGGGAACCCTCAGCATGTTCTGCCAAGGCCTCCAATTAAATTCATATAAGAGACACTGACAGCTATCAATAACACACAGAATATTGAAGCCATGACATTTTTTGTGTTCCAACTTGTTTCTCATTTATTACGCGTAAAAACGTTTGTCTGCAACTACTGGCACAGTGGCACTTGGTTTTAAATTCATAAAGAGTTCCGTATATTTCAAGATTTTGATTCAGTTTTGAGCAGTGTTGAAACTATTGTTAAAGCCCTTTGATATATATTGTTGACAATGTTGTCAAGCTTTTAGATGAGTTGGTAAGTCAGCATGGTATCAGAGCAGTAGGTTTTGTGTTCAAATCCCTGAAGGCATATTTCTGCCTAGGTGCGGCTCCTATATTTTCCCACAGAAGTTTGTTCCTGTGCAGGAGACGACCACACATGCATTGTGGGGGTGGCGGAGGGGTTGGGGCTTGTTAAATCCCTTTGATATACATTATTGCTCCCCACTCTAACAGCTCAGGCATTTAGATGAGTAGGTAAGTTAACAACAAATAATATCGAAAGTAAGCTTGTATGGGTCGTTTTAACCCCTCCTCATAAGCATGGCAGGGAAAAACGCAGTACTAGAACAACTTTTGATGTTACATCTGCAACATCTAATCAAGTAAAACCATATATAGGTCAATGATTCAAATAAACTTTATTTCTAGGTAACTATTAGCTAAGACAGAAAATTAGTTAAGTTATTTATAAACTTTATTTCTAGGTAACTATTAGCTTAATTCACAGATCAGCATGGTAATAGCAACAGTAGCAACAGGCCATAATTTTTAGGACCCCGTGATGTAAGTAGAATTATGGCCTGTTGCTACTGTTGCTATTACCATGCTGATCTGTGAATTAAGCTCGCTACTGAGTTGCTGATCTGTTAACAGAGCTACAGTACCTACATGATAGACTATAGCAACATATGCTTTTATTCCTACATGATAGACTATAGCAACATATGCTTTTATTCTTTTCTTATAGTGCTGTTACTTGTGCTAAGTGACAGCCAAGTAGTTTCAGTACTTCTCCTAGTTAGTTACAACTAGAAGATTCCTTTATAAATAGAGGGAAAGTTGGCATTTTAAATCAGTTTTCGGATCTGATTTTAGTTTGTAGAAAGAGAATTACCTCTCCTCTCTGTAAATTCCATAAGTTTCTCAATAAAGAAGTATTTTCTTTCCATTTTCTTGCGTTTTCTTGGTTGCCAAACAAGAAGAATGCATCAACCCGTCCAACTAATTGCTTTTAAACCTTTTAGTAAAATACAGGTCCAGATCACTGGTTTTGTTAAAAATAAAATACAGAATCAATCTAGATATCAAACTAGTCACAACTCCTCTTTAGAAGTCTTCATACAACGTAACCTTTAGGACTGTATTCTAAGAGGATTTTGTTTAAGAAAGGCAAATCTTAGATGTTCTGGTCACTGATGAATTAATAAAATGCAGGAAATCTAACAAAGAAGGTCAGTGCTTAAAGTGGAATTGTTTTTTTAATGGCCTTGTGGTTTGGAGTTTCCAAGACCATATTATAAGGAAAGGATTTAGTATTGAGTGGAAACAATGGATAAAAAGTCACTTGAATTTCACCTCTTTTGCAATTCTCATTATGGGGGAGGAGAAGAATTGAGTTGGAGAGAATAAATATTACATAAAAAATAGCAAAAAAAAAAAAAAACCCTTACTTAAGAATAACCTTTATCACCCTTCCATTTCAACCTAGAGGTGCATGCCTTAGGGTTGTGTCAATTCAATTGCCTTGAATCCAATTGAAGGTTTGATGGTTCATAGTGAGAAAACCCGTATCTTGCATTAGCAATTTCCCATTAATACCTTCCTTTTTCTCACTTGAGATGAGGAAGTTTTGGATCATTTTGAAAGGATTTCAACTCTCAACAGCAATATAAATAAGATTTCTAGGGGTTGATATCAACATCAGTGATGCTAGATAGAGTTCCTCCCTAGATTTTTAGGGTGAGGCATTAGTAGTTGAACTATTAAATACTTTAGTCTTCCACTTGGAGACCACACTAAAGTGGTAGAGTTTTGGGATAAGGATGTGGATGTGATTTAGGTTAGTAAAATACTTGGAGTTGGAAGCGAAGTCCCACATCGCCTAAGTATGAAAGTAATGTGATGTATATAAGCGTGAGGGCACCCTCATTTCTTGAGCTAGCTTTTGGGGTTGAGTTCTACCCAAGACCGTGCGCGTGAGGGAGGGTGTGAAGCGAAGTCCCACATCGCCTAAGTATGAAAGTAATGTTCTGTATATAAGCGTGAGGGCACCCTCACCTCTTGAGCTAGCTTTTGGGGTTAAGTTCTACCCAAGACCGTGTAACATGGTATCAGAGCAGGCATACCGAGGGATGGGTAGGGTGCGTGTCCCCGGCCTGCACGCGACAGGTGCTGCCGAGTGAGCACACTGCGCGTGAGGGAGAGTTTGAAGCAAAGTCCCACATCGCCTAAGTATGAAAGTGAGGGTGGCTCAAGAGGTTGAGTTCTACCCAAGAGCTAGCTCAAGAGGTGAGGGTGGCCTCACTCTTATATACAACACATTACTTTCATACTTGGGCGATGTGGGACTTCGCTTCACAAGAATAAGGTTTGCATATCTTTATGAAATAGAACAACTCTTATCTAATCTACTTTGGTTAATTTTCTCCAAATTCCTATCCTTGATTTGGATCCCCAATAGTGCCTCTGATAAGATCGAGAATACGAAAATCGAAGAGAGAAGAATTCCTTTATAGAGTGAAACATGGTTTCTAGTTCAAAGTTGAACAGCAGTCTTGGCCTAAGAAATGGATAAAAGCTCTTATTATAAAGTGATGAAGGAGGTTCCCAAGATAACAGGATTATCTCCACTACTCAATTATTTTAAAGCAACTATGGGATAAATCTGAATGGTTGGAACCTTAATTTAGCAACTAGAGAACTCATAATGTCCTTGGAAATTCATCACTAAATACGAACTCAATTTCTCCAATCATATCAAATGTAGTATTGGAATTGAACAAAAGTCCTAAGGAGGACCCTTGAAAATTCCTTTTCATTATTGGTGGCCTTGTCGTTATTGTGATTTTACAGTTGATAAAGCCCTCAGTGCAAGTATTGGCTTTCCACCTCACATTGGCTTATTGTGAAACTAACTATTCCTCACAATCTTAACCATGAGATTAATGAACTAACCACACTCCTTAACCCTCTCAAGGAAGTATATCTCTCCCCTTCTTACCAAGACATTAGACGCTAGGTTCTCGATTCTTAAGAGGAAAGTCCTCATGTAAATCTTTCTTCTAATAATAGCACTTGCCCAAATGGCACTAGTTGATGCCAAATTCTAATTATAGCATCAAGTGCTCCTATAGTGCCTTTTTGGGGTGCCAAATTTGGCTTTTGCATTGGAGATGCTCTAATGCTATACATTCCTCTAATGTATATCCCTAATCAATCCAAGCCTTCCACTTTGTCCAAGGGTTGACTTCAGTAAAAAAAGGAAGGGTTATGCCATTGGCAACATCGTTTTGGACACACTTTTTTAGGGACATTTAGCATTTTAGTATACAAACCATTCTGTACGCACCAACTTTTGAAGAATATATATATATATATAATGATAAATCCAAATTTTAACTGATGAGAGTATGCTGTTAGTTTCTCCAGAGTAAGACCAACCTTGTCGTATACCAGAGGTAGTCAGTAGTATCTTTTGTGGTATTGATGTGATCTACAAATTCCTTTTTGACAAAGTCAGCTTCTCCCCAGATCCCAGCTTTCTCCACAAATTCTTCCCATTGAAGAGTTTTGAAGCCTTTATCTGGTGACACCACTGATGGCTGCAAATTCTCTGGTACCATTTCAAGTAAGGAAGTTTGGGATCCAACCTGTTGAGAATTTAATATGTAAGTCACAGAGGCAAAAGAAAAGCATGAATCACATGATATAAGGGCATTCAGAAACTTGTCTCGTCGCACTTTTACCCACAGTTTATTTGTATCTCAGCAATTTTAAATGATATGGATAACCATAAATGACAATTACATTATACAACATAGAGGCTAGAACTAAGCAAGAAGGAGGCTCCTATTTTAGCATATTATTTCCATGTCAAAAGCACCAACACGTACGTGTTTGAACAACATTTCGAGCACTAACAAGTAACAACCATGTCTTTATCAACACTGTTGTGAGATAACTATGTGAAACCAATACCTATGTAAGTGTCATTGTTAGTTACAGTGACTTGTGCAGAATCAAACCAGCCCAGGAGAGAAACGATACAGCTAATATGACAACTTAGTGTGAAAGTATCTACTATCTACCAAATTTTTAATATCAACTGAAATTGATAATTAATTCATCAGCCAGAGCATATGGTTTTAAAGGCATTCTATCCTCGTGAAAAAAAATACAGAAACTACATTTGTACAACTGGGAATTAGCCACAAGATGTTCTGCAGAACTGAGGTACATCAAAATGTGAAAAGTTACCTTGGCAGTGTTAAATACTACATTCTTGCAGTCAGCCAGAATGCTAACAGACCATGCTGGCAGGTGATATGAGACATTTCGAAACTCTACTACCTTGTCATTTTTATCATCCATGTTAGCAATAAAAGCAGCACATGCTCCTGAAGAGTCAGCATAGACATCGGCCTACAAAAAGCTAGCGATTCAGTAAATGTTGCACAACCGCAAAACAACAAATGAAAAGCACAATTTAACATACCACAAATTGAAATTGGGAATGGAATTGAAAAATAGACAACAGAGAAATCATTATTGATGCATTATTAAAATAGAGTTTTACAGATCCACTGGAGAATGCTGAAGATAATTATTTTATAGTAATGGTAGAACTCTAGAAGCATTCAAAAAGGAAGAAATGTATTCACATCAACGCCAGTAAAAGAGTCCTTGTTACACAGCAAAATGATTCAAGACAGATTACCCTCAGCTTTTGCATCCAGAAGTTACTCCAATCTGAGGATTGGATTTTCAAATTCCTACCATGTTCATACTTCGTTCAGAAACTAACACAAAAGAGAAAACTTCTATCTCTGAGGACTTAAATACAGCAATGCTACCATCATAGTAAGTCCTCCTTCCAATTTCCTTTTAATGTCATAGTCTTGGTAAACAATCAAAAGACGAAGTATAATTATTTGCTTCAAATTTGAAAAGTTGCAATTTTTTTATATATTTCCAGGTTGGCACTGGTTTTCAGTCCAGCATGTCTGCTACTGCACACCCTTTAATTACACCCCCTGGTTTAATCCATCTCTTGGACTCAAAGATCAGTAATCAGGATGCTAGCCACTTAGCTAAACATGTCGCTATCACTCAGAAGAGTTTATTAGGCATTTCTATTTTTCCATAGTGGCATGCTTGTTTTTGGCTATCACTTGATTCATAAATTCCGGTGTTTCTCCAGTTCCTTGAAGGACTCCTTGTCCTTCTCTTAATAAATTCTTACTTTTCATATTAATAAAAGAATGGCCTCATGGTTGCATTCTAGCATGTCAACAAGTTCCTTGACGAGCTTAAGACCAAAATATTCATATTTGTTAATCTTACATTTGTTTAATCAAAACAAACAAGTAAAAAATTTAAAAGAATCAATGAATATTGTTGATCAAAAGTGCACCATGAAAGCTCTAATCTGTCAAGACATTTGAACATGCAGAACATAAAAGTATCAAATACAAATATGATAGAATGTGAAGTATGTTAGAACTAAAACATAAATACAAACTTCAATACAAATTAAACAAACCTAGAGAATAGTGTCAACAACCTGAAATCACATGAATGCATTGAATAATAGTTCAATTTAATAGCTACTAATAGCAAAACAATTAATATTCAACCAATTGTGAAGTTCAAACATCAAAAGGGCAAACAGCGACCTCTTGCAAAGGACCTAGTGACAACAGAACTGGTTCACTGTTGAGCAATGCATGCTCACATAACTTTATCGCTTTATGAAGTTCCTTAAGGTGTCCCCATTTTGGAAGCCTAGGTAACCCTGAAAGCAACATTAGAAACAATGACGTTAAATGGAAATACTACACGTAGATGATATGTCATAATCCTATCCTATTACAGAAAGTAAATAATCATTTGAATGAGAAATGTAGACAGCTCACCATATTCATCAATTGGTGCATCATAATCATAACTCGTGGTAATGAATGGTCCGCCGGACGTCCGACCAAAATTTGTCCCACCATGATACTAAATTGAAAAAAGGAATAATTAAATTATAACTTCAAGCAGAAGTTGATTATGGAATAGCACACCTAGTTAATGAAAAATAACATGAAATGTATTACTATTTTATGATAGATAATTATTTAAAATACCATGTAATAGTTTTGTAGGCTACCGCCTTTCTGGAAAAAACGAGCAACAGCATACGCAACATCCTCAGGTGGTCTGTGAGGATCTCTTCCCCCAAATGTTTTAAACCTGGAAAGGTGGAACACTGATCGCATTATAACTAGACAGGAATAATGGCTTAGGAAGGTATACATTTCAATGAAAATAATCAGTTCAAAATAATTTAGAAATGTTTAAATAAATTACAGTTATATTAAATGCCACCAGAAGCATGATACTGGTGGAGAACAGATAAGTGAAATAACAAAACCAATGGTATTACTGTAGCTCATGATATTGTAATCAATATTCGTGGGAGAGCTGATCAAGTGGTCCAAGGTGTAGCATAGGACTGCTACGTAGGCTTACTACCTATCTTCTTTTGAGATAGAATTTTATGCATATTATCCTTTCAATGGAATTACGCATGTCAGGCCATGAAACTGGAAATACAAATTTACATCAGCTGAATGAAAGCAAGCTACAGGTAAGGCACTTATAACCTGCTTTGCTCCAGCACATAAAATGCTGTGCCGACTGAATGTTAGCCACCTTCGAGGCATTTAAATAGGCATATTGTAAAGGTTTTTTTAACCATTCCATCTTTGATCCTGAATCTTGATTAGTATGTCCATATCCTGTCAAAAAATTCAGTATAGGTTTCTCACGGTAATTGTTTAAGGCCCACACCTAATGTCAAATATGACATGACACAGATAAGCAAGCTTATCAGTATCTGCACAGGATAAATAATAAAATAAAAGGCTGTTTTGGTCAAGTGCCAGTTTGCGTTGATGATGCATATTGGCGGTAATAATTGACTGGTGAATTGCTGAAAGAAAGGTGGTCCAAAATATGGTTTTCTTCGCCTTTTTTTTTTCAGCAAACTCTTCAAACACTCTAAAGTGAGTTTCTTACTTTTTTTCTTTTTATATCAAGTAAAAGTATTTTATTATAGTCCAAAAAAGGGCAAAGCCTATGTACATGAGACATTTAATAGCAAGAGCCAAATTATAAGCCCCAAAGTTGAGCTTAAGAGAATCTTAAAAATGCTCAAAAAGTAGCTCGAGCTGCTACCCTGAGTCACGGAGCACAAAAGCAAATAATGAGAAGTAGAGGGCAATACCCAATGAACCCCAAAAAGATGGAACACAAAAGCACACAACTTCCATGTCATCTTACAATGAAGGAAAAGATGATCCACTGACTCTGCCGCTTCCTTACACATGCCACACCTATTAGAAATTTTCTACTTTCTACTAAGTAAATGATTATTTTTCAACATCAAAGAAACTTTAAAGGCTTAAAGAGTTTCAACCTGCAAATATCAGTTGATTTTCTTAATATTTTTTCATGCGAAATGTGAATAGTTTTGTTATTTTTAGTAGATCTACTTGTTAATACATGTTGGCGATTCAGTATTCTTTCTCTGTCATTTATTGTTAGTTGAGAGTGCAGATCTGTAATGTCACATTTTAGCAGAAATTAAAATGTTGCAACAAGAGAGCCCTAATCTCACTTCCACATTTTCCTCCTCTCCTCCTCCTCTTTATTGTCCATTTCTTCTGATGACACCTGATCACATGTAACTACTTGGTACAGAGATAAAAATCAGAGAACAAAGCCCAAGAAAAATTGGCTGACACCTCGTGTAAGATGTACACACGCTGATGCTTTTTTTTTTTTTTAAATGGAAGGTAAATGAAGATGTACACACACTGATGTTGGCAGCAAACATCATAACCCTACCAATTAATTCATCTATCCCAGCTCTACACATTGGAAAATTTTCTAGTGTCAGAAGTTTGTTTGATAGAGTTTTACCCAAACTTCTTAGTGTGAAAAATGGGACCAGTCAGAGAATTATTGAGATTTTAATCAAACCAATGCTTTGTTTTGCTCAAATACATAGAGTGGGTCCCCTCTACTTTCATTCATGGTTTTTTATAAAGGAAATATTATATTAGAAAATAACCACACACAAAAAAAAAAAAAAACAAAGAACAAGTCCCAGTACATGCAAAGTGTACAACATCTCAACCTCCACTTTACAAGTTGCAACCTACCCAAAAAATCAAAAAACACTTGTCTTCCACTAGAAAAGAAGGGTAAGCAACAAGTAAAAAGAGATCTTGGGAAAGACTCCAACTTACATAAAGTTATACTCCCCATTTCATTTCTTGGGGTTTTCAAGGTAGGATTGGAATTTTGAAGGTTAAAACCTCTTCAATGATGGATAGTGGGTACAATTATCATTCATTACCGTGCAATAAATCCTTTATTTCATTTGACCCCTTCGTTTTTGGGTCCTTCTAGTTTTTGGGGTTCGTGTGATCTGGGATCCTTGAACTTCAATACTCTCCCTGGCTGAATCTATTTGTTTTTTTTCAACTGGATTTCGACATATCAGAAGTTAACTATTCCATGATGGATGTTCCTGGGGTTTAAATGAGGCATATTAATGACCAAAGTGAGAACCTTACTTTACAGTTAATAACTATATAGCATGGAAAGAGCTAGCTTCCTAGTTTTTCAAGCGTAAAGGAAGATGGGTTACCCAAATGGAAATATCAAGGAAACTAATCACTCTTCTTATGAGAAGTTGGATGCCGAGAATTTTGGTGATGTCTTTCTTATTTCACTCAATAAAATCCAAAATAAGTAGTGGGCATCCTTTTTTCCAAGGATGGATGAGGAGATTTTGGGATGTTGTGGTTTGTGGCTCAAATATATTCAAAGAAGGGAAATGTTGCTCAAATTTTCCAATCGGAAAAGAAAACTGACGGAAACACGTATTGTGGAAATTTATGGGCCTCCTTTCTTGGGCCATAGCCAGCCAAAGAAGGTGTTGGGACTAGGGTAGCTCATAAATGTATGGTCAGCACGATGTGAACTTAGCATGGAAACTAGCCTTGGTCACTATTTTAATCAGCTACTATTTTCTTGTTAGTGCTACAATTTGTTAGCGCTAGTTGCCAATTTCTTATTAGATTATTAGTAGCTAGTTGCTATTTTTTTCTTAGTCGTTATTTCCTCGTTCTACTAGAACTAGGTCTTATTAGAATACTAAATATAGGCTTGTAAGCCCACTTCTGATTTAATGAATTAAAGATATAGAATATCCAGTAGCTATTGAAGCTCTTTAGGATTGTGTGACACAACCCTAAACCTAGGTGCCATGCCTAAGGGATTCTAAGAGTGATTCATAAACTATTTCTTCTTCTTTTCTTCTTAATTTCCTGTGCTACAGAACCGTCCTTTAAAGCCACAAATGGCCCCAATTTCAACCCTTTTAACCCCTAAGCCCGACCTTTTATAATCCTAACCCTTCTCCAATCTTTAAGCCTTCATTCTGACACCCTAAACCCTAAAATAGTTGCAAACTTGAAATTTAGTCCCTAAAATAGTTGCTTTCGAGAAATTCCAACAACTTATTTATGGAACTAATTTCTTGCCTTGAAACCATAACCTGCTAGTACTTCCCCTTAAACTTTGCTACTTTACATCAAAAGTGGGAAGAATTATACTATTACTAGAATCTGTTTTGGAAGCTAAAAGTAAATTCAATAGGCTGGGAAGGTAGGTACAGACTTTCAGTTTGTTAATGGACTAAACACAAACTTCGTGTAGGCTCATGTTGAGGTTTGGGTAGATTTAATCTCCTGTCTTTCAATCAGGTTTGTGCCTATATTCAAAGCAACAGGAGTGCTATGCTTCAGCCCATGTCTCATGAGAGGTATGCTTTTGCATCACGGAGAAATAACAAAAGTGGGGAAATTTTCATTAGCAGGTCAACTTGCGAATGTCACAAGTGGCTCAAAATAGAAACTGAAGTGTGATCACTGTGGGATGAACCATCATACAAAGGAGAGTAATTGGAAGTTGGTCGGCCACCAAGAGCTCCCATGGACTCTAGTGGAAGAGGACACACTAGAGGACTGCTTACACCCTAGGCTAATCATTCTGCATTTGTGGAACCTAACACTCTAAGACTCTTTTTCAAGAGGAAGTTGAGGCCATCTATAGCTCCCTTGTACTAGGATGAATTAATCATTGTGATCTAAAGCTTTGATTCCCCTTCAATGTTTATCCATACTGTCTTAATTTGGGCCTCAATAAGAAAATGCCTTTATTCTCCCATGTCTCCCTTTCTTCTCCTCTTCGTATAACAGCAACTATTTTTCCATAAAAAAGAAAAGAAAACAAATCCCAGCAAGATTGAGTGAATTAAGAATTAAGAAGAGCAAAAAGACACACGTGCCACACACATTTCAATGCAGGGTATTAATTTGTGTCAATTCATTTTTAGTGAGAATGTAAAGTATTATATAACGTGGTTTTCATTTATTTATTTTTTTTCTCAAATCCTTTTCCTTAATGTTCTATTTGGATATTTTATTAGGGAACATATAGGAGCATTTCAAACTCATGCTTAACTAATAGAAAAATCAAGACCATTATTAGATGCTTACCATGCTTCATTAAGGGGAATAATAAGAACTACAAAATTACAATGGTAAAATAAGCTTTCAAGTGAAATTTGAAAAACATACAATTAGGCAAATATAACATTACCATCCAGGCCAATTCTCAGTCCACATTTTAGGCTTGTTTGGTGAATTAGGCGTGAATTGGTCACAGTAAAATGAGTTACAAGTATTGATCTGCAAAGAAAACAAGCAGGACTATGCTCTGAGTTGAAAGTTGAAATTCTAAGTCATCAAAATGTTAAGCAATCAAGTTTATCAAAAAATTATAATAACAACAACAATAAAGATACCAATCAAAAGCAAACAAAGTAATGGAAAACTTTATAATTATTGTAAGAACCTTAAAGTGGTATGCTTCACAAAAGAACTGTAAAATATAAAGTGCTGCAACAAATTTTTCTAATTGCATATTCTCATTATAATAATAAAACTCAAATAAGAAGCCACCTGTATTTCAATTGCTATTATTTGTATAGCATGCAAACAAAAAAGTGCGCGCGCGCGCGCGCGCACACACACATATATATATATAGAGAGAGAGAGATTTATTCTAGTACAGAAGGGGGAAGAAGAGGATGGAGAGGCATATTTAAGCAAAGGGGTAAAGAATTAAAAATTATTTTAGTTCCCTCTAAAGGAGAGGCATATTTAAGCAAAGATGAATTGGATGTTACAGAGGAAGCAGAAATGCAAATGATAGTTTTACCATGTAACAAAGATATGCTTAGTTCAGTGTGTCTAATCATATTATAACTCCCAAAGAAAGCAAATATGGGTTTAAAACTTTCCCGTGACTTTGAGGCCCATCATTGGAAACCATCAACAAGTCGAGGTAGCTTGCCAATAACAGATCTAGTTCACAGTGTCCAGTTAAGTCTGGATAGTTGAGATCACATCCCAAGAGTATTTTGAAAAAAATTTAAAAAAACTACAAAATTCGAGAGTTCAGGAGTTTGTACTGGGGGAATATAGGACTTGCACTAAGTATCAAATGCATTTGAGATTTTTTTTAAAAATTATGATAGTTGAAAATATGATTAGCACAGAGTACTTCGAGCAGATTTTTTTTTCATCTGGATGAGGGTGCCTGATGTATATTCTTCTTCTCCAGTCCCTATTCCTATTCCCACTAATATTTCCTATTTTCCGTCTCAATTACTGGGTCCTTTATATTCTGATTCTTTCCAATTAATTAATACATCTTCAGAGCAGTCTCCGACTTCATACTAGAAGTAATATCAAAATTACCACTCATCACCAATTTAGCAAGCTTTAGTGTTCGTCTAAATAAATTGATCCTATTCTCATTCCTAATCTATTTTCTCTGTTGGTGTTGCCAATGTTCCATAGTTGACCATATCGTCATCATCTCAATTATCATATGTTAGATATACACTAAAATTTCTCCTCCATATATTATTTTCCATTTCTCATTCATCCATTCCAATTTATAGTCAGAAAAAAAAAAAAAAGCCATTTCCAATGCTTGATGGAAGAGAGTGAAGGATGACAGATTGGAAGCTCTCCAACTAAAATGAAACATCATAGCACATAAATTTTCTAGTTAAAAAATAAAATAAATAACAATAATAACTCTTGGCTGTTGTAGAGTTCATAAACGCAATTATCAAGAGGATGTAAAAGTTGAGAGAGAAACTTCACGATGGTCACAATAGGATATGAGAAAGATCTTATATTTGACACAGAAAACAAGGACCGTCCACTGCTGCAAATCAATCTTAGAGATGTTTGTCTTCATGGTGTTTTGCAAAATGAGCACTTGGAGGGACAACCAGATTTAGTCCCACGGTGGAATAAGACAAAATTACACAAGTTTACAAAATCCATTTACGGCTTGAAGAAGTCATAGTATGCGTTATTCAACAAGTTCAGAAAAGTTATAATAAGTCATGCAATGCACAAATCATTCCAAGATTATCCAAAGATAACGCCATGTTATATGGCCTTGGTGGGAGTTTATTTGATGTTATTGCCAAGCAATTTCATGTCAAGCAGTTAAAATTCTTTCAGTTTGATATTTACTTACTTGGCTTCAAACGGAAATATTTTGATAAATTGTGAAAATTTAAGCAAGCATAGAAATGATTGGAAACAAAAAGCAAGACCCATTTTAATGAAATGATAAGCTTAATAAATGGTTATTTATGTTCAATCCTATACACCCACAGAATATGTAGATACTAGTATGAATCAATAGAAGACACTGTTGTAAACAAAAATTTATCAAATATTACTTGCCGCTCTTTACAAGAAAAGAGCATGTGTAAATGACATACAAAAGTAAGCACACCACTCAAAGTGGAATAATAGATATAACACCTTTTAACAACTTAAAGGACAAATACAAATGGTAAATTAAAGTACTAAAAGTGATAGTCATATGAAATATAACGGTAATATATATGACTATCTCACATACATATACATGGAAGTGTACGAAATTCACAAGAAACAAACTCCACAACATTAAGTTAAAGTATAATATTACAATGAAACACATAGCATGATAACACCATAAATCCAACTAGGCGGATCAAATTAATGCATCAAGTCAAATATTCATGTGATCTGAACCCCAAATCAATAAATCAGAACATATTCTTTGAAATCTTAGAGATGCCCCTTTGTAAGGTAGGACCTCTTGTCTCCTTTATTTTTACTAGTAAAATTTTCTTGTTGCTCATCAAAAAAATAAAAAACTACATGCCCCCAAAAATACTCACTGGAATACGCATAATCAAGATCCAACCCGTTCCACCATGTTGTATGGTTTGCAAGATCAAGAACGATCAAAATTTATTATTTTCTAGATATTTTAAGAATTGAAATTTATAGATATATAGCTCTCATCAAGATGCAAGACATGCAACCAAACATTTCCATCAGTGAACATTGTTTAGGTCAAATTGCAACATTCCATGGAATCTATAAATTTCCAGAATTATCTTTAGGTTTTAATTTAGTTTTCAAAGAAATATAAACATTTCATACTTTTAAATATAAATTTTTGGTAACTTAAAATCGCAACAAGTTTAGCTAGAATCAGATACACTGCAGACACTTTCGACTGAAATGTTTGGAAAGTTTAAACAAAGTTCTACATGTGCCATTGAATAAGTTCAGCTAATTGATCATGGTAAAAAAGTTTCAACAAAGTCATGTAGCATAGGGATCTTCCAAGTCTATTTGAAAAAATAAATATGCTCATATTTTAGTTGACTTCTTATTATTACAATTATGATAAGGAACTTATAAAGTGCTATCTTCCCATAAATAAATAAATAAATAAAAGTATGCTTGTGTGTGTGTGCGTGCGAGCGGGCATATGTTTTCTTTTCTCTTCTTTTTTTTTGTGACGGGGAGGGGGGGGGGGGGGCACTGTACTTTTGTGGCAGAGTCAATTTCAACAAAAGATTACAATTCATTACATGATTATTCAAAACAAACACCCTCTGGTTTCAAAGTCTTGGTTGTTTATCTAGACATTATTTATGCTACAGTTATAATTAAAAGGGAATGATAACTTATAGAGTTAAGGCATCTTCACTTTGGCATTAAAAAAAAAAAAAAAACAGGAAACAAGAGCGAGGGGAGAAGAAAAAGAAAACAGAGAGTAGAAGAAAAATTGGGCCAGTCATATTATTTTCTTGGCATTGAGTAGCTCAGCTTAATTTGAGACTGGTTACAAGTATGCATCCATATACTGAACTATTTGCGTATGAATGAAAGAAATTCAAATTCTTTTTGAATATAAAATGCTTATTTATTTAATAAGCTTATCTGTCTTACAATTAATTATTTGGATAGTGTTTATGCGAAATTTGTACCGACTATTGAGTTTTTATGATAATTGATCAGGCTGAATAGCACGGACAGTTTTGGAAGAGCAGTCAACATGTCAGACTCTGTGTCAAACACGACACATGGAACACATCAAACATGCCTAACACATGTGACGTGCCCAAAATATTAAAACAACAGTAAAACAGGTCAGACACACAGTGGACTTGTCAGAGACAGTTGTTGGGAAAATTAAATAGGAAGATAATTTAATACACACACACACACACACACACTGATAAGGATAGAAAAGAAGGAGGTGGCAGGTATAATTTTACACATATATGCATGTTAAAATGTTTGAATCGTATCATATCCATGTCTCATGCCCATATCCATGCAACATAGAGATCAAGCAAGATCTGCTCCATTTTAATGTACTTTTGTTTTGAGGAATCGATAACATTAAAAGAAAATGATTAAAAGAAACATTGAGCAAGATCTAGTGCAAAGCAGTAACGAGCAATGGTTCACAGGATTAAGTTAATAAGGCTGATGATCCAGATGCAGAGCAAGAGATCACATTTTACGAGCAAAATAATATGACATCAGACAAACATGATTAACAAAGCAAATCAATGTGGAATGACATTATTATAGAAGTAGCTCGCAGGCAGGTAAAAGTCCGATGTGAAGTCGGAAGATGAGTTCACTGATATATTTAGCAAATCCCATATTCTCAATAGCATATGATAGTTCTAACTTCCAGCTGTGGCATACATGACCTTTATGATCCAAGTTGAGGAGTGTTAAGAGACTCTTCTTAATTTATTTCACTGCTAGTTATTCCTTAAGTGCAATTTATCTGTTTGCCAAACTATTATTGTAAATGGGAATATGAGAGAAAAGATATGAGATTTTGAGGCAGCCCCACTCTTTTCCTTTTACATGAGTATTCTTCTTCTTCTCTTTTAAACACCCTCTCCCTCCTTTCTTTTAGATTATTTATTTTTAATGGAAACAGAATCTCCAAAGGCATTCAGTAAATTGCACCAATCAGAATCTCCAAAGACATTCAGTAAATCAAAAGGTGAAGAAATATTAACTTCTCTTTTGATGTTACAATTATTGCATAGAAAAGAAGGGAAGTACACAAAGGAAAACAAATGTCAGAAACCAAAAGCATTGAAATTATATATATATATATATATATATATATATAACTCATTTTTAAAATAATAAATATAATTATAATTAAAGTAGCAGTTTTCAATATGTTGAATCATAAAGATTGAGAGATTGGGGAGGACGTTGTATATAAAATTTACAAGACAGACCATTAGACCAACTATGCATTATGGTACTAAATGTTGGGCAAGTAAGAAACGTGTTCAAAAAATGAGTGTAACCAAAATCAGGACATTAAGACTGATAAATGGTGATAAAAGGAAAGGAAAAAAAGAAGAAAGGAAGGTATTCGTAAAAATGTTCATAGTAACAATTGCAAACAAGATGAGAGAAAATTGTCTAAAATGGTTTGTTCATATGCTACAAAGACCTAGGAATGCACTAATACATAAGGGTGACTTGATTCAAGTTGAAAGTCCCAAAGGATGAAAGGAAGGCCTAATATGAGTAGTTGGAGGGGGGAAACAGGACATTTGCGCTAGAAATTTAATAGAGGATATGGCCCTTAATAGAGCTGAATGGCGATGAAGGATTCATGTAGCCCACCCCATGTAGCTGGCACTAAGGCTTTGTTGAGGCTTTGTTAAGTTGAGTTGAGTTTATGTGGATAACCCAACACACACACTCACCCACCCAGTCCCACGCCATTCGTTTTAACTATGGTTGGTGATACTTGGACTCTACATTCAATTAAATACATTTAAATGTAGATAAATGATCTTTTTAGCTAGCAAAACTTAGAAGGATGTTAAGTAATAAGACTCTCACCACAGGATCAGGAGCATCATACTGTTGACACATTATCCAAGGAACACCTATATTTTGTGAAAGAGCCATTTTGGCAGCCCACATGGCATATGGCTTTCCTCCATCTCCATATACTCTTTCAATGTCTCCATATTCATTTTCTATCTGCAATAAAGAGAAAGATACTGAACACAATCTCAACACCTTCAAATATAGTAACAAAGAAACACAAGCAAGCACATTGAAGGAAAGAAGCTGAACACGGTAAAAAATAATGAATGCACAATGACAACATTTATATAACTGGAAATAGAAAGTATGTAATTAGCCAAACATTCAGGCTCCCACAAGTCTTCCCCATTGAAGAATCTGGAATATTCTAACACATGTTTTTAAGTTACTCGTTTCCTATGTTACATGGACTCGGGTACAAGTGTCAGGTGTCGGTACATGTCCAAGTGTCGGATTGGTCAATTTTTCAAAGATTTTCCACTATTTAGAAGTATCTGGCAGGAGTATCCTTATCTTTGTCCAAGTATCGGGTGCGGGGTTCAAGGTGAAGTGAAGAGTCCATGTAACATAGCTCATTTCTATTAGGAAATTGTCAGAGATTCCACCAACTTTTGACAGCAAGATGCAAGCTTACTCTTAAACAATAATATTCTTTCCACATGTGTGTGTGTGTGTGTGTAGACTTGATCCTGTAAGGTCCGGACCTTAAATTAATTTAAGGTCCACTCACCATTTCTCACAGAGCCGATGATATTTTGAAAAACCGACCGTTGGATTAGATAATCTTCTTATGTATGTTATGTCTGTCAAAAATCACAGTGATTTGACAATCAGTTTTCAAAATACAATTCGTGAAACGCTCTAACAGTATTTACCGTTGGATGCTATAACAATTATTTAACAATCTCTATTTTGAAAACCGACCGTTGGATCATTGTGAATTTTGGCAGACATGACATACATAAGAAGATTATCTAATCCAATGGTCGGTTTTTCAAAATATATATCGCAGTGAAAAGTGGACCTTAAATTAAGCTTAAGGTCCGGACCTTAATGGATCATTTCTATCTATCTATATATATATATATATATAGGAATGCTAAGGTCAGGTCATTTGATGCAAGTTGCATCTGGTCACCTAAATTACAACCATTTGCACAGTATATTTTGAAAAACCGACTGTTGGATTTGATACCCCTCTTATGTATTTCATGTCTGTCAAAAATCACAGTGATTCAACGATTAGTTTTTGAAAAATGTCAATGTGAAAACTATGACTTTTTTGTTCCTCAAAATATCACCATTTTTTCAAAAGGATTCGTCTATTCCATTTTTAGGTAATCAGAACATAGTGAAATTATTTAGTAATAAGAAAGAAGTGAACGCGAAGAACTAAGAACTATAAATTTATTTACAAAAAAAAAAGAAAAAAGAAAAAGGACATGTATCGAATCAGGGTTAAATGTGTAAAGGAAAGACTAGCTGGTGTTGATTTAGCCATTTAGGTTGTCGTGGTTTAATTTACTCAGTCTTAAGAATACACATCAAAGTCTAAATCCATCACAAATTACTCTTGTAAACTAAGACTGCTCGGCATCCTGCCATTATTTCAAGAAAATTGCAATTACAAATCCAACCTGCCGAGTTCGTGTGAAGCAAAGTATTAAAGCTACCACTACTAGTAGCCTACGTATATGTAGTCTTAACCATAGTATTAGTACACATAGGAGGAGGAGGAGTAGCAGCACCACCACCACCAGAAGTAGCAATAATGCGTGCATAAGGAATTGCAGTAGTACCCAGTTTCCAACTAATTATTGTCTTTTTGTGCTACAAACAAGATAGTAGTGTGAGTTTTTCAATGGTTTGCTGCACCTAATTCCCCCTAATATGAAATGCAGCATTAAGTAATCTTAAACTCTAAGGTGTTGACACTCAAGGTTTGAGTGTCAATAGGAACCAGAAAAAATAAACTCACAAATTGCTTTGATTTTTGTGAAAGCTCCACTCAGTTACCCAAGAAGAATACTAGGCACAAAGACTTCCACTAAACTATCTTCAGTTCAGAGTTTTACTTGCCTGGGCCAAAATGATGGGACCTCCTTGGGATGCAAAAAACTTCTCTTGCTTCATCAGGTTCACTATAAATGTCGTGAAATTTTGCATATGATACTGAATCCCAACAAACAGCGAAATCACATGGTAAGAACAAAATTTCATTTCAAATGAGAATCAATCACTTCAGATGGTCTTAGAAAGAAATTAAAGTTCTTGAAATAGCATTTATGAAATTCCCAACAACTCGAACATCACAATTCGCATTTCAGTACCTTGAAGGGTTCACTGTCACTTCGAAATACAGTTCCAGGCACATAATGCAGCCAAACGGGTATCCCACTGTATCATACAAAAGCTTATTAGGATTTTTCAAGTAACTATCAAATTTAGAAAAGCTTCAAACGATTATAATCATTACAGAAACAATAGGAATCAATGCAAAACTCCATGCTTTTAAATGTCAAGAACATGTTATAATTGTCAACATACCCAAAATTCCACTCAGCAGCGACAAATGGACCGATTCGGAGAATCAGATACATCCCGGCCTGCTGAACAATCTTCGCAAACTTGACCAGATCGTATCGCCCCCCAAAATAATACTACATTTTCCAAATCTAAATCAAATTAATTGACTAATAAATTAACCGAATTTTCAGAGCTGGAGACAGAGCATTGTTAATCACACTCACATTGCCAGGAGAAAGTTCATGACCATTCCAAAACACATACGTTTCAATCACATCAATCCCTCCTTCCTTTGCAGTTTGAACCAAACCCGGCCACATCTATAACAAATCAATGATAGTAAAATTACAATTGAAAAACAGAATCATCAAGGTTCCGTTTGGTTCTTGGAAAGAATAAAAGAAAAGAAAATGCTTAAACGGTTAAAAATGCCTTCCTTTCTTAATCATTTGGTTTTCTTCTCTCTTTCTTTCCAAAGAAGCAAACATAGAGAAAAGAACTTCGAAATGCGCATTACAGAGGCAACAATCACACAAACAAACAAATTACTAATCCTAAACGAAACAAGTTCCATCTGGCTTTCAGGCAAATATATATATATATATATAGACACACACACACACACACAAGGCAGAGTTGAGTTGAGCATTCCATTTGCAGGAACCCGGACGAACAGAAAACTAATAATATTCAATATTTTCATTCCATTTTTTGTGTGATTTCTGGGCAACCAAACAGGGGAGTAAAATGGAAATGAAGAAAGTTGGGGAAGGTGTCTCACTCACCCCGGGAACACTGCGAGGGTAATGTATGGAGGCAGAGATGAGAAGCTTTCGCTGGCCATTGATGATGAGAGAGCGACGATCGTAGGTGACATTGCCTGCTAGAGAACATGTGAAGAAGAAGAAAAGTAAAAATAGCAGAGGAGTAATGGGTATGGAGAAGAACTTCATTTTGGCTACTGGTTTCAGCTCAGCTGATGAGTGTGTACTATATATATTAACAATATAATATACTATACATACATACATACATACATACATTTGTATTGTTTAATCTGACAGGAATGATAAGGTTTATTAAATATTATAAAATTATTTATTAATTATTAATCATAACAATAATAAACGCGTTGACGTCAGCAGAGAGTCCCAGATAGATATTGCTGAATCCTGTCCTACTGCCATATTTTTTTTTTGGATCATTGTCCTACTGCCATATTTCTAGGGCTTTTGTAGGGTTGAGAGAGAGAGAGAGAGAGAGAGAGGGAGGGGCAGAGATTAATTAATTAATTTAAAGCATATATTGCCAACAACTGTCATGCTTGTGTGGGATTGATTGGTGACGTTAAAAGGGTCATAGATTGCTTATGGATAAAAGTCAGTGCATGTTGTCTCCCTGCCAAGGATCCTCATGAAACGAGGGGACTGTTTGGATTAAGTGAAATTAAATGGTTTCTTTTCTCTCATTTTTTGTCCTTTTTCTTATCTTTGCTAGCATACAAATTTATCAAAACAATATGAGAGAATTGCTTTTGAGTTCCCAGTTTGGTAATTATAAAAATAGCTAAATTGGTCCATTTTGCCTCCCAGCATTATTGCTCATTGTTGAATATTCCCCTTTAGAAGGGCTATTTGCTCCAATTACTAAATTGTTCCTTAATTTAAAGGACTATCTGAAAATCTGTCACTATTTTTTATTTTTTTGCCATCCACCCCTAACCTTTAAGTTCCTTTGGTATTAACAACATAGTATCGATGTATTTTCATGTACTCAAATTCAAGATCTTTCTCCAAAATGTGAGGATACATGACACACGCTAATTTTTTTAGTATTAGCATGGGTCCAGTCTTTTATCGCTATCCAATTTTTATAAAAATAAATCAGCTTATATATTGTTTGTTAGACGAAAAAAAATTGTGTTTAGGTCTTATTTCTAACAAGGCTTATTAAATTTAAAAAAGAATTTACCAAGTATTGGAAAAATAAAAATTGGTCCGGCTCATTTTTAGTTAGTTATGATTTTGTTTGCCAAACAGCCTTTTAACACACCCAATTTCCTCTTAAATATCCTTCTCTCTCCATTCCTCTCGCAATTTCAAAACGTATCTCCTCCAACTTTTTTAATATATTTTTCTTAATGTCTAGACACTTTACTCTCTACGAGTGTTTTTTTGTTTTTTGTTTTCAATGCAAAATAATAGGAGAATAACACATATCAAAATGAAGGGGATCAGAGTAGGAACTAGATAAGAATATATCACCATGATTTACATGACAATTGCTGACATGAGAGTGGAGATAGTCAACTCATATACTCTCACGGAACATCGCATTTTGGCGATGTGAGGCTTAAGATAGTTTGATTTTAATGCCAAACAATAGGAAAAGAATATGCATACAAGGAGAAAGGGATGAGATAAGGACATACTACCACCATCTATTTGACAATTGCTTACGTGAAAAGGGAGGCAGACAATTCATACACTCTCACACAACTCATTTACTAGTTATTAATTAATAGGTTGCTAGCAATTTATTAGAGGGTTGCTACTTATTTATGAGTAGATTATTAGTTTTTCTGTAAGTAAGTTACTAGCAAGTTATAATTTAGGTTATCAATAATTCATTAGTATATTGTTGGTTATCATTAGTATGTTATTGGTAAGTTATTATGTTGTTGAACGTGAGTTTTGCTTCAATTGTTCATCTCTCTCTCTTTATGGGATAAGGTCCTAGGTTCTATTCCTCGTGAATGAGGTTCTTGACCCATTTGTCGCTCCCCTCCCCATTAACAACTAACCTTGCTGATATGTATCAACCGGCAAAAAAATGTTAATAACATTTAGAGAGAGAAAGGAGGTCCATTAATGAAGAAACTTAAATCTCTGTCACCAAAATTTCCATTGCTAGCATATCTTGAGATTGCAAGCTAAGGCCGG
>JAESVK010000171.1:397934-419302 GCA_017140935.1 Hamamelis virginiana | reverse complement strand
CAAAATTTCCATTGCTAGCATATCTTGAGATTGCAAGCTAAGGCCGGGTCAACTAAAATATTAGTGGGAGAATTGTCAAGGAGATCTATTCTTGCACCTCATTACCTTTTGATGGTGACATTGCCAAAAAAATTCAAGGACTCTCCTCTCACTCTTCCTTCCATATATCTTCTAATTATTTATTATTATCATAAGACTTGTAACAAATTAAATCTTAAAAATGGGAATTTATATATTTATCAAGAAACCCCCCTTTGTCTCCCGATCCCTTCTCTTACTTCCTCTTCTCTGATCCTTTGTGTTTTTTTTCTCTCCTCTTCTCTCCTTTCTTTCTCTTTGCCAACGAATCACCATAGTATTAAAAAATGTTGCCATGGTCATAACATGCTATTAGTAGCCACTCTCTCTCTCTCTCTCTCTCTCTCTCATAGTTTACGATGCATTGGGTAATGAACAATGGAAATGAACTCTAGCTCGTCTTCCCTCTTTGTCCTCCCTAGTAGACCTGACCAACTTGGAACATCTATTTCGAGAAACCGGCCATTGGATTTGATGTTCCACTCATACTATCATTAATGCAAAAAATTACATTGATCCAACGGTCGGTTTTTCAAAAAATAGACTGTGATGGTTTTTCGCAATTTTTTTTCAAAATTACAAAAACCGTTGGATCAATGTGATTTTTTGTATTCATGATAAGTATGAGTGGAATATCAAATCCAACAATTGGTTTTTCGAAATAGCAGTTCCAGATTGGTCAAATACACTAGAAATAACAAAAAAGGTGGACGAATGAAATTTTTCTTTGTGGTATTAAACTAATTAACCGCTAACAAACTTTTTTTTTCAAATACATTTTTTTTCCTCTTTACGGCCTTACCCTTTTTTGGATGCATGTTACCTAGCTTATCATGGACTCAAAAACAATTACCCCTTTATGGATTATCGAAGAGAATCTTTTTTTTTTTTTTTCATTTTAATATATTTTTAGTGGCTTGTGGAAGGCAAAAATCCTCTATTCCTCTCTAGTCCGATGATCTTTAAGTCTCTGTCCAGTTCAATTATCCATCCATCCATTTCAGGAACATTATATCATGTGTGAATCTCACCTATATTAATACTTGCAATTAGCTGGAGAAATAGGCCAAAGCTTGAGGTGGGTCCATATATACTAACAGTGCCTATTAACTTGTGCTGGATCCAACATGATCACATGACCGACCGTGTGATTGCTTAATGCTTAGCTTCAATTAATTAGGTTAGGATGATGCTGTGATATGGGATAGTTATTGGAGCCCATTCTTTGCCTATGCTCCCAAATATATTGTTCTTTAAAATTTTTAGGAGAATCTACAATCTTAGGGCCCATTTGATAGCTGAGATGATTTTTTTTTTTTTTTTAAATAATTTTGAAAACAAAAAAATAAAAAATAAAAATAAAAAATGATGTAGAAAACAGATTTGGTTGGCCATTTTCAGGGCCGACTTGGGGTAGGCCCAAGAGGGTACCGCATAGGGCATCAAAATTTCGTTATTATTTAGGAGTATCGTTTTGGACTAAGCTCTGAGTATATATGTATTGTATTGGGCAACTCATTAGGCATTAGTCCAAACCCAAACACTCTTAACTCAGTCTTGAAACGGGAAAAAAAAAAAAAAAAGTATGAATTTCTTGATTTGAGATAAATAAATTTTTTGGGCAATGTTCTACTATTTAGCCTCTATTTTTTGTTGTTGCATTTTTCTTTAGAATTTGATTTTTGTTGATTTTTTGGTATTATTGTTCTATTTTTGTTTGACACATTTATGGAATATATAGTTGAATTATATTCATTTTAATGGAATTCTAATCAAGAGTTGTAACCAAATCTTATTTATTAGTTTGATTATATTTGTAATGATGATAGAAGGTTCAGGTAAGCCTATTGAAAACTCTTCCTGTGAATTGATTGTTGATTTGTTGTATGTCTTGTTTATTTGTTTGATATATTTGTAATGGTGACAGGAGGTTTAAGGTGGGCCTGTTGAAAATCATTCTTGTGAATTGATTATTGTGGGTTTTGTTTATTTGTTTGATATATTTATAATAATAACAGAAGGTTCGAGTGTGCGACTATTGAAACCCTCATTGTGAATTGATTGTTGTAGGTCTTCTTTATTAGTTTTATTATATTTGTAATGATGAAAAGAGGTTCGAGGTGAGCCTATTTTAAACCATTTTTCTAAGTTAATTGTTATAGGTTTTAGCTTTTTATATATATATATATCTAATAAGCAATATATATTCATATATATATATATATATATATATATATATATATATATATAGTGATAATTGAGGGGATCAAACTGTAATTTCTCCTCTCTTTTTTTTTCTTATTTATTCAATGAACCAAGCTGAGAAAATGTTTTGCAAAGTTTAAAAAATTATAAATAAAAAAAATAGGAAAAAAAAATACAGTTCAATCCCTTTAACTATTACGGATTCATATTTTACACTCATGTAGTTTTAATTACAACACATTGACCCATATAGTTTTTATTTATGGCACTTTTCACCATCCTATCAATTAGTCATTTGATTCTTTAACTGACAAATGGTGTTAGACTTGTTATTTTTATATGCAATATTTTATCCTAAAATGCTAATGTATTTATAGGCATATCTGCAAAACTTCATGATTTTTCTCAATATATTTTAAAACTGCAAGGATAATATGGTTAGAGTAAAAGAAGTAAATTCTCAATAATCAAATCATTTCATTGAACCTTCCTAAATCTGTTTGTCAAGTTTAAAGTTTTATATTATTCACTTAAGTAATGCTATATCTCCCAAAAAAATTATCCCAAAAAATCAATCCCAAATGAATCCTAACTTTCATTTATTATCAAGAAAAAAATTACTATAAAAAGAAGGATTAAATGAACCGCTACATAATTTGGAATATACTTTTGGAAGAAATTTTTTTTTAGGATATATATATCATTTTACAATTCGTTTTCTTATACCCCTGGATACAAGTCCTATCCATATTCATCCTCTCTCTCCTTCCCTCAAAACCTCCGTGAAAATTCAGCTACTCACTACCAACTAACATGACTATTCTAAATTAAAAATTGAATAGTTGAGTTTTTCTTATTTGGAATTTAAGGGTCCGTTATAAATTTTGAAAAATAGACCATATTAAGTCTATTTTTATAATGAATTTTTGAAAAATCAACCTTCAATTGATTTAAAAAATATATATATTGAAAGAAATCATGAAATTTTCTCGATATATTTATAAATACATTAGCAATTTAGGATAAATATTACATACAAAAATAACAAACCTAACACTATTGTGATTCACGTGTGGGTTATCTTACATCGGAAGAAATTATAAAAAAGATTGTCATAATATACAATAAATGAGACTGGCCACTAATGGGCTTAAATCTTTTATGTGGGTATGAATTCCTGATTTGCATATTGGGCTTGATTTTTTGGATTTTGGACTCCGATCCTATGAAATGGGTTTCAGTATTTTATGTCGGTATGAATTCCTGATTTGTATATTAAGTCTGATTTCTTAAATTTTGGAGTCCCCCACCTACCCGAGATCCCATAGAGTAGATCCCATAGTTTGAGATCCACTTTAAAGGATCCCATAGTTTCTAGTCCAAAAATTTTAAAAAATTATAACTTTTGATTGACAAAATTTGCTCTTGTACCTTTCATTCTATTCTCGATTGGAAAAGGCAAAATACATCATTAATACAAACACAAATTTAATGTTAATGTACTATTTGTATATTTCTCTTTCATTATTATTTTTCCACTCCCTATATTTTTGTAGGTCTTCAGTCTTCTCATGTCATGTAGGCTGTAGGTGAAGGCAAGACAAGCCAATGAGCCATGTCCATCTTTCGAACCCTACCAGGTTTCACTGCTAAGTGCCAGTGCATTGCAATATACTAGCTGTCACGTTTGGACTTTGGACAGCCCATGCTAGCTGTCTTCTTTAGACAGCAACCCCTTAAATTTAGTGTTTTTACACAGCATTTACTTTATTTTATAATAAAAATGCAGTACCTCCTATTGGTAAGGACAAACATGCAAATGTGTGGTTGGACGTACAAACTGTGGGTTCGATTTTCCTTAAGAGCTATTTAAGATGGGAACACCATGAGGGATTTATTTGTCATGAAAATTTCTGATCTCGGCATGAAAGACCTGCCTTTGACCAGACCGGAGAGAAGATTAGTCGAGGTGCGTGTAAGTTAGCCCGAACACCTTGACTGTTGAACCAAAAAAATTAAAAATAATAAAAAGGCAATTCCATGAATATTTTTGTTTGTTGATTTATGGTATGTATTTTTATTTTAAATTTAAAAATATACATATTTATTAATGTTCATTTATTAATATTTAAAGAAATCTAAATAAGAAAAATTAATAAAATAAGAAAAAAAAAATGCTACTTCATCTATTTATTTCACCCATCTCATGTAGACCGATCATTTTTATTATCCTCATAATTAAGATGGGTGGAAATAAATGTGTGGAATAGCACTGCTAAAAACAAATGAGAAATAGAACCCAAAATCTCGTATCATGAAATGAGAGTGAACTATTAAGCCAAAACTTATATTCAAATTACATAGTAAATAAAATAGCAAACACAAAGCTCAACATTACATGGATCTCAATTAAATAGTGATTGACTTAATTTATCAGGTAGCTTAAGCAATTAAGAAGTAAAAAAATCACGTGTTTTTAAATGAAAGTACTAAAATCGAACCTTAGCATTCTGACTATTGAATAAATAGATTTGCGGGTGATATCACTCTTTTCCACAAAACTAATTTAAATTCAAATCTCAATGAAAGTAGACCTAAAATATCTTATCCTATATTAAAAATTAACCGGATTCGTTTGGATAAATTATCACTTCCTGTTTTAGACTTTTAAAAATAATATAAAATAGCAAAAGTTTTGATGATTTTTTTATACTAATTGATGGGCGAGAAAGTAAAAATTTTCTCACTGCCTTAACTTTAAAAGTAACAATTAATACTTTGTAAAAAAAAAAAAAAAAATTATTTTAAAAGATAGTTTATCCAAATACACTCACGATAAAATTTTAATAGTGTATAGTTTTAATCTCAATTTTTAAAATTAATTATTAGTACTTCATATTATAATTTTTTTTTTTTTTAAAAAAAAAAAAACAGGAACTTATCTAAATGAATTCATTTTTCCTTTCTAACAGTGGATCCATCTAGTATGGTCAAATCTATCGTAAGCCTACAGTAAAAAATAAAAATTAATAGATCTAAGCCAATTTTAGAAATAACAAAAATACTGAAATGTTAATAGACTTTCATATGGCCAACTACAAAAAGTTGTCTGTGAAAATCACAATAATTGAGTCAAAAATTACGGTGATTCTACATTTAGTTTTAAGAAAAAAAATCACAGTAATTCAACAGTTAGTTTCTGAAAATAACTGGCCGTGAAAAAATGATGATATTTTGAAGAACAAAATAGTCACTATTTTTATAGTGATATTTTTTAAAAAATTGACCATCCGATCACCATGATTATTGCTTAAAAAATGAGTGAAAAACATAGAATTATTGCCCAAAAAAAAATATTATCTTTTAGTACCCAAGACAAATAAATGAGTTAGATGACTACGGATCAAAATCCTCTAACTGCACGATTCATGCACCGTCGTTCAAGAAGAGTTATCCATCCAAGAAAACAAAGAGACAATAATAATAGAGAAGACGGGCTCAGATTTTGAAAAGAAAAGGGAATTTGTTTTCATCCAAACACTGCTCAAGAAAGAATCATGAATTAACGCGGAAACACGGCCTCGACATATCCTCCTGTAAGTGTTGGGTCCCACAACAACACTTTTTTGAGTTTTAAATAAATTACAAAAAGGAAAAAAACCTAGTCCAATAGCACCCGATAGAGCGTGTTGACCACTCTCCAGTTATAACCAGGAAAGTTCGTTCATGCATGTATGCGCCCCTTGTTAAATGACACGTGCCTTCCACGCTTGTGTATAGGGGCGTGAGGCTAGTGCTCACCTTTCTTTAGTTACTGAAATTATTAGATCACGTTTCCTTGTGTGCGCACGTGCCAGTGAGCCCACACCCACGACACTGGGTGGCGGGAGATACGGACTGTTTGGGTAACAGCAAAAGAGGGACGGCGGTGCTCGCGCTAAACCTAGTTTGGTAATGGTATGGGAGTGACAATCTATCTCATAAACCGGTGTCGTTCAACAATGATTAGGCTCAAATATTAATTGGTCGTATAGTGTGATGTCAAAAGGGTCCCAATGGTTTATCCGCAAGAGATCCAAATAAGGGGATTCGGTTACATATGGGAAAATGGGTTTATATTATTAAGTTCAAGTGTTTTTTTAACATAATAAATAGAGAAAGGAATTAAGAAATCTTCAAGAACCTCATGACATAAAATTAGACCTGATATTATAAAATTCTAAACTTAAGGACTTTTTAAATGCTAATATGTTGTTGAAAATTGATTTTAAGGTCATTGAAAAATCAAAAAGAGCCATCAATCTAGGAAGATGTGCTATTGTAGCTGTCTTTTGGATCATTTGGCATGAAAGAAATGCGTCCGGATCCTCTACTTGTGCTTGCATATACTTGGGTGATGTGGCATGATCTGAATGGTCTGCTTTTCACTTGGGTGATGTGCAGACCATCCAGATCATGCCACATCACCCAAGCACCAAGCCACCAAGCATATGCAAGTAATAGAGGATTTGTAGGATCGAGTCACATTTTTGGCCTCTTTTTGAGCTTCCGTTCTAAAGGATTTTAAGGGAATATAATTGTTTGTTATTATGAATAATTGGGCTGCTGTTTGTATTTCGTGAGGTCTTTTTTTTTTTTTTTTTCCCCTTTGTAGCTTTGTCTTGTAAGATGGGACTCTTGGTCCTCGTATTCTCTTTAATAAATTGGTGCTTATTAAAAAATAATAATAATAGAGCCAGAGGCCTTTCGGATAATTTTTCCTACACAGAATGTAATTGATTTCAATATAAAATAATAGGGCGATTTAGAATTCTATTCCATCTACTTGCAATAAATAAACAGAAGAATTAAAATTCTAAATTTAATTTAATTTATTATAATGAATTCAGTCATGTGTATTTACTGCGTTACCCTTGTTAATAATGACAATGGCATATATCAAGGCAATAGGGAGGGCATTTTTGTTATATAGCTAAAATAAAGGGATAATTTTTGAAGTCACAGCTTAAAATGAATTCTATTTAAACCAAAATCCACCACATTGGATAAGATTTGCAAATACTACAAATTGAAATAAAATCCAATTCTTCTTTGTGTCATTAAAAACAATGGATTTGACACAAAATAAAATTGCAAATGAATTTTATTCTAATTTTCATTGTTCTGAACTGAGTGAAGGGTTTTGAAGCAAATGAGCATTAGATATGGATTAAAAGAAATTGACTATAATAGAAACTCACTTAAGGGCTTCTTTGCAAACTCTAAAAACTGGATCAGATTAGGTCCAATCTACCATATAATTTTTTATATAAATCAACTTATAGTTGGTTTGAAAACAACTGTATTATGCCTTATTTTCTATACTAGACTGAACAGATTTCTGGAAAAAAGAGATTTACCAAACAATATTGAAATAAAAACCAGTTAGCCTTATCTTCAGTTGGCTTTTTAGATCCGACAAACAGTTTTTTTTTTTTTTTTCCCGATTTTCTTTTGTTCATATGTTGTATGAAAGACAAATAAATTGATTTGTTTGAATTATTATTCATTGAACATTAGGTTAGAAATTGGGGTTCCAAAGACCTCTCTCTCTCTCTCTTTTTCTCACCCCAACCCATGGTATGAAATCCTCAATTTCTCTTCCTATTCTTTTTATTTTTCCTTCTAAAAAGAATAGGACCGTCCAAAGTAAGCATAATGGTAATAAGTAATTGTCGGATTCGTATTTTGAAAAACTGCCTATTGGATTAAATATTATTCTTATGTATGTCATGCATGCTAAAAATCTCCAACAATCGGTTTCTTAGAAATTCACTATGAAAACAGAGTATATTATAAGGTGCATCTTTCAAAGTTGCGTAAGGTACAGTGATCCAATAGTTGGTTTATAAAAAAATTGTCTGGGAAAAAATAATGACATTTTTAAGAAACAGCTGGTTGGATCACTTGGATTTTTGTGTGCGTGTGCATGTGTGGTGTAAACAATATATATGAAGATCTATAGAAAATAATGTATTGAAATTTACGAAAATATATATTAATTACATTTTATCCATGCAATTGAGACATGGATAAAATGTGTATGACTATAGCAATGAGATTCATGCATGGTTATTAAATACTGGTTGATAGATTAGCTTCGTTAGTTCATAAATCTAGATGATGAATTCATAAGATTCATGTACATATAGCCATAAATATTGGTTTGTGAATCAATAAACTGATTCATTAATTGATTTAACCAAGTTCAAGAAACTGGAAGATGAGTCATAATGAAAGGGCATTGGTCATTTGGTCCACACCCTCATTCAATTTGGTGTGGCCCCACTGATAGACAAGTGTTTGTGTAGAGAGGGAGGAAGACTACTGTTGCAATACCAAGTTCATATTCAAGATTCCAAAATACACATCAATGGAGTCTTCAAGTACAAAAGTTTAATTTTAGTGCAAGCATGCCTATGAACCTAGCAAATTTCCATGTATGTTGTTTTTACACAAACAAATTCTGAAATGGATAATCAAATGGAATTAATTAATCTCAATGAGTAGTTCCACAGTTTAATTACAGTTTCGAAGATTGTAATTCTAGCATGACATTAAATTTGAAATTTATATTTTCTCCTATAGAATGTTATACATATATAAATATATATATGTGTGTGTATGTATGTATGAATATTTATACGTATGTATATATTCTCTATATAAAATTATTGAGGGAGAGATGATTGTAAGAGACATGCTCATGTAAGTTCCTCGTTGAAATGGTGTTCAAAGAAATGTGAAGAGGGTCTCCACCAGCTTCTTCAAGTATAACTAAAAGGTTCCCAGAGGTTTTGAGGAAGGCTCGAGGCACATGATACCTAGGCAGAAAAATGGCAGCCATGAGTAATTAATAAAATGCTATTCATGCACATTGCCAAATCGATCATGTGGACTATATATATGGATACATATTTGTATGTGTGTGTGTGTATATATATATATATGTATATGTATATGCATAGCATGAGAGGGTGGGGGCGAGGGATTTGTATCACAATGAGCTCAATTTACATGCAAAAAACATGGGATAACATATTTTGTTTGTTTTGCTCTTGAATTTACTTATCTAAATGATTCTAGGTCTTGGTTTTGCTTTTTGATATTGATTCTTTTTGTTTTGTTTTATTCTCTTTTTCTTTTCCCATTAAAGTATCTGTTTTGAATTTGCATTTGCCTAGAATTATTTGAAAATAGTTTTGTTTGTCAACTCAAGGCACCAGGTACAAATGCTGAAAAGATTTACCTTATGTGTCACGCTTTCAACTATAGCACTTTTGACAGTGTGTGTCAAGAATTAAGAAAAATCTTCTTTAGAGCATCTCCAATGCATTCATGCCATTTGATGTGCCAAAGTCAAAATTTGGCTCACTAAATGGCATCGATGCCAATTTTAATACCTATGTGCTCCAAATCTCTAATGCATTAATGCTATATTTTGGCATTTCCTACCTTTTTTAAGAAAAAATATGATATGGCACAAATGGCAAGTGTCATTGGAGGAAGCTATATGGGTGCCAATGACAAATTTTGTCAATGGCAGCTCATATGGCATCCTGTTGGAGATGTTCTTACTGCATAATGTTAAGAGAGATGAGTGGATTCCTTTACTTGATAAGTTATAAAAAATGGGAGAAGTGTAATGTGATATGTAATTGAAGAGGTTAAGATCTATGAAAGCCAATAATGTAATGGAGTTACGCCTTCAAGGTATAATATGTTTGGTTGTAGAGTTAACGCTTAATTTCTCATCCCCAAGTTCATATGATATAAAGGATTGTTGTGTGCATGCTTGGATGCTTGAGGCTTCTTCAAGGTAGAAGGTTAAAACTTAGAAAAGTGCTCTTTAGAGTTGGGAGATGTCTAACTTAGAAGAATTTGGCCATGTCTGTAAGGTGTAAGTGATGCAAAACTTTTAAGAAAATTGTTATAATGGTGATGTGGAACTAGTAGGATAAGGTTTTAAAAGTAGAATTAGGGTTTAAGAGGCTGTTTTGACAGTTTACTGCGAGGCCATTGTTTAAAACATCAAAACAGTGAGCAATTAGTATAGGCTCTCTCTTGAAAACTCTTCAACCTTTTATATAAGGCTACTGGCATTTATAAATTTGTGAAGTGTTTTTGGTTTGTATATTCTTTTTTTCCCCTAAGCTTAACAATGTGGTTTGTATATTTAGGGCCCGTTTGTGTTAGCATTTTCTAAATTCACTTTTGGAAAACTCTCTTTTCACATATCTTCAAACCATGTATTCAAGTATCAAAATTTACATACTAGAAATATTGTGGCAAAAGTTGGGGTCCTTTAGCTTTTGCCACAATCACTTCTAGTATAAAAATTTCGTCAACCATCCTATCACCTCTCAAATTATCTAGAAGTGATTATCACTCCCATCTCCAAATCAAGTGGAATTTTGAACTACAAAAGTGATTTCAAGAAAAACTAATGCAAACGGGCCCTTAAAAGTTGTCTCATTAACAAACAGAGGAGCCTTGGACTTTTCGCCCCTAATTAACTTTATGCCCCTTTGAAGCATTTAGGTAGTTTGTGAAGTCCTTGTTTTCTTCTCCTTGGAGAATTCCCCTGATTGTGTACTCTCTCTCTCTCTCATAAAATAGTAATAATGAGAAGTAATATATACATACAGTGTTTGTGAAGGATTTCCTGCAGCGTCATGAAATGAGACCCAATAGCGACCAATGCTTTGTCCATTAATCCATGCTTCGCCTTTCCCCATTGTGCTAAGGTTTAAAGCAACTGGATAATTTCCCATAGGTTCATCAAATACAATCTGCCATGTTATTAACTGTCAGCCAATAAATGTGAATGAAATATATAAAAATCAAACACAATCTGTGAATTTATAAATTTATCTTACACCAGCCCTTTGTTATTATATATTTTAAAAACTAACCAGCATACCTTATACCAAATTAGTGATTGGTTAGTAGAGATTTCAAGTTTACTCCACTCGACGTTACTCAAATTTTGTTGGTTATATATTTGTAACTTCTCCCCCAATAGCCCAACCTGCAGCAAACCAAAATAAATAGTACAAGTTACTGATTTATTTTTCCCACTCTTCAATACAATTCTCTTGTTAAAATCAAATTTCTCATTATAAAATACATTATAAGCACGTATATCTTACAAGTAAGCAAAACTGTGGTAGGTTAATAAATAATATTAGATAGAATAGTTAACCTGATATCCCCATGTATAGTGAGTTATATTGTAAGACTCATTCTTAGTGCATTGAATTTCTACTGTAGTTAATCCTGCAAACCTTCTCTCAAGAAAAGCTCCGGAATTCTTCACAAAAGAGAAAAAAAAAAAATTTTAGTATTAATGGTGTAAAAGGTAAAAGATAAAAACAAAAAAATATAAAATATTACGTACCGGTAATCCAACCATTACGCCGAGGAAGGAAATATTATTCATCCCATCATTTAACGAAATTGGATACTCAATAGTGAATCCCTTAACATCATGATTTCCATGTGAAGCTCCTAAAGAAAACCCAATTACAAGTAGAAAAACCAATGAATAAGAAAATATTTGTTCTCTTTTATGTTCAAGTTGTCCTACAAAATTTTTTCCATATACATTCTTTTGTATCTGTGTCATTTCTTTTCAACTTTATAATATGACAATGGTAAATGCATAGAAGATATAGTTAAAAAAAATCCTAAAATCTGTTTTATTTATTTATTTATTGTAATTCCGTTTCCTGAATATCATGAATAAATTAAGAACAAATGAACCTTACCTACAAATTTTTCGTTGACATAAGTATACGCGACGTGTCCAAGAGACTCAATATGAAGTACAGGTTCAGTGCAAGAAGAATTTTGTTGGAACCTACACTTCAAGTGGCATTTAGTATAAAGCTTTAGTAAGAATTTTGTGTATTATGTGTATAAATATTCTGAAAGAGACGTATGTACCTGAGAGTATACCAAAGATAATCGGTTTCATCTTTGGTTGTATTCATGTGCTCTAGTAATTTATTTGATTTCAGTGAAGTATCTAAAAAGTTCGGGATGGCCTCTTTAAATTCTTCCCATCTACTAGTTGAATCAAAATTTTCACTTAATCTGACAATTCTCTTGTTATATGATGTATTTACCTGTACATGAAAGATAGAAATATGCAATTAGGGTTTTGTAATAAGACAACTCATAATATATAACATATCTTTATAAGATATTTTGAAAAATTTTGAAGTACGATAATTGAAACAATTGCATGCACACACAAACACAAACACTTGGTTGCATTTAGTAAGATCATTATTTAGCCCATGTGCATAATTTGTGTCATAGTTAAACGGGGCAGAGATTGAGTCATTTCCTCTCTTGCAGCAAGGAAAAGCTTCACAAGAATTTCCCATGATGATTCTTTCAAGTATGCATTTAGTTCTATATTGTGATTATCTATTGTAAGATGGATATGATTTTCATCGAACATTTTGCTGCAATTTATTTTTCTCATTAACCAGATTCATTCCTTTTACACATGTTAGTGTCAGTACAATTCTCTCTCACCGTGTTTCTCCATAATATTCTATTTTTGATTTATTTCTTTTTTCTGCCAATTTTCTTCCTTGATATGCTCTTCTTCATTGACTCTATTTTGTTTCATTTTCATATTCTCTTAATCGTTCCTTGAATGTCTTGTCTCGATTGAGTTTCATACTGCTCCCCCTCAAACTTATGGATATTTTGAATAAAAGAACTTCATAAATTTGATAGCAACTGTGAAAAGATATTTCATGGCTGATGCAAGTTTTTGACAAATAACCACTGGACAGAGATGATGGCTAATAATAAAAGAAACTGTTAAGACTTCATTCAGCTAATAAAGGCTTTATGGACCACAGTCATGGTGCCACAAGCTAAAGTCTAGGCAAGGCCCAAATAGACTTGTAGCCGTTAAATTTTAGTAGTGTGGGAAAAAGAGTTCCACGGATTAAAGTCCAAGACTACATTGGGCCAAAATCTAGGCCAAATATCTTTGTGCCTGTAACCTTGGATTGAAATTCTTAATATGAAGAGTAGCTTGTTGTTAGTAAAATAGTACCAGAGGTGGCATGGTAGTGGTCTTGATGGTGGCACCATTGGCATATTTGGTTTAAATGTTGGAGAATTAAAACTTGGTGAACCTGACAGATTGCAAGAAACGCTGCCTATTGGCAGAATGGAAATGGAACACAAAAAGAGGATCAATCACTCACTGTCAGATCAATTGCTCTGATACTGTATAGAAAAATCGAATCTTATTGATAGAAATCACGTACTTGAATACAGCTAATTGGTTAATGAGTTTATATAGAGAACAAGATGAAAATATATAGAATCGAAACAGTAGAGAAGGAAATAAAAACAGATCAAAATTGTTGACTTTTCTCCATAATATTCTCTTTTCGATTTATTTCTACATTCTCTCAATTACCTTCCTTGATATGCTCTCATCATCGACTCTTTTTTATTTATTTATTTTCATATTCTCATGATCCTTTCTCGAATGTCTTGTCTTGGTTTATTTCTAATTTTCTTGCATCTGTAAATTTTGATGTTAATGGGCTAATTCGCCTCACAGGAAATAGCCAAATATGATTATATGAACCATATGCCACTTGGAATGTTAGACCTCAACCATTTGTTTACTACTTTATGAAACAAAGTTAGAGTTTGTATTTCTTCACCATACTAGATGTTTGAATTTAAACAGACATATATCAAGATAGATAAGCACTATAAAATCTCAACTTACCTTTGCAGTGTTGAAAATTACATTTTGACAATCTTGTAGAATACTAATTGACTTTGGAAGCAGCTCAACTGATATATTATTGAATTGGACTGTAGCATTATTTCTTTCATCATTGTTTGAAAGAAATGCAACACATTCCCCTGTTTCTTCTCGAAAAACATAGGCCTGAATTGAAATAAAAGAATAATTTGTAGTATCAACACATCTGTGTTATCATAGAATGAATGTAAATAAATATAGAAGCAAACACATAAATATTGGAGATCACCTCTTGAAGTTGACCTAAAGAGAAATTTGTTCGCACTCCCTGTAGTAAAGGTGTAGAGCAAGATTTTACTGCAGCATGCAAGTCTTTAAGATGGCCCCATTTGGGTTGTCTAATTAAACCTATATTTTAATGAAATAAAGAAACAATTACTTTAATTGTATGCCCAAAAAATATCAGATGAGATGAATATATTTGCTACTCACCATATTCATCAAGAGGAGCTTGATCATAATAACTTGTTATCACATATGCAGACCCGGTTCTTCCGAAATTTGTTCCACCATGATACTAGATTAGAAGGGAAATATTGTTACACATAATACAATGTCAGGTTAGTGCAACTCTAAAAGTTTCGATAATGTGAGCTATTCTTAGCAGATCTCTTATACTAGTGAGAATTCATTCTATGTGCATACTTCAAATTACAAAGACTTCATTAATAAACATAGTCAAATTTGTTAAAAGATAGATTTAATTATTAGATAACATACCATGTAGTAATTTATATAGCTTCCATTCTTTGCAATAAAAAGTGTGACATGGAATGCAATGTCTTGAGCGGATCTTATGTATGGTTTTCCACCATATACTTGATAGCTTCAAAATAAAAGAAAGAGTTAGTTGGTTTAATCATTAATAAATTTCCATGCATGTATTAATTTATAATAACAGCATGTTTTCTGTGTAGTCTGCTATATTCAAAATTGCATGTTATAACAAGATTGTCAAGTGGATAAAATACCAAAATTATCCATCCTCACCACCATCCAAAGGCACCCCTATTCCACCACTAAGATAGTCACCTCTAATGGCACCACCACCACCACAACAAATCCCACTCGGCCACCATCACTAACACTACCATCGTTGTGGCTTCACTGACAGTGCAATTTTTACCACCATCATTTGATTCTTTTTCTTCATATTGGCATTGTGTCTCTCTTGTTTTCTTACTATACCAAACACGAGAAAGGATTTAATTCACTTTTCTTTAATTTTCTCATCCCTTTTCTTCTTCTCCCTCTTTCCCAAAACCAAATATAAATATAATTATAAAGATTTAGTGAGAGCATACAAAGATGTCCAATTCTCTGTCCAGATTGACGGCTTATTTGGGGAGTTGGGTCCTGCAAAAGTTTCTCCACATCTCATCCCATTGCATGCATTAATCTGAAAATTAGAAAAACAGAACAATGTAAAGGCCATAGCTGAGTTAAAAATCTCATGCATATTTACAATATGAGAGACAGGAAGTGTTAATATACAGATTTTATAGTCCTAATTAATTTATGCAGGAACCATGAATTTTTGTTGAGGATATTGGACTAACCACTGGATCAGGGGCATCAGTTTGCTTGCACATCACCCATGGCACACCAGTCTGGAGGTCAACAGCCATTTTTGCTGCCCAACGGACGTACGGTGGTCCTTTCCCTTGAAAAGCTGCTTCGACATTTTGATATTCATTCTCAATCTATAATAACACAGAGTTATAATTTTTTTATGATTAAAAATAAGTAGAAAATTTGTTCAAGATTTATCATAGTATTAAAGATCATTTCTTTACCTGTGATAGGATTATTGGCCCTCCTTGAGAAGCATATAAACCCTCTGACTTCATCAAGTTTACTATTTTTGTGGTAAAGTTTTGCATGTAAAACTACAAAAAAAAATTACCAAAAACACATGAAATAGTTAGTAGTGAGTAGCAATCAATCCTAGTTTTAGAGCACATTCAGAGCTTGGCTATATTGGATGTACTGAAATAGAAATCATGTCCCATCAGAAGACAAAAATGAAAATTAAGAAGAATTAGTAATACAAAAAATAAATAAATAAATTAAGCAGGTCCAATTGTATGATGGTAATAAATCAATTACCTAGCATGTTGAATCTATATAATAAACATGATCCAAATTTACTTTGTGCTCTTGAACAAATGAAGGGTTCTAACTCTTTTGTGGCAGGCACATCTATTGGTCCTGAAACTATCAATTTACTCTGATCTTGAAATTTTATGCTCCTAATACTTTAATCTCATCAAATATGGACCAGGATAATGCACATTCTTAACAGACCCCTATACAAGTCATCTGAGCTCAGTTATCCCAAAATGAAAAAGAAAAACATAGGGAAGAGAAAAGCTACTTAAGCAAATGTCCTTGAATCATGAACACAACACTTCAAATCACAGGCAAATTAAGAAGAGCGATCAAAATGGTCAATAAATTGAAGTCAGGGTCAAGTTATTTAACCCAAAAAAAAAAAAAAACGAAAGAAAGAAAGAGAGAGAGAACAGAAAACTGGGCCTTGTAATGGAGTTTAATTCATGAATTTCTATTATGTTGTAATAGCAGCCTGTACATGGTTATTTTCTTCTTTATTTTACAACAATTCAACTATATTATATTTGAGTTTTTAACATTTTAATATTTAAGAACAAAAGAAAATTTGTCTTCCTATTGTTATGACAATTATATGTGTAATAAATAATAATTGTCAAATTTGCAAATAACTGAACTGACCTGGGCTTATAGAGCCTAAGAAGTAACAAGCTAATATGACGACAACAAATGCCCTGTTTTGACAAGTAGCAACTAGCAAACATGATTGCAGAGGATTGTTTAGAGAGAGAGGGGGGAAATTGTACCTTGAAGGGTTCATTATCGGATCGATAGACAATGCCAGGAACATCATGTAGCCAAAATGGAAGACCCCTGCAACACCATATATCCAGATAAAGCCATTACTGAAACGAGTGTCACTGATCGTACATTAACAATTACACTGCTCCTCATTATTCTACTTAACAGTTAACATATATATAGACTGATATACAGAAACAGAAATGAGAGGTAACTACTAGGTAATTCATTTCCTTTGAAGACTAAGGGTTTTTGCAATTCTTTTTACTTTCCTACATTTTTTAAATGCATAAAATAAGAGATTGTGTTATGGGCGACATCATTTAATTTGAAAATTTTGATCTATGATTTGCTCCATCTAACATTACCTGTGAAATTATAAATCCTTTAGATTGAAATCAATACTGTTGAGGGAAAAAATAAAATAAAAATGGAATCAATACATGCAATGAAGGGCTGACTAGACCCTTGAAAAGAAGAAAATTACAGGAAGTGCAAGATGAGACAGTGTGCCAAGCACTGGTTAGCTACAGAGGTTTGGTAATGGTAAAAGTAAAAAAAGAAAAATGCGCACCCATAAGTCCATTCACTCTCAATATAGGGTCCAATCCTAAGGCAAGCATACAGCCCTTGTGCTTGGATTTCCTTAATGAACTTTACCAAATCATTTCTTCCATTGAAATCGTACTGCACATATACAAGCAACACCAAATTAAACCCCACACACACACACAGATATATGCTATTATCGTGCCGGCCTGGACGCAGGTCGCCTCCATATGACCAATTTTAGATGACATCTTGTAAAACTGACCGTTGGATTAAATATCTATCTTCTGTATGTCATGCCTGCAAAAAATCACAGTAATCCGACGGTTGATTTTTGAAAAAAACTGATGTTAAAAAAATGGGGATATTTTGAAGAATAAATAAGTTGCATATTTTCAGAATGACATTTTTTAAAAATCAACCGTAAAATCACTGTGATTTTTTGCTGACATGACATATAAAAGAGTGACATCTAATCCAACGGTCAGTTTTACAAATAGTTATTTAAAACTGGCCATATGGAAGTAAGTAATAGCATTACTTTTATATATAAAAGAGTGAGAGATGGGAGTTATAACTTATAAGCACTGTATTGGCACTGACCTGACCAGGTTGGGGCTCGTGGAGGTTCCAAAACACGTAGGTTTGAATCACGTCCAGACCTCCTGTCTTGCCTTTGGCTATCAAAGACGCCCACATCTGCACCCAGTTTTTCCGTCATTATTGCCCGTCTATTCTCTCCCAAGTACCTCACAAAGCCCTTTTTTTCATTTTTTATTTTATTTGATATATACACCCAAAGAAATATCATTACAAATATTGCTATCAGCACATAATATTGACTTTCGAGCATGGTGTTCATAGGTAATTGGATGATGCATATTTTGAAAAACTAACTGTTGGATTATATATATATATATCACGTATGCCAAAAATCACAGTGATCCAACGGTTGGTTTCTCAAATATACTGTAACAGTTTTCAATAATCATAATTTTTCATAATCTGTATTTTAAGATGCTGACATGAGATCACTATGATTTTTAGCAGACATAACATACATAACAACAGTATCTCATCAAACAATTGGATTTTCAAAATATGCATCCTACAGTTACCTATGAGCATCACACTAACTTCTGCGAATGTCAGCATGTGATGGTAGGAATATTATTCGATAGTCCGTAAATAATATAAGCATTTTATACCACAAGATCCAAGTGTCTTTCTAACATTTTTGGGCATTAGTGAGATCTAGACTATGTTGATTAATGCTAACTAGAATAAATCTAACAGGTAATTAATACTAACTAGACTTGTCAGGTCAGTTGAACTCGAGACCTTTTGCCTCCTCATACATAGATGCCAAGAGCAATTATTTTATCTTATAGAGTTGGAATTTAATGATTTGTTTGAAATTCTTAGTTTAGCTTTATAAACATTAATAATTTATTAGATAGATATATGAGATGCTTACAAATAATATTTATACAAATTTAAAAAAACATATATATATATATATATATATATAAGTGCTAATATCAGGTGCACCTGATGCTTCTTGCATCAGGTGCTCTCTTGTAGAGCCACTTGCGGTGCAATTTTTAGAAAACTGACCGTTGGATTAGATACCTCAATCATGTATGTCATGCCTGCCAAAAATCACAGTGATCCAACGGTTGGTTCTTGAGAAAACTGACTGTGAAAAAATGATAACATTTTAAAGAACAAAAAAATCACAGTTTTTGAAAGTTGTTTTTTTTCAAAAACCAACCATTAGATCACTGTGATTTTTGGCAGGCATGACATACATGATTGGGGTATCTAATCCAACGGTCAGATTTCTAAAATTTATACCATAAGTGGCTCTATAAGAGGACACCTGATGCAAAAAGCATAAGGTGCACCTGATAACAGCAGCTCTATATATATATATATATATATATATATATATATATATATATATATATATATATATATATATATATGAATGATCAAGAGACAATGAAATTAAACCTTTTAAAAATAATAATGAAAATCATAGGAATCTACACGCACTATCCCCAATACTAATAGATAAGTATGAATGCATGAATTTGTAACTTTTTCCTAAAAAGTAGGAATATGTTCGACTAAAATAACAAGCGATCAACAATTAAATATATAGTAATCTTTACGTACAAGAAATATTCCTTTCAAGTTTTAAATTAAATGTATAACCGAGCTGTGCCTAGATAATTAATAAAAGAATTAAGGAAAGCAGAGAAGAAAAGGCCGGTAATTAAACCATGAATTAAGTTGATATTATATAGATAGTAGGGGCATGTACTAGCTCTACACGTCCAACCTTACCTACCAAGAGAGAGAAACAAGAATGGTGTGACCTACTTGTCATTTTCTAACTCCAAAAAAAACTTGTCATTTTCTCAAAAAAACAAAAATCAAAAAGCCACCCCGGCCTCTTATCGATCGTTTCAACGTACGTACGCCTTAACAAGAATGGTGTGATTTACTTGTCATTTACTCCAACAGCCACCCCTCTTTTCTTATCAACATTAATTTTCATGATTTCTCCTTGTTTTCCTATTCTTGAATGCCTTGTTTGTTCAGTAATATATGTGTCCTTCTGTATCGTAGCTAGCTAGTTAGATCAATTAATGGTCATTTTAACATAAAAAATAAACAAATGAATTTGAAAATCTCACTAAGCTCATGGTATAAGATTAGACCTCGTGAACTTTTGGATAATTTTTCCAAATTTTTTTTATGATTTGAGCATATGATTGATTTTGCCAAGTTGTAAAACATGCAGTATTCTTATGATGGAACGAAAGTTATAAGTGGAGTATCTATTCTAAATTAAAAAAAAAAAACAAATTTCATGGTGTTTAAGAATTACAAAGCTAGATTTAATGATAATAAGAAACATAAAGAGAGGCTGTGATGTGATGAATGTTAATAATATTAATTACCTCAGGAGTGCTGCGAGGATAGTGAATTGAGCCAGAAAATAGAATTTTCCTTTGGCCATCAATGATGAGAGATCTTCCATCATACGTCACTTCTCCTCCGATTGCCGTCGGCACCACCACCACCACCACTACCACCAAGTAGAGCCACCACCGCACCATTGTTAGTCCTCTTGGTTCTTAGCTCGCTCATTCAACTATTAATAACTTCACGATAACAACAACGTAAACTTCGTTTCTCACTAATCTGCTGTTGTACAGCTATTTTAAAAGAGTACTTTTTAGAACGGAGGGGGAGAGAGAGAGAGAGGAAACAAGAGCTAGTTGGTGAAATTTTAAAAATGAGAGGGATTGGGCTTCTCTGCGCGCAATAAGACATCTTGTTATCCTACATTTGGTCACCACCACTCACCAATCAAAAGGTAACACCATCACACCCTAGGTTGATGCTTTTGATAGGTTATTTGGATTTGAAAATAAAAAAAATTTGCTATGCATTCCGATCCTACAAGATATCACTATATGAAACAAATACCGTAAATTTTTAAAATTATCCATGGATCATTTTCTAACATTGCCCTCATTTATCTTTTGCAGCCGTACTTGTAGTGATTTATTATAGTGATGTATAACATTACTCTATTTTTTTTTTTATAAAATCCTCATATTAATCTACTATATCAGAATGCCAAGCGAATTAGTGCAAAAATTAGTACAAATAGCATAATCCTTACAAAAGAAATTGCTAAGAATCTCATTGAAATTATTGTCCACTCTCATTGGGTAAATCATATTCCGAGTCTTGTAGTTTTTATTTCAAAAATAAGGAAATTGTAGTA
>JAESVK010000171.1:338743-376243 GCA_017140935.1 Hamamelis virginiana | reverse complement strand
TTTACCCGCCCATACCCATTTAGTGTTAATGGGTATGGATTGGTACTTTTTAATAAATGGGCTACCCAATCAAACCCATTTATAATTGGGTTGGATATGGGTACCCAACTAAACTGCTATAGCCTACATAAAACTGGATTTTGTCCTCAACAACAAGCCGTTCAACGTTTTCTTAATGGTTGGCGTAGATACTGAATGACTGACGCTGACTATCAGTACATGGCAAATTGGCAACCCAAGGCAGTTTATCAATTTCATACTCGCAAAAAATCACATTGATCCAATAGTTGATTTCTTAAAAATTGACCGAAAAAAAATTGTGATATTTTGAAAATAAAAGAGTCACAATTTTTTATAATGACATTTATAAAAAACCAACCGTTGGATCACTGTGATTTTTGGCGACCGAGCATAAAATTCATAAGAAGTTGATCTAATCCAATGGTCAGTTTTCCAAAATATGTTCTGCAATTAGCTTTAGGCAAATTTTGCTTAAGGTGACATGCACCTTTTATATATATATATATATAACCTTGATCCATTAAGGTGTGGACCTTAATCATTTATATAGGATGTTGTTATAAGGTGCACCTAATGCAAAGTGACTTGTACAGGGGAAAATGCATAATAGACTTTGAAAAACCGACCGTTGGATTAGATATACTTATGAAATTTATGTTCGTAAAAAATCACAGCGATCCAACAGTTTGTTTATGAGAAATGTCATTGTAAAAAATTGTAATAAATTCAATTTCCATGCTACGTCCAAATGGGCCATTAATTTAATAAAAATGATGTGGTTCATTTATTTTGTCAATTTGAGATTGTGGATTTTGTTTTAATGAGATTGGTTGAGATAAAATTGTAGAGATATGTTGGGAATATTGCTGAAAGGAAAGCCTTTTTTTTTTTAATTCTCTCAATAAGAATATGTGGAATCTCTGGTCTGTATTCATAGGCGAATTAAGGTAAGTTCCCAACTTGAAATTTTCATTATGGAAAATTTCTAAATATATAGAAGTTTTTTATTTCTTCCTTAATTTTGTCTTCCAATTAATTTTCAAGGTTTTAATTAACTTTTCTTAAGTCAATTAATTTTCAAGGTTTTACTATAATGGTGAATTTCGACAAATATAAATTTTATAAAAATTCAATGAAATTTTCTTAAAAATTTTAGAAAAATTCATATGCCCCAGTCCTATTTCATATGGGGAAAAAAAAATGCAAAATGCATGTTCCTAAAAAATTGTCCCTAAGAGCAATTCCAACGGTGGATTCAAAAGTGGATTGAGATTCATTTCTTGAACCTAGATGCAAATTCCTTACTCCAACAGTGGATCCAAAAGTGAATTGGATCTAAAAGTTGATACAAATTTGGATTCAAGTTTAGTTGGATCCATTTTTTTCTAAGACACATCATAGTGCCTAAAAACTTGTACTTGGTCTAGAGGAAGAGAAAGCTAGAGAGAGGAGCAAAAAAAATGGATCCACAACCATTGGAGTACTTGGATCCAAATGGTTGTGTATTTCACTGTAGAAGATCCAAAAAATGGCTTTGAATCTAAAAAAATGGATCCAACCATTGGAGTTGCTATAAGGCCATCTCCAATGCCAGATTCAAAAGGGGATGCAAATTTTTTGCATCCAGATGCCAAAAAAAAAAAAAAAATAGTGCTCTAATGGTGGATTCAAAATTGAATACAAAATGCATTAAATTCAAAACTTAATCCAAAATTTGGATCCAATTTTGGATGGTTCCATTTTCTCGAAGACACATAAAAGTGGTTGGAAACTTGTGTTTGGTTTAAGGAAAGAGAGAGGAGCAAAAAAAAAGAAAAAAGAGGATAGTGCACCATTGTAGCATTTAAATCCAAATAGTTATGCATTTCACTATAACAGTTCCAAAAAACACATTTGGATCCAAGTAAATGAATTTAACCATTGGAGTTGCTCTACTGATGTGGTCCATGATCTAATAACTATTTTATTTTTATTATTATTATTATTTACTAAAGTCAACTCTTGAAAAATGTGGAAGGCTTTGATTGATGAGCAAAGCTATTTCACCTATTTGTTTCCACCCACCTTACATGGCATATGATGTGTGATCAATGTAGAGAAGTAATATTTTTATATTTTTCAAGATCATAAAGATGATTGGTCCGCATAAGACGAGTGTTCAAATACAAGTGAAACAGGTGGATGAAGTACCATTTTGCTTGACTGATTAGTGATGCATTAGAGACACGTACATTTTTTGGGGATGAATAACATTACTCAGTTCATATGTACTTATTCTCAAATATGTTATAGTCAGTACTAAATACTCAAATGGCTATTAGATCTCGTTCATCTAAGTGATTTAACAACCATCTGAGTGGTTGCTGATTTTACCAAAGTCTGCAAATGCTGACTAGAATATTTCTCTACTTACGTACTATTAAAAATATTTTACAATTGTTTTACAAAATCCAATATAGAAGTTATATTTGGAGAAACCAACCATTAGAATAGGTTCCCTTCTCATATATATATATCATATACGTCAAATATCAATTTTGAGGATTATTTCATCCATAAATTAATATAACATTTTTGATTGATTAGAAATGTAAGTTTATGGATCAAATGTTTGTTGGTGTCCAATTAACATAATTTTGACATGTGTAATATGCATAAAAAGATTCGTCCTTTGTAATTAATGTCTAAACTTACCATTTATTTTGTTTCCAAAATATCTCTCTCTCCTCTCTCTTTTACCTTATTTATTTCTTTCCAAAAATATATAATTGGTCATATTAATTCAAAATAAAAATATGTCCTTGACATTCTCTCCTATGCGACTCAATAATTTCCACTTTTTTTGCATTTAAATTTCAAATTTTTTATTTTATTTTTGAAGATAAATAACTGTGAAGGATTTTAATTTGATTCATAAGTCCTAATTTTTTTCATTTTTGATTGAAGAGAGTTGGTTTTTGATATTGACTTCCAAGTTAGAAATTAATTGTTTCTCAAGTTGACTTGTTCATTGCATTAGGGATGAAATTCACTGCATTTGAAATAAATTTCACTGCACTAGGGCTACAGGGAATGAATTTCGCTACATTAAGGATGAATTTTAACGAGTTAAACTTATTGTATAGTGAAATTCTCCGCAAATTCAATTTCCCTACACTAATCATCGTTGTAAGTGCAGGAAAATTTACATAATGTTTATGTAGTGAAATTCTTTTTAAGTGGACGAGAGAAAATAAATGAGGGATCAGAACCAGATGAAAGATGTTTTTACAAGGAAATAAATGATGTGAGAGGAGAGGAGGAAGAAGGGAGAGATGGGAGACATTTTTGGAAGAAAATAAATGAGGTGGATAGGGATGTCAAAGGGGCGGGGCGGGTTTTTGTTTTCCCAATCTCGTCCCATGAATAAAAATCATTTCTCAAACCCATCCCAATCCCAACTTAAAACGGGACGGGATGGGGTAAGAATTATGCGGGGTGGGGCGGGTTTTCCCATCGGGTTTGAGAAAATAATTAAAATATTTTTTAAACTTCAATTTTATTTTATTTTGGAATGAACCCTAACCATAATCTCAACAAATTTTGATTCTATTTTGAATTATAAGTATTTGTAGTTAAAATATATATTTATACACATTAACTTGGTGCAAAGAAAAGAAAAAAATAGAAATGATAAAAATCTTAAAACACTAAATATTGTGAATAAATGGAAAATATTTTAATATAATTATATAAACATAGATATTCAGGGCGGGACGGGTTAGAGAAGCCATATCTCATTCCCGTCCCAAACCCTATGGAGTTTTTAATTTTTTTCCCAAACCCTATAGGATTTTCAAATATATTTCTCAAACCTTTCCCAATAGGGGCAGGGCGGGACAGGTTACCCTTTTAACCCATCCCATTGACATCCCTAGAGATTGGGGATTTCTTTTCAAAAATTGGCTATATATTGGAATAAAGACATTTTTGGAAGAATATATAAATACCACGGCTTGATTAAGTACAGCAAAAAGAAACTTGGTAAACAGTAATATTAATTCTAAAGCATCTTGGCTATATACAATGCTAAAGTATCTTGGCTATGTATGGGGGGCAAAAGGAAACTTGTAAATTAACCCAAGTATAATTCTAAAGCATCTTGGCTATATATTGGAATAAAGAGCCACCTTATCTCCTATTGGGCAAGGAAAGTACAATAACAACATCAATTCTTATGTTTACCTTCAATGAATTTGTCCAATAGATCTGATTTCGAGTCAAACACCACATGCTAGCTTGTCCTAGGTTGAAATATATATTCTTCTCGGATCCACTAAATCATTTCAAAAAATTTTAACATCAAATCATGTCCCCACTTATTCCATCAAACATTAAATGCATACAAGATATGTATAATAACAAAAAAATTATATATAATCATCAAACTGTTATACAATCACCAATCACCAAAATTACACATAATACCCCAAAAAAGCATAGAATCATCAATTTACTAAGGCACCGTTTGGATTTGTTTTTTATAAGTACTTATTTGCTTTTTTAAAATTTTTCTAAGAAATTATATATTGCAATTTTTTTAAAAAGCAAATAAGTACTTATAAAAAATAAATCCAAACGGTGCCTAATTTTATATATAATCACAAAAAATATGTGTTATCAGCAATTTTCATTAAATCACCAAATTCGTATTGAATTACCAATTTTTAAAATGGGAGTTTGGACACGCAAGAACTGAAGCAAGAAAGCAATTTTTTATTTTATTTTTTCTAATTTTTTTATTATTACTTATTAAATGTGATTTGACTATTCATAAAATGGTAATTATCAACAAAATTAGTGATTGTATAAAAATTGGGGATTGGTGATGTTTAACAAATTTGGGAATTCCTTTTCAAAATAGTGATTATGTGATGTTAAAGGGCATTTTTATAAAAATAAAAAATAAAAAATATTTCCGTAATTATTTCAATGTAATTGAGGTAAAATGCCCATTTAAAAATTTATTGTCAAAATTCTAGATACCATGGTGTGACTATCAAATAATTGATTGCCATCACTATCCCAACTCCACCACTATCACTAGCCACCAATTCCGCCCCAACGCCCTCTACCACCACCACTTTCCCATTTGCCACCACTACTATGTACTATCTTCATTCTTTACTATCACTACCACAACAACTGCCCTTTCATTAATCTAACCAACGCCATTAATTTATTTTATATTTTTCTAGATGAAAACCATTATAACTATAAAAAATATACTTGTTGTTTTAAAAAATTAGAAATAAATAAGTCAATTTTCAGTTTTTAAAAAATAAGAAAATTTACAGCACATTCAAATGCAACCTTATTGTATGGTGAACCATAAATGTGGCCTTAGTTTTACTATAGCCCATGGGTATTCTTGGTATTATTATAATTATTAAGGTTATTTTTATCAATTAAAAGCCTCATACTTTTATTAATTCTACAAATATTAATTTCTTTCTTAGTGTTGTGGAAAAACAAAAATGTAGATATATATGAGACCACCAAATAAGCTGGGGAGCTAATTCCGCGAGTGTTTGTATGTGAAAATGGAATTTTGGGAGGCATATGAGTTGGATACAATTCTTAATCTTTATTACTTTTAGAGACTTTTAACATTTGCAGGAGGCAATGGTACTAATAATACATCTCTCTTATAAAGTCTCTAAATCTTCCCATAAATTGGAAGGATGTGTTTTACTTATAAAATTATCTAAAACTTCCTAAATTTAGAGTTTTATATCAGAAGGTTCAATTTTATACCATGAGATTCCTAACATTTTCAAATTCTTGTCTATTTGTTACGTCAAAAGATCCTTGGAACTGGTGGTATAAAACGCTTGCGTCAGGGACTTGTGAGTATAAAACCCTAAATTCTATTACTTCTTCTCGTTTCAATTTGCTTTGGAGAAGGTACATTATTGAACAAGGCAAATCTTTCTATTGTTACTCTGTGCTTTTGTTTTGTTTGTTCAGCGCTAGTGCTTTTGTTTATGAGTAATGCTAGATGAACCATATCTTATACCACAATTTTCAAACCAAATGATGTGTTAGATTAACACAATCTTGATTTCTGATCATTTCAAAAATGCACAAAAGTAGAGGGGACATCTTGCAGACACATCATTTGGTCTAAAAAATTTGATCCACTTTGCATTTTCCTTTGTTTATTAAGTGCTTTTGTAGTTAAACCCAAAGGTTTAGCCTCACAATCTTGTATCAGGGAGATTAATAATTCATGTAGAGGAAGATAATGGAGCTCGGTGAAGGAAAGACCAAGCCCTTGCAAGTTCTATATATATATATTTTTTTTTAAAATAATAAAAGTTCTCAGAACAAGCTAAATATCCAAACCAGTATGACATGGTTAATTGTACTACTGTAAATAATCCTCAACTGTAATTCAGGGTATACCACTTTTACACTTCTTACCATGTACAAGCAGAATAGAACAACAAATTTGTCTCTGTGCATATTATACATAGAGACAATATACACATATATAGATAATACATCCATTCCTCTAATTTTTATAGCCCAAGAGCTTTTTCTGTAGAACAATGTTCTACTTATGATATATATACAAGATGGGTCAGCAAGAATTAGAAAATCCTTCATTATTATCATATGAAGCCGGCTTTGGCTTTGGATTTAGGAAGACGATCACAATTTGCAGGGAGCCATCCTATAACCTGCTTCTCATTTTCATAAATCACGATTTTATCCTGCATTGATATGTCTGTTGAACAGCAATAAACAAGATAGGAAAAGGGTGAAGTTAGGCTGTGGGAATGATAATTTTTTATTGTTCAGGTTGTGTGGTGTGTATAGAATTTCTTACCTCCAATTATGTTAAAATTTTCCAGTCCCACTTCAGTGCCATTTAGGATTCCCAAGCAGACATTGCCTTGTGACTGAGAAAATCCCGTCAGCATTTGAGTCAAAAGTGTGTACTTCTGATTGAGAGAAAGATAAAGGAGACGTTCGAATGTGCTTACCGAGAGTATAAGATAAGCTTCAGGGGGAAATTCAAACTGAGTTTTAGCTTTCCAACCATTTGCAAAGCTCAGTGCTAAGGGCTTGAAATATTTCCTAACATCGCGAATATCTTTGAAAGGTTTTCTGCCTTTCCAGCAGAATGGGAGAGTCTTATCTTTCGGTTCTTCTTTTAAGGGCTTTCCAGTTAATTCTTTCTTCACCTGAAAACATAAACCACATCAGTAGTAACAAGTTAAGCCCTCAAGAATAATTTGGTTTTAGGAATAATCTGTAATTCAGCAATTGATCGTTAAAGTATTGTGAGGAAGTCCAAAAACCAACAGCAGTGGAAAAATTCATCAATGATTTTGTGAATGGATGAAAAAAAAAAAAAGAAAAAAAAAAAAGAGGATGAATTTGAGTGGGAGAAAAACACCGAATGTATGCAAAAATTGTTTAAAATAATTCAAGAATTAATTTTGTGAGTGATTTAGAAATCATTCAGAATATTCAATTGTAATATGCAAATAATTGAGTAATAGAGGACAAAGCCTGGTTAAATATTCTCAATGGAAATGCCAGGTGTGTAATAATGTTTTAAAAGATATGGAAAAATATGTGAAAATTTATTCCAGCTCACCCAAGAAATCAAAGCTTCATAAGCCAAGGAATTTAGGTAAGTGTAAGAGCTCCCACTGTCGAAAAGTACAAGAAGGGTCTTAAATCCTGTAGTTTTGCCACCAAGAATGAGTTCTGCAGATCCCGGCGAGTAATGTTTGCTGACATGTATCTAAATTAGAGGATTTGCTACAAGAAGCCAAAAATATAAATATATCCAAGATAGACTGAAAAAATGAAGAAAAGGGTCCAGGAATGCTTATTACGAGTAATCACTTGACATTGGTGTCCAAACTACACGTGAAGAATCATAAAGATCGTCTCCAAAGAAAAGAAATCCTCCACTTCGCCCACTTAAACAGTGGCCAATCACATTTCGTATAACACCCTGATTATGAAGCTGTGAAACAATGCTGGATTTTCCCTTACCAAGGCCAAGTACTCCATCTAAGGGATGACAATATGGACCGGGAATTTGATCATATCCACATCTGTAGAAAATAAAATCAGAAAGCAAAATCTAAGGGTGTGTTTAGAAGCAATTTCAATATAGAATGATTCCTAATTGCCTATTTCATACATCCTCTCCCTGAAAAACAAACAAAATATATTGAAAAAACAAAAAAAAAAAAAGAAAAAACACAGTGAAGGAAGAATAATACTTCTCTTTCAAGTTTCAACTTGTAGCAAGACTCTTCTGTTAGAAAAGGACATGGACCAACTAAAATGTGGCTCCTATTTAGTAGATCAAGTGCATAAAGATATTGTTTAATTAAATGAGTTTGCAACCATCCAATCTGCATTTTATCCTCATTTCTTCTCTTCAACGCTTCTGTCATGCATCATATGGTGAACACCTAATAGTTCTGTATAATGCACTGCTTGGCCATTTTTCAAACATTTTAAAAGAAGAAAAAAAAATGCGAAAATGGGGAAAAGCAATTCTGTTTGGTGATTGACTCTTCTCTCGTGTTCGCACGGGTTAACACCTAGGAGTTCTGTGTAATGTAGTGCTTGGCATAATCTTGGTTGGCATTAATATAGAGATATAATAATTCTTTTATAATGAAATTTGAAGTTAAACTTTCATGTTTTATATAAGCTTTGCTGAAAGACAATAGGAAAACAACCTGATCCATTTGACCAGGATTACCGAAGAGAAACATATCACAATTGCTTGCAATTACTCTAGATTAAATGTCTCTGTGTTTTCAGATTAAATCCCATTTCAAGTTGCTTTGAGCAATTTTGCAGTTGAGGTAATTCCTAAAAGAAGTGTGTTACTGGCTTTTTTGGCTGAAGTTACAAAAGAACTATTGTAGAGATCCCCTACTCTTTTCCAAACAATGGAAGAATTCTTAGTCCTGACCTATACCAAACTCCGATTCATGGGCTGAGTGGGCGCCACCACGTCAACGGGTATTATTAATGCCCTAAAGAGTTTTGAATCCCAACCCATTTAAGAAAATGTCTCTTAGCATCTATCACATGCCAAGAGACCAACTGATCATCAGTGAGCTATAACAGAGATTAAAAGAGAAGTTTTTAGTCAAAGATACCCCATGCATTGACATCAGTTTTCTTCAGAAATTTAGAGTGGTTCCACAAACACCATAACTTCAAGAGAAGGGAAGGCAAAGGAGTTTTAACTGAAAACATTTTAAGCAAGGAAGCAAACAAAAGTTACCAACCCAAGAGCCAGTCGTGGATTAAGTTGGACTCCATTAGTGAGGTTGAGGGGTACGATATCTTTGACAAGTACACCAAGGGATGAACCACCATCTGCATATTCAACCTCATAGTCACATTGCTCTGGGTTCTTGCAGTTGTGTTCACCTGGTGGGTGAAGCGAGGCACAGAGTGGATCCTTACAGACCACTAGGTCATTGCTTGGTCGGTAAAGCGGGTGAGGTGCCTGCAGAGAGAAGGATAATCTATAAAGAAGAAATCATCTCTAACCATGTCAATGTTTCTCAAGTTCTCATACATTAATTTAACTTTTTTGTTTTGTTTTTGGTTACTCCATAAAAACTTTATTTCAAAGGTTATACCCAAGCCTTCTCACATACCTCACTTCACTCAAACAAAGTAACCAACCAAGCTACATCTTGTTGGTTTACATAAATTTACTTATATTGACAATATAACAAGATTATGCTTTGAGAATTGGCAACTCTGGGAAAAAGATAGAATTTGTGAAACAATCATGATCCCCTACAAGTTTGGCAAGAGTTCGGAATTAACCAGCAGACTTATAAACAATTTGAGAGTCAATCATTTTTAAATTTTTAAGGAACAATAAAGTTATGTAAGCTACACAAAAATAGAAGTGATAGATGATTTGCAATTTCATAAAAGAAAGCAAAAAAAAAAAAAAAAATGGAGAATGTGATGGCAATGATTTACCTTAGTGCAACGGACACAGGGAGCATCACACTGAAGCCATGTGAGGTCACTGCCTGTGTCAAGGTCAAGAAAGTATGGTTTTGATGGCTGGCCTACGTAGATAGTAGCATAGTAAAACCTGCAACAGAGAGATACATTATTTTAGAATCATATGATGAAATTCAATAAATGTAGAATTGCATATGTACCTGAAAATAACATCAAGGAGAGCATGCAAGGATTGTCAAAATTTTCCATGTCTTTGTACAATACATACATATATACTATATATATACATACATACTACACACACACACACACACATACATACAGACATACATATATGAGTTCAAAAAGAGAAGATCAAACAAAGGAAACCAACAAAGCACAAGTAGAATGAAGTGGGGATAAAATGAGGCAGAAAACTCTCTTAAAAAACTATTAAGTCTCAAAATTTGAAACTTTTTCTATTCTCACTAGTCATGAACTAAGACCCACTACATGGTAGGATTGCTTTTACTATTGATATTGATTATTAGGATAAATATCAGATAATTGCATCAATATAAGGCAACAAATAGAATAATCAACTCTCTCTCTCTCTCTCTCTCTCTCTCTCTCTATATATATATATATATATATATATATATATGCAAAAACATTGTTACATACCCTTTGGGATACACATTGCCCTGAATTGGGATCACAACGGAAGACCCGAATCGATTAAGCACCAAGGGATTTGATAGTATCGACTTCCTCCTCTTCTGCGGCTGATCATCAGAAGCATTTGAACACGAAATCAGCAGTATCACCAACAGTAGCACCACACCCACTTTCCGTCTCTTCATCTCTTTCTTTCTCTGTGACACTTTCTGCTTCTCCTTCTCCTTCTCCTTCTCCTTCGACTCTCTTCTCTCCAACTCTCTCCAAGTTTCTAGTAAATGAACGATGTTTACTTTAGTTCTTGTCTGCTTCCCAGAAAGAACATGATCTGTTTGACAAAAGTACTGTGGGAAACAGAGTTTAGGTAATTTATTTGTTTTTGGCGTTTTGTGATGAATCGTTTGATGGGTCTTTGGTTTACTTGGGAACCAAGGATTAAATGGGCATATTACTTTGCTTTTATTCACAATCTGTACTTGTCAGCTTGCTTTGAAATTGGGTTTATAATAACTTCTATAATGAGCTTAAAAGTGAGATTTCCTGTAATGAAATGCATGGTTCTTTATTCCTTTCCTACAATGAGGTGGGATGATTTTGAGAGAGTTTTGTACTCTGATGAAGTCAAATTAGTTAATAATCAAAAGGGTATTTTTATTTACATCATATGAAGAAGCAAAAGAAGATTCCTCAAATTTGGAAGGTGGTTTGGTATAAGTGTCGACAAAGCACATTCCAATGAATATATGGAAACTTCTTGGAGCTTTCTTGATACCAAGCATTGGGGAAACTGACAAGAAAGATTATTGGCTGTTCCCACTGGAGAAAACAAGACAACAAACATCAAGTCCTCTTTAGGAAGCTGCCTTTCATTCTTATATGGAAATCATATTATGTTTGCTTAGAAAAATGATTCCATGAGTCGGGATATATATGCTCTCTTAGACACATAGCACTCTTCATCTGTATCATATGATAGGTCCTAAGGCCCAATTCATAAAATATGCACATAGTCTATGGGAATGGAATTGGTTGCATGGAGTAGCTATGTGTAACTTATTGAGAAAATAAATCGAGACAAGACAATCAAGAAATGAATCACGAGATTATGGAAATGAATAAAAAAGAAAAGAAAAAAAGAGAGTCAATGATTAGAGCACACCGAGAAAGAAGATTGAGAGAATATAAAAATAAATTGAAGAAACGATAATATATAAGAAAAAGTCAAAGAATTTGATTTGTTTTTATTTACTTCTTTACATGTTACATTTTTTTTTGTATTTTCATATTGTTTATTCTTATTTTTTGTATAATCCTGCCAGTGGGTCGATTTTTTTTTTTTTTGTTTTTTCAAAACAATAAACACTAATGGGTTAATTGTAATCAAACAATTATCAATGAAATTCAGATTTTTCTATATAACAGAATGATTAAGCAGTCTTGTGTTCTCATGTGTCATGCCATACTTGGTCATCACCATTGTAATTAAACAAAACCTACATAAGAACTTGTTTCGGGCGCTTCTTTTGGCAGAATTCGGTTCTGATTTAACTGATTACACTAGTAACTTGAATGTAAACTCAACACAATTTTGATTTCAACCATATATTTCACAGGTTAATAGTTCCATAAAATTGATTTTGACAAAACTGGTACTTAAATTAAATGGAGTGCATTTTGGCAAATATATACATCATTTGTTTCTTCTATAATCTTAAAACTAGCCAACATTTGCTAAAGCACGTGATAGGGGTTCCAATAAGCACATAACCCTCAGCCTGGACTCTACCCACTGATATTAACATTGAGCTAAGTTTGAATAATATGGTAAAAGGAAGTCTTCAGACTATGGCTTGAACCCAGGGCCTAACATCTCACAAAGAAGCCTTTACCTTAAACTTCCACATTCTTTATATGAAAATAATAAATAACACAAGGCATGAAATCTAAAATGCTTAACTCATCACCTGTACCAATTAACCTAAACTCCACATTCATTATCATCAAATACTGATTGTTTGAGATCCATGGGTGCCTTGATCAAATACAAAGAAATGACGAAATGTACATTATAACAGCCCTTAATGATTCATCTTGTCAATCCTCAGACCATCTAATCAAAGCAAGAATTATGCCAAATATGTCCCCATTGATCAGGGCCTTCAATAATTTTAGCTTCCTTGGCGTGTATGGCGGATACCTCGCTGACGAATCTCCATCAAAACTTTTGTACAGAACTGCCTTCTTGTGGCTAAAAGCATCAAAAGAGAATTTACCGTGGTATGAACCCATTCCACTCTCCCCAACTCCACCAAAAGGTAATGTGGAAACCGTAAGCTGCACCGTGGAGTTTTACAGCATCAGAAAATGGTCAATCAATTAAAATTTAGGAGCATACTTATGAGAAAGCATTGATGAGTGAATATCAGAAAAGGGCAAATTTTTTGCCCCACGTAAATGGTGCAAAAATCTTTTAACTTAGCTAAGTAATACCAAAATAGACAATATTGCAGAAAAAAGAGCCCCCATTTGAACAACATTGAATCTCTAGGCATAAGGGAAGTAATTCAAATGGACAATATGCACACTATGGATTGGGCACATATACTGCAGAACCATTGGATTGAAGGAACACTCATGCATTGCATTGTGATGCAGAATCAAGAAATTGATACAGTTACGATGAGTTCCATCACTTGATTGACTATTCGAAACTCAGTTATCTACCTATGTTAACCAACATCCAGATGCATTGAATTAGTCTTCATTCAATCCAAGGATTTACAGCCATGTGCAGAAGTGTTAGTGTGCTCATGTGCTAACAGTCTTTTTTGATACACTCCTTAAACTGTAAGCTAATGTGACTGCTTTGATACTAAGATAACATCTGCCACTCATTCAATATGAGAGTAAATCAATAGTGAAACCATTATCCCAAATAATGATTTGCATCATAACTCCTATATTCAGCAGTTACCAATGATGCAGCACTATAATTGGCCATTGTGGTACGATGAAAATTTTGAATATGCAGAAAATGGAGGCAAGTGTTGGGCCTTCTTTTTTAATATATTGAGCTATAGGGAGAGTATAATTACATGTAGGACGGCATCGTTGATGAGCATTCCTCCTGCGGATATATTTCTCACAAAGTCCTTTTGGAGCTGCTCATTATTGGTGAAGAGATATGCAGCAAGAGGCTTTGATTTGGAATTTATCACATCAAAGCTGTCTTCCACATTTTCAACCTATTCCAAATCAGAACAAAGATCAATGAACTCTCCACATCTCATGTTTCATTCACAAACAATATAATAAATGCTACGAAACACCTTGCTAACGTAATTTTCTTTTAGAATCCATTGTTTAATGTAAAAAATTGAAGTGTTCTAAAACTCTTCCAATAACCAATTATAGAGAATATACACACATTCCTTTCAATGTGAAGAAAACCAATGGATTTCATCCCTCTTTAACCCCAGAGCGAGAGAGAAAGATGAAGGGTACTATAGCCAGAATTTTTTGGAGCCGGAGTTATCAACAGGAAGGAATGAGGAAGCAAGGCAAAGTTAACAAAAAAGAAGAAAAAATGTAGGAAATAGAACAGAAGAGACACTTTGGAGTATTGAAACGATAATATATTCTGCCCATACTCAGTCAACAAAATGAGTTGCACCGAAATGAGAGTTTTCTTCTCGGAATTATTAAAGAGAAAACTAGTTCTCTTCTGGACCAAACACGGGTAACAATTAAACCCTACCCCCAACCCTTACGAAAAACCTTGGGTAATAACTGTACTTCTAAAGATGGTCTCAGTTCTCACAGTGAGAATGGGTAGTAATGGCCCGAATATCTCCTCGTTCATTATCATAGAATCTTCTTGAACATCCAACAAGATGGTCGGAGCTATCTTTCTGCAATGAATTATCAAAACCCATTAGCAGAATTAAGGCTCATCCAATTTATCTTAAACTGTTAAACAAGCTAAGAACAGCTTAGGAATGGAATATCAAACTCACAGTTGATTCTTGTCCCTTTGGCCTCCAAGAACTATTTTATCAGAAACCTTATCCTCATCCAGAAGCTTTGTCAAGCGTGTGAAGTGATACGAGTTCACGATCCGGGCTATGTCTTTTGATTCCATAGGATTCTTTCCAAAGAATTCTTCCAGATCATCTCTTAGAGCATCTATCTGTTGGGCAGACAAATATCAAGAAAAGGTCCCTAGAGATTAAAAAAAAAAAAAAAAAAAAAAACACAATTTTTTTTTTTTTTTTTAAATAAGGAAATCTTACCAACTTTGGAGCAAAATCTTTTGTGGTTATGATATAATCTGCAGCAATGCATGCTTGCCCATTAGTGCATCCCCACTTGGCTGCTATTATCCTCCTCACAGCAACCTTAAAACCAAAACAATTGAATCCATGGAAGCAGACAGAATCCATGGAAGCAGACAGACCAAAGATGAAATTAAGTATGAGACCATTATTAGCTAAAAATAAAATGAAGGTGGAAGCATAACTCGGGATGTCTAATAATGTTTCTTACTTGTAAGTTGACATTTGAATCAACAATAACAGGGCATTTTCCTCCAAGTTCCAAAATTACAGGAGTAAGGTGCTTTGCAGCAGCAGCCATCACAATGCGTCCAACTCTTCCACTACCTGCACAATGTTTAAGATATAGTTATACTATATCGCAAGCATGAAAAGCAAAACCTATTTACCATGAATGCTAAAAGCATATATCACTTCGTATATTTGCGAGTTGTGAAAAGTACACACACATGCACACACATACACACAAAAGGAAAAAAGAGGAATATAACCTGTATAAAATATTTTATCCCACTTCTGCTCTAATAATGCAGTTGTTTCAGCAACAGCTCCCTCAACCACTCTTATGGCAGAGCTATCTACATATTCCTCTAATAATTTTGCAAGCAGCGATGATGAGGCTGGAGCAATTTCTGATGGTTTTAGGACTACAGCATTACCAGCTGCAACAGCTCCAATGACTGGATCAAGAGATAACACTGGAAAGAAGATGCAACAATATTGTTGTGAAAAATAAACCTAATTTATTTGAGCAACTTCAATTCTAAACAACCAGTAATTAGGATAATGACAACTCAGATCAAACAATGCCTGTTAACAAAGACAACATGAAATCACATTTCATAGTTTCTCATGGATTATGAATTGGTAGAGATCATAATATATGTGAGAAGAAAATCATGGGACACAAACTTCTCAGGAATGGTACAATTCCTGGTTCTGCAAATGCACAACAAGGAGCCTTTAAAGAGTTCATAGAGGAAACTAGCTTAGATATGGGCACGAACACCATGAAAGTTAGCAAAATTTCATTGGGATTTTTTTGTGTATAATGAAATATAATTGTGAGCAACATGAATGTAACACTGTCATTTCATCCTTCTAATTTATTGTGAAAGTAGGTTCAGGGAAACTAAGACATGCAAATAAAAACAGAACACTAGTGGGTTTTTCCAGTCATATTATGACTTAAAGCAGGTTTAGTTGTCAAATTATAAGGTGAGAGAGTCGAAAGATTGAACTATGCACTCTCCAAGTTGTCTTCAAGAAAATCTTATTCTGTAATAATTATAGGAAAGAGAGAGTAGGAATGGACAACGAATATAATGAACACAGAACATCAGCATTGGTAATGATGGAGGATACGGAACCTTAGGAAAATTTACAGAACTAATGGAGGATTGAGGTATATGTTACTTCAAGTGCTGCAGTACTGAAGTCTTCAGAACTGTTCAGCAATCAGAAGGCTTGAAGACAAAAAGGCAAGGACCAAGATGTAGTCCATATTGTTTTCCGCAAGATCATTTTCACTAATTCATATGAAAAGTAAGGTGTATTAAGAAGGACTTGTGTGCCCATAAAACAAGGAGGCAAGGAGGATTATGATATGATGAACTTGTCCACAGAAAAATATGTGGACAAATGCAAAGCTAAAAGGTTACAGTATGCCATTCAGATCAAAACCTTAGAATGGTTCTGCAGTCAAGCTTAGGCAAAGAAAGAAGGCAAACTTAGAACAGAATTGTAACAAATCAAATAGATCAAGAAATATATGCCCATGAATAAATCAATAAAAGAATCTACCAGTATTGATTTCAAAGAATATATATAATTATCAAATGGTTTAAACCATCGACCCACAAAAAAAAAAAAAAATAAAGGAGGAAGAAATGAGACAAGGAACACCGATGCTACGGAAACAACATGAAGTGAAACATATAACTGATAAAATCAGGGAATTCTAATAAGTTCCGTGTTAGTAGATATGAATTGTATAAAACATACTATTACATACAAAAGGGATAGTTCCATGCTGAAATGACTAACACAACTCCTAGAGGTTCGGATACAATTTCTGCTGAAGATGGATACGTTATCATTGGAGTTTTGGCCTGAAAAAAGTAAAAAGTTTTGCATTAAACAATGCTTAGGTACTGTTTTATATTAAAAGACAGTTAAAACGGAACATGTCATTACTGTTCCATATCAGGAGAGTGGTTTTGGGAGTAATTACCTTCTCTGGCATCATCCAACGATTTAATTCTCTAAGTGCCAACTTACATGATCCTTTTAACATAGAGACCTGCATTATAAAAACTAAATATAATGGATGGATGGATGGATGATTTAGAAGGAATAAAAAAAGAAAAAGAAGAAGAAGATCAATCCAAATAGAACACATATTTGCAGAAGTTTTGTGCAAAACAATTGCACCAAATTAGTATGTTTCTTGTTCAATATTTCAGTACAATTTATATATCTTAGCGACTCCAAATTACTGCCTGATTTTATAGAGCCAACAAAGGAGAAATTTATATATAACTTAAAGGAACCTTTAGTTATCTAAACTGTCAAGAAACAAAAAGTCACCATATCATACTGGATGAAAGACACCATAAAACTTGTCAAAATTCAATAGAGCTGAACCAACCAAGTAGAAGTCTAGACATAATTCGAGTAACTTTTGAGTTATTTTAACTTTTGAGAGACAAATCTAAATAGAACATACATATGCAGAAGTCTAGACAAATTCTATTTTACCTTGATTATAACTTCTTGTTGGTGTTATGAAGTTTATATTGGTCCAGTCCCATGAGTTTTATGCTCTGTTTCATCTCTTTCATTGGGTCGACCAACTATTGCCCAGCTGAGTGACCCAACTGCAGCTCAACTTTGGGGTTGTATAAGAGAGGGTTTAAAGCCTTAGGGCTTGGATGTTGAGAGAGAGAGAGAGAGAGAGAGAGACTTGATCTTTCTCTTTTTACCATGGCTTGTGAGATGTAAACTTGTACTTCTCAATAGTAGTTGTATATAGTACTCAAGTTTTGAGTATAAACTGGAGAGAGAATACGTATATTACACTTTTGTTATAGTGAATATTGCTCTGTGGATTTTTCCTCTCCATTGGAGAATTATATAGTGAACATTGCTATGTGGTTTTTTCCTCTTCATTGGAGACTTCTCCATGTAAATCTTGGTATGCTCATGATTATTGTCTCTTAGACTACAATTCCTGTTTCTTAGAGTGCTTTGGTTTAGAGATTGCTACTATTGTCCTTGTGCATTTATTGCTTTAATTCAGACATAGAAGTTTGTCTTGAGTTGGTTGTGGCCAAATGTTGCTCACCCAAGAACTATCCCTTGATGCAAACTACAAAGAACGTGTTTTTAACTAATATGGGATAAGTATTTTGAAAAATCGACTGTTGGATTAAATATTCTTTCTATAAATGTCTTGCATGCCCAAAAAAACCACTGTTTTGACTATCAATTTCTAAAATAAAGAAACAGTGAAAATTGTGATAACAAGCATAATATAGGCAAGTCAACATGGAAGTAAGATGAAGGGATTGAAACCTCAGAGGCGAAAGCTTCAAATTCAGGCTTTGAGATGTCGTCGTAAAGAGCTTTGAGGATCTCTTTCTCTTTCTCTTCGATCATCTTGGCAATACTCTTCAACTGCGTGATTCTCCACTCATAGCTCTTTGTTTTCCCAGAATTAAAGCTTCCTCTCAGATTCTCAACCAGCAAAGCAGCTTTTTCTTCATCAAAAGTTTGCTTTTCTTCCTCCTCCGCCACTAACGTCAGAGTTGCAGAGCAACTTTCAAAGATAGAAAACAGAGAAATAAATTACACAAACAGAGGTACATATATATATATATATATATAGAGAGAGAGAGAGAGAGAGAGAGAGAAGTTACGAGTAGGAAGGGAAGACACGGGAGGAGTAGGGAAGGGAAAAATGCGTTGGTATTTGTGAGGGAGGAATGCTCCTTTTTGAAAAACAGTTAGGGAAGGCTCTGCTGGCGCCAAGACCAACCCTGTTTCATGAAAATGAAAAATGGAGTTATATATCTTTATCCTGAAATATTGGCTTCTATAAGTGCTATGCAAGACCTCATTTTAAGTTGGGATTTTACTCCATAGAAACGCATCAATGCTCATTTGTTAATACAATGGAATTGGTGTCTACTTATAAGATTGTTTACAATAATAACATTGTCTTGGGGCAATTATTTAATATTTACTGACCAGAGATGGATTGGAGTTTAAGAAGGACAATGAATGAATGCAAAATTTGATTAGGGGTTATGTGCCAACTGAAAATGTTACAATTTTCAAAAAGAGTGTTATGTATCCTGCTTAAACAGAGAAAGGAATTGGCACCCCAATTCTACATGGTTTCTTTGATCAATTTGGCATCAGACAAAAGGATTCATTTAATATATATATGACCCCAATGGATCATTTCTTTATATAGAAATGATCCATTGGGGTCCGGACTGCATGTGTACTGCACAGCTATTTGGCCTTGCTCCGGTGTTCGGTTTCAAATTCCAACCGTTGGATATGATGCTCACCCCTGCATGCCACACCTTCAAAAAATCATGCCGATCCGACGGTTAGAATTTTGTAAAAACAGCCTTAAGCAGACTGAAATTACCAAAGACTATATATAAATTTCATTTGTGTTTAAGGCTGGTTTTACAAAATTCCGACCGTCGGATCGGCATGATTTTTTGCAGGCGTGGCGTGCAGGGGGTGAGCATCATATCCAACGGTCGGAATTTGGAACCAACCACCGAAGCATGGCCAAATGGCCGTGCGGTCCATTGCGGTCCGGACCCCAATGGATCATTTCTCTCTCTCTCTCTCTATATATATATATATATATATATTACGTCTCATTTGATGAATTTTATCTATCTGATTGATTTGCACTCTCTCTTCTGGAAACAATCCAAATACACAGTTGATCAAATGAATATAATTGATATGGGAATGGTTGGAATCATCAATGAAAATGGATCTTTTCAAATATCTAAACACTGAAAATGGAATGAAAATCTCATCCCCACAAGCGTTAATTAGAGCGGCCTATGGGAAACTACTTTCTTCAAATACTCACAAGTTTAATCCCAATTTTGAGAAAATAATAAACTTCTTTAACTAACAGATTGAGTTCATTCTTTTTACTTTCTTTCAACCTCCTTCTGCATCTCAATTTTTCTCTTTTACATTCTAATATTGCAGAGTGTTGTTTGCAGTGTACCACCCACTTACGATAACTAATTAACTAGTGGGCTTCACCACAGGCATAAAGTGGAACAAATTATTTCATTCTACTTGGCAAACTTCATAAATCATCTGAAAAGGAAAAAAAAAAACATATATATTTCAGCAGATGCAGCTGCATATATATTAATTGGGCTTGCAGCAAACTAAGATGGGAAGAAGAAAGTAGTGGAAGGAATAGTAATATATATATCTAATTAGAAGTACCTGCAATTGTGAAGAAGCTCAAGAGAGAGGCTTCTCATTGTTGTTGGTGAAAGGATGATGATGATGATGATGATGTGAGTTCCTTGACATGAGGAAAGCAGGAAGTTTGCTTTCACAGCATTTAAACTTAAAATGAAGAGATAATGGTAAGGACGCTTTGTTGTACACGTAAAAGCAACATACCCATGAGACCAAAGTCCATATAAGTCCAAAACATATCCCACACTCATTTGAGTGGGCCACTACAATTACTGTAAGCATATTCTGTTCTGCTCTCCTCATCTTTACCATTGGCAAGCCAAATAAATGCTAATCTCACTCACACGATCGCATACTTCATTCATTTTTATTTATTTTATTGGCTGAGCTTCCGTGGTGATACATGATTCTTATTTATGGTTTGATACATAGTTTGTAAAACTAAATATTAAATAGGTATTTTGAGAAATCGATCGTTGAATTTGATGATATATTTATACTCGTATGCATCATGTTTGCTAAAAATTACATTAATTGATCCAACGGTTGGTTTTTCCGAAGCACCATTACTTGTGAAAATTTGTGATAGTTTTCAACAGTTTATTTCAAAACTATGAATTTTTTTAAAAATAGAAATTGGATCAATGTGATTTTTTTGCAAACATGATGTGTAATATATACAGATTATCAAATCGAACGGTGGGTTTCTCAAAATATCTATTTCATATATGGTTTTACAAATCATGTGTCAAACCATATGTAAGAACAATGTGTTTGGCCAATGAAGAAACAGTGAAAGAAAATGATAAAAAAGGGGAAGACCAACAACGTGCGTGACTGTGGAAGTAGGAAGCATTATTAAGATAGAAGTAGCTTAGTAGGGTAAGCATCCATCAATTAGGGGCATTACTGAAACACTCGTACAAGTAACTACCCATTATTGGAGTAACAACCTCTAAAAGGTCATTGTTCATCCTCAAATTAGTGATACATATGCAAGGGAAGAAGGAAAGAGATGTTGAATAGACTTTTCCTTGAGCCCGTAAGTATTGGTTACTTGATTTCACAACGCTTATCCAAGATAAGTTGGATTAAGTGCAGGCCGTTCCTCGCTATAAGCCATATGATGATAATTGATTGTTACAAATTATGAATTGATTGTTGCGGTATAATTGTAGCCTTTTAAGTAAAGTTTAGGAGATATTAAAGTCCTAAAATCTTACATGTAATTTTTTTTTTTATTTTAGTAAGTAATGGAAGTCCATTTTAAGAATTTGCCTAAGACCCCCAAAATCACAAGGACGGCCCTGATTAAGTGGGTTCCTTCCTTCCTCTCCCCCTTTTGCTAAACTCAATACTGATGGCTCACTTTATGATTCTACGGGCTTAGCTGGTTGTGGGAGATCATTAGAAATCATTTCGGTTGATAGATTGCAGGGTTCTCTGGAAGAATTGTGCGCGCTAGTAGTATTTTTGCTGAATTATGGGCCTTACGTAATGGGCTCCCGTTGGCTTTATCGCTTAATATCCAATTTATTGATATTGAAGTTTATGCTTCAGTTGTGGTTGGGATGGTTCTTAAAGGGGTGGAAGATTGTCATTGTTTGTGACTGCAGATTTTTTATGTCGACACTCCAACAAGCTTCTGTTTGCCACACATTTTGGAAAAGGTAACCAATGTGCAGATGTTTTAGTCAAAAAGGATTGCGAAGAAGACTTGGGACTTACTATCTTCCCTTTACCGCCTGCTAGTACTAAGTTACCTATGGGCATCCTATTTCCTTGTTGTATTTCTGCTACTTAAATTCTAATATATGCTCCTTTTAATAAAAAAGAAAAAAAAAAAGAAATGGGCTTTTCCCATTTTAAAAGAGTTTTTAATAAATAAAAAAAAAAAAAAAAACATCCACAAAAAAACAGTTTCCATTTAGTCCAAAAAAAAAAAAAAAAATTACAAAACCAAAATTCCATAGAGAAAATATTTATTCAATATTCATTTGAAATTCCTTGATTTTAGATGGACAATACTTTTCCTGATTTTTTTTTTCCCTAAAATCAAGGAAAGGTTATTATCTATCTAAAATCAAGAAAATAAATTAAAATCAAGAAAAGATGGAAGCAAATTGACAATTAAAAAAAAATAAAAAATTGAAGAGTTTATTTTTTTAACACTAACCGAATAAAATAGAAAAAAAAATTTATTGGTTAAAAAAATACTAATGGTTTCAAGAAAAAATAGAAAAAATTACAGTTTGTCCCTCCTAAACTATCACTAATTTTATACTTTGCATCCTTATAGTTTTAATTGCAACACATTGATTCCTTATAGTTTTGATTTGTGGCATTTTGCACCCTTTTATCAGTCAGCTATTTGTTTATTTGACTGAAGAAGCTTGTTATTTTTTATATAGTATTTATCCTAGGTTGCTAATGTATTTATAATATGGTGCAGTAAATAAACTTCATAATAAATAAAATATTTTGAGAAAAATTGTGAAACTTCACTGATATGCTTATAGGTACATTAGCAATGTAAGATAAATACTGCATAATTAAAAATAAAATAAAATAAAAACCAAGTCTAACACCATTTTCGGTTAAAGTAACAAATGACTAATTGATAGACGGGTGCAAAGTGTTACAAATTAAAACTAGGGTTATTGACCTTTTTGTACATTGAACTTTGAGGGAAATACCAACGTGGTCCATAAATTTTAGTTTTGCTTGATTTAGTACATGAATTTTAAAAGTTATGCCAATGTAGGACACTGACTGACAGAACCAACATTACGTCAGTCAAATGTCACGTGGCTATCTACATGAGAACTATGTCAGTCTGACACGACAACCACGTGGATCTGACTTGACTTAAATTGTCATTAATTAGCCAACTTAAGCCACGTCAGATTCACGTTGTAGGCATGTCAGACTCACGTAACTGCCAAGTAGACAGCCACATGATCGCACATGACATTTAACTAATGAAATGTTGGTTGCGTCAGTCAATGTTCTATATTGATACAACTTTTAAAATTTACGGACTAAATTAAGCAAAACTAAAGTTTATGGACCACATTAGTATATTCCTCAAAGTTTAGGATACAAAAGGGTCATTAACCCTTTAAACTACAAGGGGCCAATGTGTTGCAATTAGAACCATATAGGTGAAAGTGTAAAATCGATAATAGTGGAGGGAGCCAAATTGTAAATTTTCCTATATTTTTTCATAACTTTTTATCAGATAATAAACATTGTGTAAGACTATTACTCTCATGGGGAGTAACCAATAGATAAAGCCACCCATTTCTGTTTGCACACAAATTGACTTATGATAACTATGCGGGCGTACCATAACTAAATTAGTTCAATGAAAGCTAATCTTTTTTACCCCGAGTGTCGATTAATTAAAGGAAAACCAATAAATCAATAAAAGACTATTGATTTACGACCGTTTAATAAGTCACATTGATAGTCTAATTGGAATGAAGGTGGTTGTCGAAGGATCGGGTTCTTCCCTTTAACAGAGTTTTTTCTCTAACTATGGATTACCACTAGCACTTTAACAATAAGTAAAATGTAAAAAGAGTACAGGAATTGAAAATAATTGGAATGAAATTAGCAGTAGTTTGAGATGACATTGAGTGTCTTCTTATAAAGTCTTCCACTATATGTTACTTGCTTATGAAAATAGGAAACATCTCCCCACCAGCTGCTTCCAATCCCATTATATTTTCAATTTTGACTTGGTAAAAAATTGGATATAATCAAAATAATAATAATAATAAATAAATAAATAAAATAATAAAATAGAAATAAAAAATAATATAAATATCAATCTAGTTCGACCTCATTGTTGTTTTAATAAGAAAATATGAAAAAATGGTGACATGGCAGTGAAGATGAAGGTAAATGAGAATTTATCAATTCATTTTTTACATATGGATATGAATCACTGTTGGAAAACCAAAAATGCTATCCACATAAAAAAAAAAAAAATTTGAATATGCATACACCATTGAAGATGGCCTAATAAGCTAACTCTATTAATATAAATGAATATTATCTAACTAAGCCATGAGCCAACCTACCCAAATCTGTAGCGCTAAAATGGTAATTCTATAGTTGTGTTTTCTTTCCGAGTCAGTTACGCTGGGTTTCTTATAGGTTTTTTCAAACTAGTACAGGATGGTCCTAATCTACAACTGAAGTATGAAATTCAAGGCAGCCAAACAGACCCACATATAGAAGGTCTCCCTGGTCAGAGCAGTGGCTGTTCAAGAAGCCCGGTTTTTCAAGAAAGAGATATTAAGAACAGAATGTCCGGAGAAAGAGAGAGAAAGAGAGAGTAGAGAGAGAAGTAAAGCAGATGCTCTCACTAAAGCTGTTGCGCTCTCTGGTCCTGGGAGAGACCATAAACAACCCTTTTCTTCTAACCCAAAACCACCATCACCATGATGATGACTCCAATAATGCCACTGTCCATCCCCATCAAGCCAACGATCAACCAACAGCAAGAAGCAAAATCAACATTGACACTACGAAAAGGTCCAAAACAAAAACCCCAATACTCCTTTTCATGCCCACCAAAGAGCTTGTTACAGACACTTACAGATTAGCCACCATAGCTAGAGACATGGGCATGGATTTACATCCCACCCCAACTCTCTCCCACATCATCTTATCATCACCGCCACCACCACCACCATCATCATCATCATCACCATCATTACCCACATCATGGTCATCAACATCATTATCATCATCATGGTTATTACCAAATGGCGCCATTCCCCTCCCATTTCCTTCACTCACCACTGCCTCTCTCTCTCATCTTCGCTCCTTTGTTACACTCTCCAAAGGGTTATTCAAGTTAGTCTTTGTCAAACATTACTGTAACACCACTAGTGAAAATGGTGATAATATTAGTAACTGGGATTGTTGCTCACTTTCCCTATTTTCGAGACTCACTGGCGATCGAATTGATACAATGGATGGCTTTTCTCGGGCGCTAGCTGGAAAGGGCTGGACCCTTTTCAAGACAAAGGATAACCCATTACCGCATTCTGGTGATTGCAGAGTTCGTGGGGGTAAATCGGTTTATCTCTTTAGAAAGGTGGATTCGAGTCGGGTACGTGGACGGCAGGCAAATGGGGGCAATGCCACTTCTGGGGAGTGTAGAATTAGAGAGTTGAGGTTGCCTGCATTGGATTTCAGGAATGCCCCTTTGAGGATTTTGCAGTATATACTTCTAATGACTGATGATATCTTCTATCTTGCGTGAACAGGTGTGTGTTTTCTTTATATGTTGTTTATTCATTTCTGGGTTCACTTTATTTGCCATGTACTGTTGTTATGTAGTATGTACAAATCCAAAACGTTGTTTGTGAGAATTATTGTTTTGGGTTGCATTTTTGTTTGTGTGCGCGGGCACATGGGTGTGTGTCAAGCCTTGAAGCCAGTGTGTGTGTGTGTGTGATACGAACCTGGACCGTATCGTAAGAATAATTCGACCGCTTCGAGCGGATCGTGCCTCCAAAACAGAACTTAATTCATATATTTCACAATAATCTAGCCATACGGCATCTACAGCCTTATATAATGCTCGAACTAGAATGGAAAGAAATAAAAGGAGAAATAAAATCATAACAGATCCCTAAATCAAGCAAACAACCAGCTACTTTATTCTATCCCATTTAGGAATTACTTATAAAAGGAAAATGATAAGTTGGACCCTAACACTCCACCCTCCTAGGAAATCAACCTTGTCCTCAAGGTTGGAAATCTGGGAATTGCTTCTGTAACTTGTGCAAGAAATCCCACGTGGCATTTTCTGGAGACATGTCAGTCCATTGAACTAGCACTTTTGTAACAGCCCGATTATTCAACTTAACCATGCGACGATCTAAGATAGCAACAGGTTGAATTGGCAAGATTCCTTCCTCTGTGAGTTGAGGCAATTCAGAAGTTACAGCTATCGGAACCCCAACTTTCTTCTTTAAGCTTGAGACATGAAAAACAGGATGGATTTTTTATCCAACCGGCTATTCAAGCTTATAAGGCACAAGGCCAATTTTCTCAAGTACCTTGTAGGGGCCATAGTAGGGCCATAGGAGCGAGGGGAAAGCTTTAAATTACTGCGGACAGCCGCGGTGGCTTGTCTATATGGCTGCAACCTAAGATACACCATATCTCCCACTTCAAAAGACCTCTCCGTTCGATGTTTATCAGCTTGATTCTTTATTCGGACCCAGGCAGCATATAAATTTTCCTTTAAAAGTTAGGGGATATGATCCCTATCTTGCAACTCTATTTCCACATGATGAGCATTCGTTGTGCTAGGGACATACAAGAGTAAAGTAGGTGGGGACTGTCCATACACGGCCTCATAAGGTGTCATCTGAGTTGAGGAATGGAAAGTGATATTGTACCACCATTCTGCCAATGGAAGCCATTTGGACCAGCCCTTAGGTTGCTGACTAGTGAAGCACCTGAGGTAAGTTTCTAGACATTGATTCACCACTTCTGTCTGTCCATCAGACTGTGGATGATAACCTGAGCTCATACATAGTTGTGATCCTTGTAAACGAAAAAATTCACCCCAAAAAGTACTAGTAAACACATCATCTCTATCACTAACAATAGAAGCAGGCATCCCATGCAACTTAAAAATATTTTCAATAAACAATTAGGCTACCTGAGGAGCGGTATAAGGATGAGCCAAGGATATGAAGTGAGCATACTTTAAGAGACAATTCACAACAACCATAATAGTGCTCTTTCCCTGCGATCGTGGTAGACCATCAATAAAATCCATAGATATGTCAGTCCAAATGCGCTCAGGAATAGGTAGAGGTTGAAGAAGTCCTGGGGATGCTACGGTCTCATTTTTGTTTCTCTGGCACACATCACATTCAGCAATGTAACGCTTAATGTCCTTTTTCATACCCTTCCAAAAAAAGCTCCTTGATACCCTCTTATAAGTTTTGTGAAAACCAGAGTGTCCAGCTTCTAGGGAATCATGCAAATGTTTCATGATCTCAAGGCGCCATTTAGAATTAACATCAAGCACGACCCTACCCTTATATCGCAGTAGCCCACCTTCAAGGGTATATTGAAGCACCTCACTTGGTTCATTTCAAAGCTTGTCAATTATTTCCAGCAAGCTTACATCCTCATTAGTTTCCACCCGAACATGCTCAACCTAGTCAGGCAATGGTCAAGAAATGGCTAAGAATTCTGCCTCTGGCTTCAGTGATAGTGCATCAGCAGCCGAATTTTCTGTTCCCTTCTTGTACTCAATCTCATAATCATACCCCATAAGCTTTGCCATCCACTTTTGTTGAATGAGTGTTGCGACTCGCTGACCCATTAAATATTTTAAACTCCTGTGATCATTGCGGATCTTAAAATGTCTCCCAATCAAATATTGTTGCCATTTGTCAATGGCATAAAGAATTGCCAGCATTTCTTTTTCATAAGTGGATAACGCCAAATTTTTTTTAGAAAGTGCCTGGCTCGTGTATGCTAGTGGTCGTCCTTCCTGCAAAAGTACTGCTTCGATCCCCACTCCGGAAGCATCACACTCAATTACAAATGGTTTAAAAAAATCAGGAAGTGCTAGTACTGGTGCTGAGTGCTAGTACTGGTGCTGCTGCCATGGCTTGCTTAAGAAGGTGGAAAGAGTGTTCTGCTTCAGAGCTCCAACGAAATGAATCCTTCTTGAGAAGAGCAGTTAAGGAAGCATTGATCTTTCCATAGCCTTGGATGAACTTTTGATAATACCCTGTTAATCCCAAAAAACCTCGCAAGTTTCACACTGACTTAGGCAGTGGCCAATCAAGCATGTCCACCACTTTTTTTTGGATCTGTAGCCACCCCATCTCGAGATATAATGTGCCCAAAGTACTCCACTTGATTCTGTCCAAAAGAGCACTTTGAACGTTTGACAAAAAGTTTTTTCTCCCTTAATACTTTTAAAGTTACCTCCAAGTGAGTTAGATGCCCTTCCCATGATGGACTGAACACCAATATATCATCAAAGAAAACCAAGATGAACTGTCGTAAATAAGGCTTGAAAATGTCATTCATAAGACTCTGGAAAGAGGAAGGAGCATTGGTCAAGCCGAAAGGCATAACCAAAAACTCATAGTGCCCTTCATGAGTCCGAAAAGCCGTCTTACGAACATCACCTGCATGCATTCTAATTTGATGGTAACCCGATCTCATATCTAACTTGGAAAAATATGCAGTCCCATGAAGTTCATCAAACAGTTCATCAATGGTGGGTATGGGAAACTTATCTTTGATGGTGATGTTGTTCAATGCCCGATAATCGACACACATCCTCCACGATCCATCGCGCTTCCGTACCAATAAAACTGGGGAAGAATAAGGACTATTACTTGGTCGGATAATTCCCATGTCAAGCATTTCCGTCACTTGCCTCTCGATCTCACTCTTTTGGATATGAGGATAACGGTAGGGTTGGATATTAGGAGGCTAACTTCCAAATATTAATGGAATACGGTGATCTTGGGACCTTGGCAGAGGAAGTCCCATTGGTTTGGCAAAGACATCATCATAAGCCTTTAGTAATTTCTGCAAATCAGGTAGTTTTTGGTTGGTTAACATGGTCCCCTCTATTGAAAATAATGCAACAAAAATTGTAGCATCGCCTTTAGACACCATCTTCTCAATATAGTGGCTTCTAACAATTTGAGTTGGAGGAGCTCTTGACCCCTGTAAGGAGTATTGTTGTCCCTGCGATGTAAATTGCATAGACAACCTAGAGAAATCCCATAAAATAGGACCGAGTGTGCGGAGCCAATGAGCCCCTAGCACAACATCACAGCCGCCAAGTGGAAGCAAATACAAATCTGTTTGGAATCGATAATCTTGAACTGACATAAATAAATCTGAACATTTACTTTGAGTTTTCAATTTATCACCATTTGCCACCATCACATCAAAAGCCTTCTCTTGTTGCACATGACATCCCAATCGTTTGACAATTTTTGGATCAACAAAATTGTGAGTACTCCCAGAGTCTATTAGAACTGTAATGGGTTGTCTCTTAAGCATTCCCTTAACACGCATCGTTTGAGGGGAAAGAGATCCAGAGATGGCATGCATGGAAACCTCTGCTGGTAACTCTTGCTAGTCCTCTTGTTCCTCCCTACCATGTTCCATTTCCTCATCGTCCGACCATTCTCCATCTATCAAAAATAATTGTTGTATTTTGTACTTGTGTCCTGGGCTGAATTTTTCATCACAGTTTTAGTACAACCCTTTATCCCTCTTTGCTTTAGCTTCCAACGGTGTTAATCGTTTGATGCGAGGTGTCAATTGCTTCGGTGTTAGCAGAACAATAGAAGGACTTGTAGTAACTGAAACTACCTTCCTTTGTCGACTCAAGGCTGCCTGCCTCTCTTATTGTAATCGGGCCAGACCAATGGCTGCCGACATTGTGGTTGGTCGGAAAACACGCACATCATGCTTCAATTCTTCCTTTAAGCCGCTAATAAAGCAACTCACAAAAAATTTTTCAGTCAACCTGGATGTTTGATTTGCAAGTTGTTCAAATCGGGATTGATACTCGCGGACGGATGAAGTTTGTCGAAGTTTAGTGAGCTCTCCAGTATAGTCTTCATAAAGGCTCGGACCAAATCTTATGCAAAGAACCTCTACAAACTCACCCCACGTCATGCAACCTTGACGGCCTCCCCGACTTTTCTCCAACCATTGATACCATTGAAGGGCTTCCCCTTCCAGGTGGAAAGAGGCTATAGGAACCTTCTGCGTCTCACCCGTCAGATTAAAGATGAAAAATTGTTAAGCTCTATAGACCCATCCGGTAGGATCTTCCCTATTAAAACGAGGAAATTCCAGTCGTGTCAACCGGGTTTGTATTATTCGTCCGTTTTCCGATTGAAAGTCAGCTCCATTCCTCCGAGTTTGCTGAGAAGTGTGGCCCAGCCCAACCGAAGACGTTTCTCCAGAAGAATTTGTAACCTTCGCCTGACTATATTTGATTTCCAACGCTGTGATTAAGTTCCGTAAATCAGCCATTGTAATGGCTTTTTGTTCTGTAATCTCCTTCAAACGCTGAATCTCGGTAACTTGTTTATCGGTGGTTTCTTTCAAACTGTTCACTTTGTTCTCCATTCGCTTCTCTTGTTGAAGTCGTGTACCCTCTGCCATGGGCAGAACCTTGGCTCTGATACCAGATGATACGAACCTGGACCGTATTGTAAGAATAATTCGACCGCTTCGAGGGGATCGTGCTTCCAAAGGAGAACTTAATTCATATATTTCACAATAATCTAGCCATACGGCATCTACAACCTTATATAATGCTCAAACTAGAATGGAAAGAAATAAAAAGAGAAATAAAATCATAACAGATCCCTAAATCAAGCAAACAGTCAGCTACTTTATTCTATCCCATTTAGGAATTACTTATAAAAGGAAAATGATAAGTTGGACCCTAACAGTGTGTGTGTGGGTGTGGGTATCCTTTTTGGTTTTTGTTTTGTCTTTCAATGTTAGAATATTAAGGAATGATAAACCCTAGTTTACACTTCCTCATGATTTAGAGTTAAGTTTTCAAGGAATTTGATATGGAGAGAGAGAGAGAGAGGGAGAGAGGGTGGGGGGGATTGGGGAAGGCGATAGTAACTAGTTTGAGCTTGAGTGACTGCTGACGATGATGGTGTGGATCATGATTGGGCACGTATCAAAATTTTTTGTAAACCAGGTGTTCTTTGGAACAAAAACACTTTTAACAAAGGGTTACCTCAGACCCTAGAAGGGAAAATGGAAGACTCCTTCAAATTTAAATCCTTTAGGCCATTGACCAGTTGGTTTGGAAGTGTACCATATCCCTTAATTAGGACCTGATGTGTTCATTTAAGGTGTTCCATTTTAGTCCAAATTACCTGATCCTGCTAGCTTAGGGCCTCATCCATTCACGTAACACCTCATTCATCTTGTGAAGCATTTTTTTTTCCCCAGATGACAAGTCTATTTCTCATCTTTTGTTGTCGCTAGAGCTTCTCAGCATGGGTTACTTTAAACCCAACTCTGGAAAGCCAAATGATAATGCAATTGAATTATTCTCAATATTTTCTCAGCTGATCTCTGGCCAGTCATCATTTGAGGCAAATGTTGGAAAGTGGTTTTGAGGACCATAGATATACAATGGCTGTTATTTTTTCTAACTATTAATTTTCATTTGACAACGACTGAAAGGTTGAGCTTTGAATAAATGCCCTAGTCTGAAGCTTTTCGGCCGAGCTTTGAATAAAAGTCCTAGTCTGAAGCACATTTATGCTTTACTTCCTTTTCACCAAATCGTTGTTCTTTGTATCCAAAAACAATGTTTTGTTTAGTTCTCCTCTAAATTCTCTCAATTTAACTAATCCTCTATATTTGTATTTCCTATTTTAGATGTTTCTCTTTTTTCCCTTGGAGTTTGGGCCAAAGATTGTTTTAGTAATGGTCATTTGTTGAATGATCATAACCTTGCATGGATTATGAGGTCCTTTTGGCAATAGCCTCTTGTCCTGCTTGAGTTGTTAGTGAAGGTAATACATGTCATCTAGATTACCAACTTTAACATCCTGTTAGATCGAGCAGGAGTGAATCAGTTGATAGTTCAGCAGCATCACCAAGTATAGTGCTTCACTGTCCAGTAATGTGGGTTGCATGTCTAAATTGGATCCATTAGAGCTGTAAAGTTAGGGAGATGTGTGCTCTTTCATTTGACATAAGGAGTAATTTATTTATGGATAATTAGGATGAGAATATCTCAGTTGACCAGATTTCAGAATTAGTTGGTAATTTGAAGGACAAACCCCAAACCAAAAAGGGATATAGGAAACTTAAAAATCTAGAGTCCTCAGTTCATTATGAGTAACCAATATCTAGGAAACCCAGAGGAGAAAAAATTTCTTTTGCAATGAAGATCTTGAGTTGGAATGTGCTAGGCTTGGACTGTTGTCAAAGTCATGCTCAAATATTTTGTTGCTTCAGGATAAAAGTTTGTGTTGGCTGATAGAAAAATTATTAGAAGCATTTAATCTGTGTAAAACCAAGCATGGTTCTCTTTTTCAACTGTACTGGTTCAATTGGTACAGCTTGTGATATAGGATGTCCCCATTATGGAGAGTCATGATTAAAGTCTATGTTCATTCTCGGCATCCATCAAGCTTAAAATTGATTAAACTAATGATTTATGGAAATTCAATTTTATTTATAATCCTATGATCCTACAGTTAGAACTAAGGAGCCATATGTTGTTGTAGGTCAGGGATATATTGTTTTTCTTTTCGTGGTGTCTTGGTGGGGATTTAAATGTGGTCAAGAGGACTTCTGATGGGGGGAAAAAAAAAGAGGATTAAAATTACTCAGAGCAGGAGAATTTTTTTTTTTTAATTAATTAATTTATTTAAGAATGTGAGTAAAAGGTATTTCTCTTGAGAATGCAACTATAATGTGGGCTAATTTGTAGGATAATCCAGTGTGTTGCAAATTAGATAGATATCTCTTCTCACCGTATTGCGGGGATATGGTTCCCCGTGCTGTCCATGAAACACTATCTAGGCCAATCTCCAAACATGGCCTAATGGTGTTGAAGTCAAATCCTACTAGGTGGGGTCCTCTCCCTTCCAATTTAAAATTGTGTGGTTAACTCATTCAGTTAAGTACCTTCCTGGTAGAATAATTTAGGAATTTTCAAATTTATGCAAAATCCGGAAATTGGTATACAAACATTTAAAACAATGAAATAAATGACTTTTTGTACCATAAGCCCTTGGGGCCTAGTGATATCTGTCCCCTTTTACAAGGTGGAGGTCTTGGATTCAGATCTTTGAACCTTTTTTTTTTTTGGAGGGTGGGGGTGGGGGTGGGGGTGGGGGTTGTTAAGGGAGGGGAGCCAAATCCATTTTTTGGCTAGAGATGTCAAAAATGGTGCTCCAATGGTTTAGCCAAATGCCCAGCCAAAGTTTGTCTGAAGTCAAACTATGCTGGATCACCGATTTGGCTTCAAAATCCCCTCTTTTCTCTAACCAACCCTAAGCTCAAATGAACAACAAAAGAGAATCAGCAACTACTCAAGCTATCCTTAATTATCCTGGCAACCAAACAGGAGCTTCGTGCATGTCTTCTTCTTCATAGCTGATCACTGTAGACAAATCAGAGAGAGAGAGAGAGAGAGAGAGGGGTGGGTGTGAGAGAAAGAAAGAGGGAGAGAGAGTCGGGGGTTTTTTTTTTTTTTAATTAATTAATTAATTTATTAGAAAGCCATGGTTGAATTTAAAGAGAAAGAGAGTCTAGTGGGTATGAGAGAAAGAGAGATAGAGAGAGTTGGTGGTAATGCATCGAAATATCTTTGTGTGTGGGGATGTAGTTCTTCTCAATTATTTTTTGTTGAATTTTTCTTTTTCTTTTTTTTATAATTGTTACAAAGGTATGTAATGTGTGTGAGTTTGTGTATGCATGTACTTTATTTTTAAAATTTTTGAATTTTATTTTTATTTTAGTTTTGCTACATTGGAATAATGGTGGTGGGAGATTGAAAAAATGGTAGTTGACAGGTAAAGAAAGGTAGTTGAGGAATAATAGGGGTTGGGAAGGGGGAAAAGGTGATTGAGCTAAAATATAGAGGATGCACCATTGGGGCACATCTAGCCAAAGCCATAGCCAAAAACATTGTAGCTAGCCAAAAAATAACTTTGACTCCCCAAATTTGGCTTTTGCCTTTGGAGTTGCTCTTATGCTCTTGCCAAAGAGTCCACATTGCATGGGGAGCCATCTTATACTTAGATAATGAGCCTATATACCTACTCTTACACCACCGTTCCTCCCTCAGTTGATGAATCGACAATGATAAAGCCCAATATACTCCAAATAGTAATTTAGAAATCCTAAAACTGCCTGGAAACACAAGAGTGGTTCACAGTTTCTACTGCTTCTTTGCACATGACACACCTATTTGAAATTGCCAATTTCCTTCTCATCAAGTTATGCAAGGTCAGACACCTATTCCACATAGCCAATTAAGTGAAAAAAGTCTCCTTTATAGGCAACAACGTCAACCAAACCTTCCTAGTTGGAAAACCACCCACCACTCAATTTATGGCGAAAAGATTTCACGGAAAAACATCCATTGCCATTCATTTTCCAAACAAGCCATTCATTTTCCAAACAATCTTACCTTCCATTTCCTTATCCAATTTTGCATTATACAACTTTCCAAGAACCCCATTACCTTTTCTAATTCCCAATCTTGCAAATTCTTCACAAAAGCAATATCCCAATAATACATATCTCCCCTCCAATACACAGTTACACACTATCCACAGACATCCTTTTGAGTTGCTATTTCATACAACTCTAGAAACTCCTCTTTCAATGCCATGATACCACACCAAACATCCTTCCATAAACTTATTCCCTTATTGTTTTCCAAAGACCCGCCCCATGACTTCCTCTGTATTCTTTTGCTCTCTTCCCTCCCTCTTCACTACCATACTTCCATACCATGACATTTCTTTATAAAGACTCTTTCTCCATTGCAAACCTCCACAACCATTTACCTAACAATGCTTGATTAATCACAACCAAAGGTCTTATTCCCAAACCCCCTCCTTCCTTTGGTAAGCATACAATTTTCTTTAAATCCCCCTCCATCCCTTCCCGCAAGAAATCTGTCTGTAATTTCTCCAGCCTATTTGCCATTAACAGTGGGATCTTGAGCAATGACATAAAATATATTGGTAACCCTGCAAGAGTACTTTTCAATGAGGTTAACTTTCCACCCTTTGAAAGATACCCTCTCTTCTATGCACACAGTCTTCGTTTAAAAGTTTCCACGACAGAATCCTATACTCTTGCCTTGAATAAAGCTCCCAGAAATAGCCGTGGATATGTAGAAGGGAGGCATCCAACTTTACAGCCAAGATTAGAAGCTAAACCTATCGCAACCAACCCTTCCCCTACGGGTAGCAGCTCACTTTTCCTCAAGTTGATCTTCAAACCCAAAACTGCTTCACTTGCTTTTTGCTGATGACTCCCTCTTCTTTTGCCGAGTGAGCCTCAAAGATTGTTTCAGAATAAAAGAAATTTTAGATAGAAGAAATTTTATGTATCTATCTATGGAGATGCTTCAAATTAGCTAATTAATTTTACAAAATCATTAGTATTATTTAGCAAGAATACTTCGCATCAATTCAAGAAAATCCTCTTGCGAAATTTGGGTATTCAGAAAGTTGGGGGTGAAGATAAATATTTGGGGGCTTGGGGCTATCAGCTTTGGTGGGATATTCCAAGAAGAGCTGTTTGCTTCTATTAAGACTAACATGGAAAACTGGATTATCACGTGGAAATCAAGATTGTTATCGCATGCTGAAATTGGGTTTCCTTTCAAAGCGGTGGCAATGGCATTTCCAAATTATTCGATAACTTGCTTTATAATTCCGGTGGGTCTTCTTTGGGATATTAACGCCTCAATGGCTAACTATTTGTGGGGTGAAGGAAGCAACCAAATTCACTGGGTGAGTTGGAAAAGAACGGTGGAAAAAAAGGGCAGATGGGGGGATGGGATTTCGGGCTTTAACAAGTGTCAGGATGAGGGAAAAGAATGGCACTGGTTTAACGAGACTGAAGCTAGAGTGCTTTTGGCATTCCCTTTCATGACACACACTACTAAAGATGACAGTTCTGGATATGAAATTGCTAGATCCTTGTGCCAAAGTGGGACACTTCACACTTGAAATGGTGATGGGGAATCAAATACAAGAAACAAGAAGGTGGCATGGCTATCACTATGGAAACTCAAAGAGCGGGGTGAAATAAAAACCTTCCTATGGAGATGTGCTAATAAGGCTTTATCAATAGGTATAAACCTAAAACAGAGGGTACAGCCAGTAGAAAAGGTATGCAGACTGTGCTTCACTAAACCTGAGTCTATTCACCACCCCTTGTCCAGTGTAAGTTATCCCAAATTATGTGGTACTGCAGCCATTTACAGTTAGATGAGAGTATGGTAGGCAGGTAAACTTTTTTGGAGAAGTGGAATAATTTATTGATGAAATGGAAGGGTAAGCCAAATGGGGATGCTATCTATCGGGGAGTCTCATTTCTTTTGTGGCAGCTATAGAAGAGCCAAAATGAGTTAATCTTTAGGGGGATAACATGAAGTCCTATTGGTGCAGCTTCTAAGGCAATAAGGGATGCGCAGGAATATGAGGAGGCTGTTTTTGGTGGGCAAAATTGTGAGAATAGCAGGGCTAAACACAAGCAGTGAAATTGTGAAGTTTAGTATTGGCAGCCCCTTCTTTTTCAGTGTTTAATGTTAATGTGGATGTCTCTTGGGGCAGGTAATGGAGTTATTGGTATTATGAACCGGGATGGAGCAAGATTTGTGGCAGGTATGGCAAAGCAAATCCGATATACGAGAATAGGCCAGATGTTGGAAGCCATTGCATTAAGTAAAGGTAGTTGGTTCAGTCTTGATATAGGACTGCAGCACATAGTAATGGAGGGAGATGCTGAATGTGTGGTGGAATGCATCAACCAGGGAATTGCAGTGGATGAAGACACTGCGATCATATGTGAGGACATTAAATCATTTGTGAAGATGTGAATCTGTTGATGCATCAAGGCACAATAAAGGGAGTTTTTTACTTCCTAGAAATTGTAATCGAGATGTTGATGCAATGGAAAAACATGCTCTATTGTTGGACTTCTGGACAATCACAAAGTTTGGTTAGAAAAGCCACCTACTTGGCCTCTCCACATTTTAGGGGCAGACTGAGCTGACTATTGTAATTTTTCCTGCTGATTAATATTATCATGCCGTTCCAACAAAAAAAAAAATATTGGTGGAGGAAATGGATGAGAGATTGCATCTCGTGGAAATTGTGATTGATATAGTTTTCAAAGAGTTGATTACCTCATCTAGAGGCAATAGACAAGGTGA
>JAESVK010000171.1:236998-338733 GCA_017140935.1 Hamamelis virginiana | reverse complement strand
TCATCCTTTAATAATATATGGTATTTGATGTCGGCATGTTAATTCAATAAACAAATGATTTTCATGTATTGTTCAGATTACACTGATCTAAAGACAGTCACCTGTGATTTTGAAACAGATCTAAGGTCATCACAACACTCAAAACAATGAGGATCAAACTGCGAATTCAGTAAATGGAAATCAGTTTGATCTCTTAGTCATGGCTCCATGATCACCAAACTGTGGTCACTTGGATATGAGGGAGGAATCTAAAGTCTGAACCCATCAAATGAGGAATCGTTTCAACACTGCAAGACTGGCGAAGTTATAGCAAAGGATCAGTGACGCCGTCGGAGTTTTCATTTCTAGTTCCTCTACAGAGAGGCCAATAAGTTCATCGGGGTAGGTTGTTCATTCATCCACCTGCATGTATCTATATGTATGTATAGAATGCAAGTTGAATGCCTTGTTGTCAACTCTTGTATTTAAAAGATATCTTGCTCTCTAACCCTTGTATTTCGCCCATTACCAATCAAGGAGATTTGGTGGTTCTCTATCTTCAATGTGTTCAATGATTCTGGATTTGTAGCATTGTTTCACCTGCTGCTAGTGCACTGCAGCAGCCATAGAAATTTTTTTTTTTGGATAATTAGCCATAGAAATTTTGGTTTGAGGAATGTCTCTAAACTGTAGATTTTACTTGGTTTTTGGGTTATAGAGCAAAATCAGAGAAAAATTCATCTGGCAGGCATCAAAAGTCATTCCTACTTGACTTGAAAATGCAGATAACAGTTGCTTTCCCAGAGGAGTGAAAAAGTGTTCCATAATAAGAAAGCAAACGAAGTAATAGAAGAGAAACCAGATATAATTATACCAAGAGTAATTTGGGAAAAATAACTCTCTCAACTGGAAATGTGGGGTTTTAATGAAACGCCCATCAAGTTTCTAAGGTCAATGAGAGCTGGTAACTCAGCACGAGAGCTGGTAACTCAGCACGTCACGATAACTATGGTCATCAATTTGTTGGCACCAAGGTTTGAAGCCCAAATGTGTGTGGTGTGAATTTTAGAAAGGCCAACTTTTCTACAAAGACTTCATCTCCAATTTACTTCAACCATCCTGCTGCACTAATATACCAGTTTGATCTGTCTATACTTGATTTTAAGAAAATGATCAGTTGTGTACCAGTCCGCATCGATCACAGCTGTTCGTGATGTGCACACATTGATGCGTGCGCATTATGCGCTAGCAATGAACAGTTTTGACCGTGCGGACTGGTCTGCAACCGATGATGATCTCTTAATTTTAAGTAATAAAGTGGAGGAATTTAAGTACATCTTGGAGACAAGAGTTTTCATTTCGGCATGATGTAAAGGAAAGAGATGCTTGCAATTTGTGAAATGTTTTTAAGGCAATTTTGGATTAGATACGTTATTATAACTTTCCAAGAAGCAGCACTCCCCATTTGTGTCCAATATTCAACTTCTCAGCACCATAACTTGGAATCATCTGGAGTATATTCTTCATTAATTAAGGCACCGTTTGGATTTGTTTTTTATAAGTACTTATTTACTTTTTTAAAGTTTTTCTAAGAAAATATATATAGCAAATTTTTAAAAAAGCAAATAAGTACTTATCAAAAACAAATCCAAACGGTACCTAAGGGTTTGTTTGGATCAACTTTTGTTAAAATCATTTTTGGAACTTAAAATTTTACTTGATGTAAAGAGATGGGATTATAATCACTCTTTAGGCAACTTGAGGGTGATAGTATTGGATGGCAAAATTTTCATTCTAGAAGTGATTATGGTGAATATTGTAGTCCCCTAACTTTTGCTACTATCACTTCTAGTATGAAAATTTTGATACATAGAGATATGGTTTGAACATAATTTTTAAGAGAGATGTGAAAAAATAGTTTCCCCAAACGGACCCAAAGTTGATTGATTGGCTCATGCATGGCTGGGTGAATGTTCTCCTCATTTCTTCCCACACAACATAAACTACACATCTTCTTCAACAATTGTCTGCATTTTTTTTTTCTACTAAGAGCTAAAATCCACCTCTGCTCAAAAGAATGTGCACTCAACCTTTTTACCCTTGGGTAGAGACTAGAGAGCAGCCTCTCTCTTCACAATCTCCTACCACAACTACCTCCCCAAAAACTCTTTGATTTTCATGCACTATAAATGGATGACCAAAAAAAAAGAAAAAGGAAGAAGGGATTATGGCATGCATTTCAATGGTTCTAATTCAATTTTTTTTTTTTCTTTTTATTGTGCACAAAGCTTCGAGGGCATCGCTAAACAAAGCAGAGTTTCGAATTAACTGTCACTGCAATCTTCCAAAGATTAAAAAGCAATGTCCCTAATTTTTATCTTTTAATTTTAATATAACATCATATGATATTAATCACAACAATCATATTTACAAGATGCTAGCATTCGGTCTCAAAACAGAGACCAACTATCACAAACCTTAGTCCTCCCATGCACCAACTAAGCTAGCTCCAGTTGGTGTCCCTAATCTGTAAGGACTATGATTGTGAAATGGGACAGCTTGTGAATGTTAGAAAACCTGCAATTTTGAAGAAATTACTTAGGTAAAAATTTCCCTCTCGCTGCAGCCTGCAGGCAAAGAACAACAGTGGTCCAAGTCAAATGATGTGCATGTAAGATATCTCCTATGCATTTTTGAAAAACACAAAAATTGAGACTATTTTATTCTGATACATTATTTGGTTTGATAATTTTGATTTGGTAATTTGGAATACTTTGGATTGATTGAGGTTATAGTTTAGAAAGAAATAAGCAATACAAAACTCAAAATTTGTTGAATAGAAAGGAAGGTAATCTAGTGAATTCCAGTGAGTGGTCGGAAATAGATGGTTCAATTTGGTGGGTTGGCTAACGATATTTCCTCAATATTGGTTCATCAAAAAGCTTTTATTCTATTTATATAATCTATAATTTTAATTTCTATGATCATAATATATAATCCATAATTATAATTACTATGATCATAATATCCCTGGACAAGCCTAACACTGACAAGAGTTTGGGCAAATCAACTTGAACGTGGGGCTCAGCTTTCATAATTCTTACAGACCAATCAAAGGTCCCGTTTGGCTTAGCTTTTCTTAAAATTACTTTATAGCTCAAAATTTCATTTGATCTAAAGAGATGGGAGTAGACAACTTGAGGAGTAATAGGATAGTTAGCAAAATTTTCATATTAGAAATGATTGTAGCAGAAGTGAGGGAGTCCCAACTTTTGCCAAAATCACTTCTAGTATGAAAATTTTGATATCTGAAAACATATTTTGAACAAAACTCTAAAGAAGAGAAATATGTGGAGATAGTTCTCCAAAAATGATTTTTGAAAAAGTTAACACAAATGAACCCTAAGTAAAACCATCATAACACAAATGAACCCTTCTCATGGGGGAAGAAGACTTATCATGATGTAGGATCCACTATTCCACATGAGTCAAGTTATATCTCTATTCTGGATAGTCAAACACTGGTTGATGAATAGCATTTTTTAACTCACTTCCTCTAGAAATTTCTTAAATGACAAATATCAGCTTGGAAAGATATGCATACAATTGAAGACAAGAAAGGCAACAAAGATTGTCACTCAAGGATGCCAAGAAAAAGAGACATGATGATTTATGCATAAATTAGCACCAGAAAAAAATGCCAAATAACAGAAGATCATTGTAGGCAAGGCAACCCCTAGCCCTAGTCATTGGGACATGGAATTTTGGAGTTAATTTGAGTTGTAAATGTTTCAGTCCCACTGCTTCTAAAATTCATGTTGCACCAATTAACATGATGTACAAATAATGTTGCAAAACTATTTAAATTTATGGCCAGATACCAAAAATAAATAAACAAAACAAAACAAATTTAGTTAGTTCAGTGGGAAAAGAACAGTTAATCCTTGGCAGGGAGTGTCAGGTATGGCAAAGTCAACATGGAATAATAGGAAACTGTTTGCACTTTCCAGAGTTGGACAATGTATTTAACATTATCCAGATCATCTCAAGCAACTCACAGAGAACCTCCCAAAAGTATTGTTCGCACCACTAAACTACGCTAGGTAGTAGTTCAGTTGTCATTTTTTTTGTCAATCTAGTCGTACTCAGAAAAAAGTGGTTATAATCATACCAAAAAAACACAAAAACAAAATAAAGAAAGATTTCTAAGAATAAATTAACAAAAAAATGTTACATAAAAACCAATATTACTCTTAAAGGGACACTTCTAAATAGCAATGGAGGCATTTCACACTCAAATTACCATCCACAGCTGATTTTACATGCATGCATTACAGAAGACTACAATCTACCAAACTGAGTCATGAATGGCATCATTATGAAGCTCTACAAAAGTTTTCAATTAAAAAACTGGATTATATGAATAAACTATATACCAACTGAATCACGTTGTATGAGCACCATGCGTTCGTGAAGCCCATATTCCAAACACAAGAAACCAGAAGACAAACAAGATAGCCCAGTAGCGAGCGGGTCCATACTTGATTCTTGTTAGCACAATCTGCAAGTTTCACAACCAAAATATATAACTTAATTATTTATTTCTTATTCACTATTAGCATAAGTGAAAAAAAAAAATTGATATTATTTTCACTCAGAAGCAGTCTCATAGTCACAAACAGTGAGGTAAGCGAAAAAAAAAAAAAATTATATATATTTATATAACAGAAATGATCCTATGATCCTATCATTGCAATTGGAAATACAATCTTTAGCTTTTACTAGATACACTATTGGGAAGCCCATAGAAAAAATGAAGCAACCCCGAAGTTAGGCTCTTCTGTGGAATTAATAAACTTCTCTTACAGCAAACAAGCCGATAATCACAATTCACAAATTAAAACCTCAAATCTAAATGGTGAAACATTATCAAATGAGAAAACTGCAATTATATTGGAAATCATAGTTAAAATTTCAACAATCCATCCTCCGGAGGAAATTAGGCACCAATAATCATAGATTACACACTCTTAAGGAACCAAAGTAAGTGCTGAGGGCTTAGCTCATGTACGAGCCGTAAAGCAACCTTATTTGCTTCCTAAACACCCCCCAAAAATTTAATAGTGACAGTCTTTATCAGAATGAAGCAGAGTATGGAGCTGGTCACATTTCCATTACATAAACAACAAGAAAACTGCACACTGTATAATATATTTCACTCAATGAACAGTAAGAATTTGATCAGCAAGCACCTTAAATGAAAAGAGATGGAATGAAGGAACTGAGTGAAAAAAGGAGCAATGCGTTTACACTAGACAAACATGCAAGGGATGTACAGGAACTAAAGAGGGGTTGGATTGTTTATTTATTCATTTTTTTTTATTTATAAGAGGGGAGGTTGAAGCACAATAGCTATTAAATGATGAATAGGTTTACTAGAGACATCGGCATGTTATTTTGGTATCCTCTCCTCACTTCTTAGTTATATATAAGTTGTATAAAGTACTATAAACACTGATATCAAAACAGATACTCAAGCGGATCCAGTTCCCAATCAAAATAGATATCAGTTTGCCATTGGTTTTAAAAAAAAAAAAATCCTTGGCAGATCATGCAAAGGGAACTAAAAGAAGATGAAATATTATCATGTCCCATCACTTTCCAATTTAGAGCATTTACATGTGTCAATGCAGCTGACTCATGCTGAGCAGTTATGGGAGCCTGATAATTAGATGGTGGAAAATATATTCTGCACCAACGCATTTGCCATGCCCACATGTCAGATCTGAGTTTTTACAAATATTTTTACTTTATTAATGTGGCATGCCAAGTTGGTGCAAAAGTTGATGCAAAGACCAGATGGTTCCCAAGGACTGATAAGTCAATTTCTTAAACAAGACGATGAAACAAAAACGTCTAATAAAACATGCAAACTTAATCAACCATCTTTCTATTACCCTTTGCTAAGTGGATCACCACGTTTTCCAAAGAAGCCACTCAAATAAAAAATATATATAGATTTTAGCATAAAATAATTTAATAATATTACCAGTGCTAGAGCAGTGAAGACCATTCAAAAATCTTCTATCCTCATGTTTACTTTTTCTTGTCAAGGAATATAAACAATGAAAAGCAAAATTATTTTCAACATAATCCAGCATTACACAGAATACTTTTAAGTTAAATCAAATGCAAATATGCATGGTGGATGCAAGACCAAAGGAAGAATATCTAAGCTACTTACAAAGCGAAAGAAGACCACAACTGTCAAAGCACAAATGCCACCAAGGAGAATATGAAGACCACTTTTTGCAGTTTTCTGCATATCAAAGTCAAACTTGTCAGATAAGCATATCAAAGATTAATCACTTTAGGTGATGACAAAATCAACATATTACATACAGTTGATATCATTACAAAAGCAATTCGCTAAGACACATACAGAAAATTTTAAAGCAAGCTATTCCTTGGCACCTAGTACAATACAAGGGAATAAAGCAATAACTCTGCTTCAAAAATACGAAATACAAAACAGCATGAAAAATATCTTAAAAATTACCTATTGAACATTAGAAGCTTTATAAGACTACCTGATAGGAAAAAAACAGATAGTAGCTGCATTGGCAAGAATTCTGTTTCTATGTGCAGTAAATCTCGAATCCAATGTGTTACACTAATTGTACTCATCCTAAAACTTTCGACTAGGTTAACATGCAGGCTTTGATACAAACCAAAAGTCGAAAAAAGTAGGATTAGAAGGGTTAATGGCTAAGATATTGTAAATTCAACGTATACTCAACTCTACAATGCATTAATCCCAACTATATGGGTCCTTTTTTCTCCATTTACACCCCAATCCCTAATTGCTGTTCAGAATTTTCTGCAACTGTTTTCTGTGTTTCCAGCAACTCTCTTTGCCTTAAACCTTAGCATATTCCTACCCTAAACCATCTCCAAATCCTGCTAACCTCAACCTTGGGTATTTCCCCTAAACGTCCTTCATCAGTTTGCTATAAGAGCAAGGTTGGCACTATGCCTACAAGATGGAAAGCACTTTTAGAGGGACATTAGCAGAAAATCAGTGAGATGAGATACTATTTCGAATTGTGGAGCGACTTAACTATATACAAAACAATTGAACTGCATGGAAACTCAAGTGAAACAAACAAGCTGAATCTCAGCAACGTTGCGATCATCGAGCTAAATCTAGGACTTTGACAACAGCTCCAACATCACAATCACCTCAAGTTAAAGCTCAAGCATGTGTGGACTTGGCATCACAACTAAATGGTGATCAAACAATTAGTACAAGTCCATCTAAAGTGATAGTCAGACAAAAGTTTGAAGATAAGGTAAAGTTTACTCATGGGTTAAAAATGCCAGAATTAGCTTCCGGTTTTATTCTTGAACAGATTAAAGTTTCAGCAAATGAAGAAACGTTGTTGATTGAAGAGTTTAAAGAATCAAACTCCTTGACTATTGCTATAGAGAAAAATGTTCAGAAGGAGGTATAGCAATACAAAATAGAACCAAAGAAAATTGAAGAGATCAACAAGAACGGTGTCAACATTCATGATCAAAATCACTTAAAGCATGTGGCTGCACTGCGGATTGCTCCTCTCATTGATTTCATCACCCCTGGCAAGTTTGATGGTATGATTGAGAAGATGAATGTTCCAATATAGTCATTGTTGCCTCCACTAAAGAAGATGAAAGGGCTTCAAGGCCAAACTTATCATCTCATACTAAAGATGCAACTTGGGAATTATAATACTCCAACACTTTAAACTCAAGGTTGAATTTTCTCCGACCAAGGGAGAATGATGTAGGCTTAAAAGGCCTCAGAAATCAGTTCGAGTTCAATTGAGTTTAGTTGAAGTCGAGTTTTATTTTATCCTTTCTTCATGGTCTATTCTGCTGATTTAGTTATATTTAACTTTTGTTAAGTTATATTGAGGCAACACTATTTTGGTAATTTTAAGTTTTGGACCAGAATATGTTTACTTGGTTGGGTCAGATATGAATTTTGTTTTATGAACTTATTAATTAGTTTAGGCCACTTCTTGTTAGGTGTTTTGGGTTTATTCCAAGTCAACTTGGACCTAATTCTCTCAGCTTGCCCTCCAGGTTTGGGAGCCTATAAAAAATGATGTAATAGCAGAATTTTGAGAGAAAATGAAAGATAAAAATATTCAACAGCTATTCCGAACTTATCTTCTTCTCTTCTTTTACAGTTTGTGTTGCTGAGTTTCTTGCAATTCACCAATAATCCTTTGTTTTCCAACACTTTAACCCCTAAAGCTATATCTATTACAACCCCAACCTTCATGCCTTCATCCTAGCACTCCAATCTCTCAAGTAGCTACAGTCAAGCGCTACAATAGCCGCTGTCCAGAATTTTCAGCAGCTTTCAACCTCTAAGCCTTTACCAATCCCTATGCTAAACCCTCTACAGAGCCTACTACCCTCCACCTTTAATTTTCCCCCTCCAAACGACCTGCATTAGTAGGTCAATGATCTTTCAGAAATGTGAAGAGAGATCTGTGATACCCTTTGAAACCACAAGGGAGGTTTTTTTTTTGGGTTTTTTTTTTTTTTTTTGGGGGGGGGGGGGGGGGGGAGGTAGCTCATGCGCACACTCCTAGGCATGATTTCCATAAAAATGATATCATAAAAGATGTTGCTTTGATTACTTGCTGTGTCTAATACATGTACATTAATCATATAATTCTGCACTTCTCTAAGTGTTCTAGTTTCCATCCAACAGAAATTCTTCCAAACAATTAAAACAAGAAATAATACACCATCAACAGCCAAAATATGCCAATAATCGGCATACAGTAGTTAGCACAATGAACTTACCTCTTGCTGAGATTTTTTTTTTCTTTTTTTTTCTATAAGCAACTTACTGAGAAAATTTTCACAAAGCAAACTACAAAGAGCTAGCATCAGAAACAGCAAATGTGATGATAAATAAATAAAACAATTGTTCTAACCAAAAGTCTCAAAAAGTTCAGCAAATTAGACGAACCAGCAACCATAAAAATTGAATTTCCGTATAAAATTTAGAGAAATAAAAGCAAATCATCTCCCAATAAACTAATACAGCACCTAATTCAACAAACCTTTCCAACACGAGGAGCTATGAGCCATGCAAGAGTAACAGTAAGTAGCCCTGTAGCAAGCAGAATCCCTGTACCTTCTACAGCCCACTTGGTTGCAGGATTTTCAGTAGGGACAACATCTTCAGAAACAATATTTGAAGGTTGTTCAGAAACAACCTGTGAAACTGCAACAGAACTATTATTATTACAATTATGTGGACTAAACCACAATGAAATCTCACTTAGCCTTTGCCTTCGAATAGCAGCGACTGCATCAGGATCGACACTTGAATTTGTCTGCAGCCATGCAGGATTTGGTTCCCCACTAGTAGTCCTTTCCCTCAAGGCTTCATAATCCTTCAAAGAACCCAAAACCTTTTTAAAGTCATCACTCCTGACATTTTTCGCAACACATCCACAGATTTCACAAGTAGTGGATCCATGATTAACAAACCATTTCAATGCACAAGCATAGTGTACTAGGGCAAGATCGCTTTTGCAAGAACAGCCAAGCTCAATTAATGTGTCTTGATGGTTACAAGAACCCATTTCTATATCAGTATTACAAATGAAAACCTCCCCATCAGGGCTTATGAATTCAACAAACCCCGATTCTCTTCTACCATTTTTGGTAAGGGAAGCATCGCTTTCAACATCTTTCAGAACTTCTTTGCTACTAGGTTTCACTTCCACATTGCTATTTCGTGCTTCTTGTAATGGAGGGGTGATGCCCAAAAAGCCTAATGCCACATCTCCTCTTTTATCAGATTCGGCACACTGGCACACACGACAAGTTGCCAAGCTTGCATCCTTGTCTAAACTGTGACGTGAGTAAGTCCCTGAATCTTCGCTCTTAATAGGTGAGCAACCTCCATTGCTGACTCCGCCAGTAGTTGTTTGTGGCCAATTTTCCCTACCCATCACATTAGTTGAGGCTGTGAACATAGACAAATGTGTTTTGAGCTTCCCGATTATTGCACCATCTTTGCTTCAATATTTTCACAAAATGAAGTCCATGATGCTAACTTCCCCACTGTGCATTTCTAGGGAACAAATAACAGGCGCTAGCCTTACCAAATCAAATCAACAGGCCACAAGTACTTGAATTACTAATGAGAATGAAATTAAGGATTTAAGCATGATCCAAGGCCCCAGTGTAAGCTAACATGAAGGGATAAACGAGATACTTAGAAGATACAAAGTATTGAATTTTTGTTCTCCCAGTAAATTTACTGTTCTAGAAGCATCTTATATTCACACCCTCAGATGTGATCTCTTCTAAGAGTTATAGCTTCATTGCAAAAAGAGAAAACCCTGGCTACTGTGCAGACATGTAGAAACAAAAACCTGGTTAGATTTAAAATATGAAGGTATCCACTAGATCACTTATGTATTCAAATCATGAATATAATTAGCATGTCATCAATTACTAATTGTGAAATCTACTTATCAAACAAATTGTAAATTCCATGTAAATTATATTATTTGAAGAAAGACAAAAATTAAGAAATATATATATATAGTCCTTTTCTTATGCGGACGTCCATCTGAATCATTGCTTTTGGATGCCCCCTATTTGCAATGGTCGGGTGGCAAAATCCACAGCTCCGAAAGACATCTGCATATGCAAACGTCTGCATAAGAAAAGGACTATATATATATATTGAAGATATCAATTAGATGCTTGGTAGTTCTAATACTTGTAAATGTTGAACAGAACCATATTCAACTATCTTGAGTGCCTTATCACTGCTGTATTATGGGTTGAACTCCAGGACTCCTGCTCTTCATCACTCTTCTTATATGGTTCAAATACACACACACACACACACAGACATATATATATATATATTTTAGATACCAACTACACACTTGGAAGTTTTTATATGGACAATTCTGCTTGTATAAAGAATCAACAGCTGATCCCAGAACTCAGAATTTCATCACTACCCATCAATGTAATTGACTCATATTTAACATTAACAATAAAACATATAATAATAAAAAAGAATATTCAAAAGAACCCACAAATTAGAATATCGATCAATACCCATCAATAATTTGAACCATATCTAGAAATATAAAAAAATATGTGCAATTTTTTTATAATGGTAAATTCTGCTTGTAAAGAATCATCAGCTGACCCACAAATTAGAATTTTCATCACTACTCATCAATGCAATTGACTCATATTAAACATTAACAATAAAATATATAAAATTAAAAACAAAATTCAAAAGACCATGGAATTTAGAATATATTCAATACCCATCAATATATTTGAACCGTATTGAACATTAAAAATAAAAAGAGAAATTATAAAATATTCAAAAGAACCCACAATTAAAATATTAGCAAATACACATCAATGCATTTGAATCATGTCCAACACTAAAAGAAGAAAAAGAAAAACTAAAATAATTAAAATTCACAAGAACCCTAAATCGTTCAAAAGAACCCCAAATCATCAATTGACCAATATCAAATTCTTAGTCATACAATACAAATCAACCCAAAATTTAGAACAAAAAATTGTATAACCCAAATAAAAAAAGGTAAGATACAGATTACAACCAATACACACACACATATATATAACTTTTGGAAGTTGAGAACTGGAGAAAGAAACGAACCTATGTTGCGTTGGACGAAGAACAATGGCATCAGCTATCAGATCGAACCCCTCTGTTTCTCTTTCTCTCTCTAAAATTTCCCTGAAATGAATGATCCTTTGTGCCTGTGAGTGTGGAGTGGATGTCACGAGAGAATGTCCTCTACTTGTCGACTTGTTCAACTTTTTCTTACATTTCACGTACCATTAATACGAATGTCTACTCCATATACTCCTTAACTAGATGCTTCAGTTTTTCAGCGACACCACACAAATTTCCTCATATAATGCTACGATGTGACCATTTTATCTACAGTTTATTATTATTTACCACGTGTGTTGCGTGGAGGATTAAATTACATCAAATTCCTTGATTTATAAAATTAAATAAATAATTTATACGATAATTTATACAATAATTTTTCAGCTCATATAAAATTTAAAATTAAATAAATAATTGTTTATATTATAGAAATTGAATGAAGAATCATCCACAAGCTATAAATGGTTGAATTTTGTAAAATTCAATTGATTTTCACAAATGAAACCGGTAAAGTATTATGGATTCATAGTTTGAAAACTCATTAAGAGATTATCTATCCAATTCTTTAACAAAATCTATGATTTTTACGTTTTAAGCGACTATTTATTTGATTTTGAAAGTAAAAATGTTGTAAAATTAATTTATATATATAGGAGATTTATTGTAATTTTTTCATGTATGCACATTTTTTTTATTTATATTTTTTACTAATATTCCATATTACTTTATAAGATAAGTCCTTTAAACTTTATTCAGATAGTAGGATCAAGTTATAAATCATTAACCTCCTCTTTATAGGGAGGTATAGCACATGTAGATACCATTCAACTATAAAGAATTTAGGGATTTTATCATTCTTTTGTATTTAACTATTTTTAGCAAAATTACAAATATTCCCTTGTGTGTTCTTTTTAAAGCATAGATAGATTCTCTCCTCACATTTCTAAAAACTCAAAATTTCCCCTATTTGTCAACAAAAGGTTACACCTTAACTTCTTTTGTGAGTTTGCTGTAATAGATACATAATTTAAGACATAAATTAATATTTAAATCTTATGAAAATTAAATTTACCTTTATTTACATTTTCAAATACCAAAATACCCTTTAACTATAAAAAAAAAAAAAAAATGTTTATTTGGAGTAACATTTAACCTAAATATGTTCTTAAAAAAATTTAAATATTTTTCCACCAAAGAAAATAATTGAGATTAACCCCATCAAGATAATTTTTTTCTATAATTATAATTACTAAGTAGAACCCACCATAATATGAAAAACTATTTTAGTTTTGTTCATTTGATTTGCATAATTTTTCTTTAACCTTTTAAATAAGTACAATGCGCATCGTTCTTATAAAAAAGAACAAAATTAAAAATAAATTGATTCAATCAAACCAATCTTAATATTCAACATATTTGTTGTTACAAGCTAAAGACCCTAAAGGGGGTGAATAAGGTCTAAGAAAACTTTATGAACTTAATTACCCAATAATAATTATGCTCAGTTTCAAAGGAGTAGCAATTACAATAAGCAATGAAATAAATAAAGATCAGGGGATGAGAAAATCAAACACAAGTGATTTAACATGATTCAGCCCTCCTTGCCTACGTTCACGTCTTAAGCACTAAGCCTAAAAATTTTCAAATCCACTATATCAATTTCCTTCAAGGTGGAGAAATCTTTACACCTTCAAAAGAATCAATGTCAATTTTTTCCGAAATCATAGTTGACGAACAACAAGAGAAATAGAAATTGTTTGGTGTACAATGACACTTCTAAATAAGCTAAGCAGTACAAACTTTTCTCACACTAAATGGCCTTGAAGTGTGTAAACCAGTGAAGCTCAATTAATGTAGAGATACAGTTTTCTTCCGTGCTGGTGAGCGAGTAGTAGGTGAACAAATCATTTTTTCTTTTTTGTATGCAGATGGGGGTGGATTGTAAATTGTAAGTTCAAAAACACCAACCCAATCGTATTATTGTACATAAACTTATAAGATTACCACATGTTGAAGTGTAATTCAATATATAATTAGATTACCTTTTATAAGGTGGCAACTTGCAAGACATATCTCATCTTTTATTAAAAAAATTAAAAAACAATGATTCAAAGTTTGCCCTAAGTCCCTAAACAACTAAACGTAAAACAAAACTAAAACATCGAACTAATTTTAACGTGGTATAATTTACGTTCTACATTGAACTTATAAACTATTGTCTTGAATTTTTTTCAGGAACTTTATTATATTTTGATTTATGCTTTTATTACATGGTTTGGTATTATGGTTTTTGTTGTTTTGATTGTTTGATTAGCCCAACAAATCCAAAAAATTGATAATTTATCAAAAAAGAAAAAGAAAAAAGAAAAAAGAAAAAAGAAAAAAGAACAAAGAACAAAGAACAAAAAGCAAGGCATAATAATTAGGCCAAAAGGTGTAATAGGATATATCACTTTGTGGGTCAAAACTGCACATGCATGTGGATGAATGTGGGTGACAATTTCTTGCACCCAACCAACCATTTGCAGGCAAATTGCGGATGAATCTCAAATCCGATTCGAATAGACAGACCCATTCTCACCTCTATATCTAACTTCATCATGTCATGTGTAATAACAACACAAATGAAGATGGTGCAATAGTTTATTCACATCACCAACGTGGCGAGATGTTACTGGTCATTGGATGATACTGGAGAGAATCCACTTTAGAAAAAGGCCAAGCCCATATATATAAAAGGACCCAAACTTCCACACGACGGTTGCACTTTAGGCCCAATTGGGGCCCACTCCAAGAGGAGAAGCAAATCTTTCTTGCCTACGTGTTGTCTCCTTAGTTTACTCGTACTTCCCACGCGCCATCAACATGCGTCTGAACACATTTACACCTGTTATAGGAAGCCGATAGTAAGCTCTCTTCCATTCAAAAATGGCGATTTCTTTCTAGAACTCTGAAACCTCCCAGAACGGGATTGAGAATAACCATTTACAGCCACAAACATACAAAACCCATCAACACATTTTCAAACCCAACATCAAAATAGCCTAAGAAGAGATAGAGAGAGAGAGAGAGAAATTGCTCATGTCCACTTTCTTCGATTCCTTAAGTTTCTCTCTCTCTCTCTCTCTCTCTCTCTCTCTTCCATGCATGGACGTAATCCAGATATGTTTCATTGAATTCAACGGTCAGATTTTAAATTTGCTTCGTGTACTTTTATATTTATCTCTGTCTTTATATGGAAATCTCTATATTGCTTTCAATGGCCTAATCTTTATCATAAATTTCATATCTGTAATGCTCCCGAATATTTCGATGCATTTATTGTGTGTTTTTTTGTTCCTTTTTGTTCTGTTATGGTCTCTTTTCTTTCTCTGCTAAATGGATTCTTCTTGTAATGCTCTGGAAATCTTCTTTGGGTATCGTGTCACCGCGGTACAAGTTCTTTTGCACTTGTACGGACATGCATGGTGGTGTTGGAGATTGTGGATGGAATTGCTTTGTTTTTAGGACTGGAGGGAAGTAGATTGTAGGATTTTTTATTAGTGTTTTTGTTGTTTTGGTTTCTTAGTTGTTGTAGCTGTTGTTGTTTTGGTATGGGTTGTGTAGTATCAAAGAGGGATGATTCCCAATTGGTGACTCTGTGTAGAGAGAGGAAGGAGGTGATTAAAGCCGCTGTAGATTGTCGGTATGCCCTAGCATCTGCTCACATTTTGTACTTTCAATCCATTTTAGATGTAGGCAACTCACTTAATCGGTTTTTTGAGGAAGGGATGGTGATTAGTGTTGATTCGCCTCGTAATTCCGTGTCTAATCATCAGTCCTCAGGGAAGGATTCACATTTGGAATTTTCGTCCTCAGACTCCGAATCTGAATTGGATTCACTGATCGATGAGATTCATGGTGGGCAGGGAGTTCTGGAACCAGAACTTTCTCCCCCAAAGAATCAGAGCCAACCTAGACTGAATTTGATGGTAAACGATATGAAAAGGTCCACCATGGAGATACCCTATGGGGTTTATGAACAGCCGTGTGTTTTGCCTTCTACAATACAGTGGCAAGAGCTGTTAAAATCATTTGCTGGGTATCCTCCACATGGAAATGGGTTGCGTTTCCTACCTTTTGGTCTTCCCATGGATTTTCCGTGTAACGATTTTAGGTTTGCTCAGTATGGGTATGGGGTATTTTCTGGTGTTTCAACGTATGTACAGCCTAATGATGTTAGGTTCCCTCAATATGGGAATGAGGCTGCTTTTCATGTTCCAATGGATTTGCCCCCTAATAATCTTAGGTTCTCTCAATATGGAAATGGGGTATCTTTTCGTGTTCCAATGGATCTACCACCTAATAATCTTAGGTTTCCTCAGTATGCAGATGGGGAGTCTTTTGGTGTTTCGATGGATTTGCCACCTAATCCATATTACAATTGGATACGGAGCTCTCATGCTACTGCTCCTCCTCCTCCTACACTGCCTGAGGTCTCCACTTGGGATTACCTTGACCTATTTGGTTCCTTTGATGATGTTTATTCCAACTATCATTCTCAGAGTATATTTGAAACTGGATTTGGTAGTAATTTTCCAGATTTAAGAGAAGCGAGGGAGAGAGAGGGAATTCCTGACTTGGAAGATGAAACTGAGCAAAATCCAGTGAAAGAAGCATCCAAGGAGATAGAAGTAGAGGGAGATACGAGAGGGGATTCAGGTGGTGGCACTTCAGGAGCTGCACCAATGAAGAATGATGAGGTTGCATATTTAGCTCAGGAAAAAGAGATTAAGAGCAACCATGATGCTGTTGCTCAGGAAAAGGAATTTAAGAGCAGTACCGATTCCCTTCTATCAGATTGCTCTGAAGAGGAAGATGCCAGGAAGGAAGGAGTGAGTTTAGAGGCAGATGAAGCATTAACACAGGAGGTTAAATCTTCAAGACCAGTTAGGTTGACCACATTACCTACCCATGGCACTAGGGATCTTCAGGAAGTAGTAGAGGAAATCAGGGATGCGTTTGAGACTGCTTTCAATTCTGGGAAAGAAGTCTCCATGATGCTTGAGGTGGGAAAGTTGCCTTATCTGCCTATGGGCACCAAACTTAAGGGTAGGAGTTCTGTTATTGGTGTCTTTGTCTCTTTTGGACTTTACTGGTCTAGTCTAAAGTTTTTAGACTGTCTTCTTTGTTATATTTTATAATAACCATTAGTTTCTTACAGAAGGGTCGTTCCAAATGGTAGCATTAGCCTTTTGTGGTCTTGTAAAATTTTCCATATTCGGTTTCCTATTGCTTAGTGTGGAGCTGCTGTTGTAAAGTCAAGACAGCTAAATTTAGGTTTCACCTTATAACTTTTGGATTGAATTTTTTTAATTTTACTGTAGAAGCAATTATTTACTAGGTGGAATATATGCCAATCAGATATGGTGATCTCAACAATCCTACCCATCAATGCTGTTGATATGATGTTATTGAAAATAAGTAAGTGCATCAGCGACAATCGCTGCAAGGCATATTTCAGAGTGAAATTTGTTTCTTTTTTCCTTCTAAATGAGAGATCCTCAAGGAAACCAGAGGAAGCTGATGAAATAGTGCATTTGCTGTATAGCTGTGTTCCGGTGGTGTTTCTCATATGTTTCCTTTTTTCTGAAATTCTTTATAATTTATAAGGGAGTTTTTTCCCTTTCCTCTAGTTTTTTCTTACATTTCTGATTTTTTTTATTTATTTATAGCAATTATGATATAAACCTTTGTCAGTAGTAGTGTTATAAAAGGTATGCAAGGCTAACACTTCCAAGGTTTGCCCCAGGGCAAGTACTAGCCAAAAGTAGGCTACCCTGTCAAAATTGAATTGTAAAATTAGTGTAATTTTTAACAATTCACTTTTATTGGCATTCTGAATATCCTTATAAATTTGTTTACAATAAGTCATTCCCTGATAGATGTTGGAGGGATTTAGTGCCTTGCTTATGGCACGCAGTTCTGTGGTCACTGGTGTTTTGAATTCTTGATTATTTTTTTGGTGTATACACACACACACACACACACACACACACGTGTAAAATAAACACATTTCTAATTGCAACAAGCTTTGCAGCTCTTACATGACTTTTGAGTCATGATCTAATTGTTGACTTGGACATGCATTTAAAAACTTTAAGCATTGTTTTGAAACCACTGGGGAATTTTTCTGATTTCTAATTAATAATTTGTTTAAATTAATGAGCATGATGCTGGAAGCCTTATGCCTCAACTCCTTAAGATTATGGCTCACATATTAGGAGGTCATAATCCTTTGCCTTGCACTTTGCCTTGCAAAATTTTAGTGTTTACTGACTAGTTTTTTTAAGCCTAGACTTAACCAGTCGGTCAAATTGCTAGAACCATTAGCTAATCCAGATTCTGGCTTTACTTTTAGACCCTTGAATTTGGGAGAAAGGGCTCTAAACATTTTTTTTTTTTTATAGATGGAGTTAGTTACTAAGTTGCACTAAATTATCTTTCAGAATATTTTCAGCCATATTTTTTTTTTCTCCTTTTGAATTATGATTTTATTTTTTGTGTAATATCAGTCAAATACCCAAGGAAAGCAAGTTATACATACGCGCATCTATGAGGATATGACCCTAAGATCACCCATTAAGAGGGAGCAGTGTGTACTACAGCTTGGCTAGCATGCCTGATGGTTTTATAGCTAGTACAATACCTTACTAATAGGAACTAAAGTTGACCTTCTTAACATAGCTACTGATCATGCTTTTTTGTGCAGTGTTCTATTATCGGATTCTGGGTTTGCTAGCTCCTTCGATGGCGACATCTTCATTCATTGCATATACACTGCAGAAACGATCGGCTTCTAGAACAATTAAGATGGTCAAGGCTAACAATGGAAATCTTGAGAAGGACGTCTCTGTGAAGTCCAGTGACCTTTTGTTGACTTTGGAGAAGCTGTATGTATGGGAGAGGAAACTTTGGAAAGAAGTTAAGGTAAACAATGCTCAAACTTAATTGCTTAATTTACCAATTATGGAAAAAAGTGATGACTATATGAGTTTGATATGACATACAGGATCACAGAGTAAATATAATTGTCAACATTTCTGCCATCCTCATTGGATGAATCTCTCTCTGTTCACTTTTCATATACTTCTATGATGTGACTACAAATCTATTATAATGGTTCGAAATGCATGATTATGGGTATAATAGTAAATTAAATTAGTTTTTCTGGACATGGAATGGTAGTTGGTGTGAAGCGAAGTCCCACATTGCCTAAGTATGAAAGCAATGTGCTGTATATAAGCGTGAGGGCACCCTCACCTCTTGAGCTAGCTTTTGGGGTTGAGTTCTACCCAAGACCGTGTAACATGGTACCGAGGGATGGGTAGGGTGCGTGTCCTTGGCCTGCACGCAACAGGTGTTGCCGAGTGAGCATGCTACGCGTGAGGGAGGGTGTGTGTGAAGTGAAGTCCCACATCGCCTAAGTATGAAAGCAATGTGCTGTATATAAGCGTGAGGGCACCCTCACCTCTTGAGCTAGCTTTTGGGGATGAGTTCTACCCAAGACCGTGTAATAGTTGGTACACATTAAACTCAAAAAATGAACTTCTTTTCACATAAATTTTATTGACAGGAACCTTATGTTCTTTTATCAAATTAACTCATGAAATACAGGATCTATGAACATATATATTTAAATATGTATTGAAATACACTTAAATTAATTCAAAACTAGGTATTAGGTCACTTCTAACTTAATTTTCAGTTGATGAGAAACATATTGAAAATTTTGCAGCTCTCAATTTTTTGACATTGCCAATTTAACTAATCTAACCTATTAATAATGTGCCTAGTTTAATAGTGTTTTTATTTATATGCTATTTTTTCATGAGTTGTTCAGAAGGTTTTGCTATCATAAGATTCAAGTACCATTGTAACAATCATGGAAATTACAAATAGTTTTCCAGATGTCCTAAAATGTTCCTGAATTCTTATCCAAGGAAGCTGAGTTGGAAACCCATTAATTTGATAATCAGGATAACTCTTATTTAAAAGCATTTAAACATAAAAATATTCCTCAAATGCATTCAATTGTACATGGGCTATAGGAAATTTTTTTGTTTGTCAAAAAATAGGTGTCCAAATCAGTGACCATTATTGGATTATTTTAATATTCTTTGTCACTGCTGGTAGTGGGGAGCACATTAACAATAAAGGTGAAAATTGGGTTTATTTGGGATATTCTTTGTATGAGAGTGATTTATTTAAGTAGGGAGCATATTTTGGTGATTTTACAAATTAGGATTGTTTGGTTTTAGTTTAGTAGTTAATTGGTTATAGGCTTTCTTAATTTCTATAATTGTTAGGAATTACTTGAGTCCTATTGAGAATTTAGAAAGTCTTCATTTGCTGAAAATTTCTTATTGTAGGAAGTTTCTATGTTCTTAGACTTACTGTTTTCTAAGAGTTTCTTTTTTGGTTTAATTTATAGTTTGAGTTCAACTTGAAGCATTGAAACTTATTCTTGTAAAGGAATTTGAATCTTATTTGGTTTCTATATTGGTTAGTCTTGTTTTAAAGAGGTTTTATTTTCCTAGAAGGTTTTCTAGAGTCTATAAAAAAGATCCATTGTACCAAAAATAGGTAAGAGTTAGATTAATGGAGTTTTGAGTGTTTTGGTTTGATTATTGATTATTGAAGGCGTGATTTCCTAGATTTCTCATTTCAGGGCTCTCCTTTTGAATCTTCAGTAGGGGCCTTTAGTCTTTTGATTAGAGTAGGGGTCGCGAGTCTTCTATTTCTACTTGTTCTTTGTTCTTTAATTCTCTGCGCTATTGTGTTCTCTAATTAATTCACAACCAGACTTGGGACTCTACTTTCATAACTCTAACCCCATTACTATCTCATAGGCCTTTACCCTAACATCCTCAACCCAAATATAGTTGCTGTCCAGAAATTCCAGCAACATATTTTCAGAAAGTGCAGCCATTTATTGCCTTTAAACCTTGGCCTATTCCAACCTAGTTTGTCTACAAAGCCTAGCACCCTTCTATGTGCTGGGATGGCTATTTTTGGATTCTCTGGTTAGAAAGAAATGCAAGAAATTTTGAAGACAGAGTGCTTGTTGTTCAAGGGATTTGGGATAAATTTTGTATTTTGGCTTCTGTATGGGCCTCAGTTACTCCTCAGTTACTAAGGAGTTTAAGGATATACCTTCGTTTGCTATTAAGGGTGATTCGGTCTCTGTTTGTAGGACTTGAAGGGTTTTGCTTACTGTTTATATTTTCTTTTTCTCTATTTGTTAATAAAATTTGTTGCTTATAAAATAATAATAATAATAAGAGGGTTTTAAACCTAGTGGCCTGTGACACATTGGCAGTCAGACTTTATTTTTTAAAGTCTGTCTAACATGGACATGACTCATCTTCCAGAGTACCTATGCTACTATTCATTAGGAGCCATTGTTTTTAGGAAAGCAATATAATGGGTATGCTTTTTTACTTTTGCTTTGCAGCATAACAACCCCCCCGCCCTCCACACACACACACACACACACACCAAAAAAACAAAAGAAAAAGAGTAGACCACTGTCCTCCTGAATATCCTCTGTTATTGTGCTTAGTGTATGGTACCTCTTTATGTGTCTAGGTTTGGATTCATTCATTCATCTAACCCTCTTATCTTTCTATTTCAGAACCAGGCAATTCAAGAATTGCTTTATGTTTTTATGTCAGGTTTAATCTTGATTATGTACAACATCATTCTTAGCCTACAGTTGTCTTATTCTCATCGCTATAGAACTTTTCAATAATTTTATTTGCTTTAATAAACAACTTTTTCAAGATTTGTACGGGTTATATTGTACATATATAGAGAAACAGTGCTTCTATTATAAGGTGCACCTTACACAACTTTGCATAAGAGACCTTTATAGGGCCAAACGTAGAACAAATTTTGAAAAACTGACTGTTGGATTAAATGAACTACTTACGAATTTCATGTTCGCCAAAAATCACAGTGATCCAACGGTCTGAAAAAACCAACTAAGAAAAATTGGTGACATTTTAAAGAACAAAAAAGTCACAATTTTTCACTATGACATTTTTCAGAAACTGACTGCTGGATTACTGTGATTTTTGGCTAACATGAAATTCATAAGTAGTTCATCTAATCCAATAGTCATTTTTTCAAAATCTGCTCTGCATTTGGCTCTATAGAGGCCACCTTACGCAAGGTTGCGTAAGGTGCACCTTATAATAGAAGCCTTGTATAGAGAAAATATAGTTTAGGAGCATTGTATAAGAGTCTGAATAGTATCAGAGTCCAACATGAGGACTTCATTCATTCTCAGTTGTTCATGTAATATAGTGCATTTCCTATTGAATTTGTAAAAGGTACGCTGCGGACATGGTAGCAATTTGACTGGAAATTTTGTGGGTTAACACATAAAATCCTATATAAGACTATCAGAATCCATGTGTTTCTGGATCTATTCCGCCAAATGTTATTTATTTACTGTTTCTCTACATTACAAATGCATGAATGGTTGTCTTTATTTCTCTCTGCTCATATTTTTTCTCCTCTTCATTGTTCTTTGATTTACAGTTATCTACATATTGTCCTATTCAGTACTTTTAAGTTTTACGTTGGAGCTAGTCGTACCCAGGAAATGTCTTTTTTTTTTCCCGAATGTGTTTGCTATTGAGTAGAGTTAGCAAGTTTTTTCAACCTCCTTCCCCCACCCTGGGTTTCACACAAAGCTTATCCAAAGTTGTTTGGTTATTAAATCATGTATGTGTTTACACTTGTTAAAGATTCATGCTAGTGGTGGTGGTGCTCTAATTTCAAAGAGCAGTAAGTTTCACTTTACAAAAATAAAGATTAAGTTTTATTGATAAATCTTGGATGGGATGACAACGACTCTTAAGCATAATTAAGCTGAAAACAAGAGGGATAAATATGGAAAGTAAAATTTTTGCCTTTCTTAATCCAATCAGTTTAAAATAATTTTGAACTAAATAAAAAGTCAAATATTTGTATAAATGTCATATCCTAATCTAATTATATCACTTACTGAAGACATACAACAGCAATGATGTGATGTATCTTACTCATGCCAATTATTGATCTTGTTTATATATTCTTGTACCCCCATCCTTCTGAATCACCATGGATTTGGAAAAATCTCTTCAGGGTTGTTGATTTTCCATTTACTAAAGATCTCTAGATGGCTCTAATTACAGTGCAACACAGTTTGGGTTTGGTCGGTTTAGCCACAACCAGACCCTGACTAATGGCTTCAAGGAATTGAACCAATCAAAACCAGATAATTTGGGTTAGTTGGGTTCCATTTTGGTTTTGTAAATATTTAAGTATAAAATAAATTTTCTTGAATCATTTGTTATTAGCCATCTAACAAACAATAAAAGCTCATTAATATAGACCAATTGATTGTTTAATAAAAAGATTTGATGGCCAACTAATGCCAACAGTATGATAAGTGGACCACATGACCTATTATGTCTTTATGGTAAAGGAAAATCTAAAAGGACCAAAACTTTAACCATCTTCTTCATATCAAATGATGTGGCAGTTGAAGTGGTTTGCCAGTTGCCACGTTAGCTATCATGTCAATATAATGGTGGACATGGTAGATGTAGTATGCCACATCAGCCTACCATGTTAGCCACCCATGTATATTATGCTAACATAGCATTACAATACCAGTTGCCACACCATATGGTTTAGGGGAGATGGTTGAAGTTTTGGTCTATTTGGCCGAATTCTATGATAATGTAAAAGGACAAGGCTATAGTGGGAGTACTCCTTATGTAAGAAGGGAGAGGGCATGCTTCTTGCTTGTAGCTGATGTGGGATAACATCACCTCTCTCTCATTTCATTATAAAAGAGCTCCAAGATTCCCCAGCTCATTGATAGCAACAGGTTTGGTTCCTAACTTGGGTCAATACTCAACCCTTAACCTAGAACCGAAACAAATTCACCCATTTTTCTTTTTTATTAACCTAGAATAGGACCAAGACAACCAAAAATTCTAACTAAGCCAACCTAAGTTGGTGAAGTCAGTTCTGTTCTCAAGTTGGCTAGTCCCAAGTTGTACCCCTTATTCTAACTTGATTCCCTCCGATATGATATTTTGTTTAGTTGTATTCGGTTATATTGTTGTAATATCTTGATGCTGATTGATTGGATGGAAAAATGAGAGCTTAAGGGCTTATTTGGATGTAGTATTTTCAAGAGAAATTTGGGCTAGAAAGGGAAATAAAATTCCACGGAGCTAATTCACCCTATTTGGGAAACTGATGATTGGAATTGTGAAGTGCTTGAAGGGATTCAAATGGGGATTTAGGAGCCCAAAAACCCTTAATAGGTATTTTTTTTTATATAAAAAAAATCCCTTTTAGGACGAATTTCAAAAAGGCAATTTAGATCAAATAACCCACTATGCTACACCCACCACCTATCATCACCTCCAATCCTCCCCACCCCTTAAACATCACAATCTGCCTCTACCACTCCACCACCAGCACCTGCTATCATTGTCACTGTTACCTCCCACCCAACCACCACCACTATGACCACCTTCCATCGCCAACATCACCATCTCCTGCCCGTCACCACCATAACACCACCCACCCCCACCACAACCATCATCCGACGCCCTCCAATACCGTTAACCACTTATAATCATTTATCACAGCTCACCCACCAACCCCTCCAACACCACTAATCACTCATCATCATTGCTCACCCACCACAACTACCATCTCCTCCCACAACCACCCCCATCTCCTTCCAACACCACTAACCACTTATCATCACGACCCCCATTGCTAAATCCCTAGGTGCAGACTCCTTAGCCAATCAAGGAAATTTGCTAATAAGGGGACAAATCCTACGATTCTAAATCTCTTCATTTTGAATTTCCTTGGTAAATTCCAATTACCTCATCCAAATGCACCCTAATGAATTATAGGTGGGCCAATTTGAAAATTGTGCCTTCATGGGTTTAGATTGAAATACTATGGATTAAGAATGCCTCTAATGGGCTTTGAACAATACACGTCTCATTGGATGAAACACATGCATTGAATTTTCTTAATGTCTATGCCACATAGATAGATAGAAGTCTTGGTTTACCTTTTGTTTTTGCCCATAAAAATAAAAGTGTGCTTACAAGCTTAGGCTAACATAGTCCCCAAGCACTTTTAGTTTTTCTTCACCCTTTAAAAGGACCAAAGAGAAATATGCTTTTTTTTCCCAAAACTTTAATACGTAATAGTGTCGTTGATTAATAATGAAGGATGGTAATGTAGAGTATGCAGAATTGTTCCATCATCTTTCAATAAATAGTTTAGTGGGTTGTTAAATGCCTCTCAAAATTCAAGCTTTTGTTTGGTCCACGGCTCTTCAAAGAGTTAATACTGATGGTGTGATTTAAAAGAGAATAACTGAATTGACTCTTTTGCCGCTATGGTGCGTGATATGTAAGAGAGATGGGGTGAGTATTGACCATTAATTTTTGCATTGTCTGACGTCTATTGCCTTGTGGCATTCTTTGTTTCTGGTTGAGGATATGAGTTGGGTGCTTCCTGCTTCTTCTCTTGTGACGTTGAAGATTAATTTTTGGGTTCGTGGCTACATCAAAAGTGCTTCTATTCTATGGGGATGTGTAGTATTAGCTATTTTTTTTGGGTTATTTGATTAGAAAGAAATGCTAGAATTTTTTTATGATAGATTTGATGATTTTGGAGGTCTATGGGATAGAATGTGTTTCTTTTTTTTTTTTTTTGCTTCCTTTTGGGCTTCGGTTACTAAGGAATTTAAAGGATTTCCCTTGTTGTTTTGAGGGATGATTGGATTTCTATGTGTAAGCCTTGAGTTTGTATTCTTCTTTTCTTTTTATTTTTACTTCTTTCTTTATATAAGTTTGACATCCTGTCCTCTTTTTAATAAAGTTGTTGCTTTTCAAAAAAAGATAGATGACAGTAGGCTGTTCATTAACAACACAGACCACAAAAAGAAGACTATCAAAGTGGGCCTTCAGTTGATATGGTCTTGTATAATGTTAGTCGACTTAACAAACCCTTTGATGTGAACAAAAAAAGACTACAACAACAATATATATATTTTAGCGATGTAAAAGATTTATATACGTAAAGAAGAAAAAAGGGGTGTTTGTACATGCACGGTATACACAACCCCAAAGACAAAGAAAAGACAAAAAATGAAGCCTAAACTAAGGTGTTTGTACATGCAACCAAGCAAAGAATAAAAGAAAATCAAACACATAACAAAAAAATTCCAAAGTTTCTTTTCTTGTTTCCCATAGAATCACAACAACCAAACAAACTAACAAAGGTTTAAAAAATGAGAGATAGCAGACAGTCTTTGGTCTTCCCCATTGCGGTCTAGTGAGAAGAAAAGAGTGAGCAAAGCATCGGCGAGTGAGAGAGCAGACCAATGGTGGTATTTGGTTTTCTCCACCGTCAGATGGCGAGAAAGAGAGAGTGAGCAGATCCGTGTGGTTCCTTTGATCTTTCCCCCTGTCGGCAAGCAAGAGAGAGAGTGAGTGAGCAAATCAGTATGGTCTCCTTTATGTGAGTGAGAAATAGTGTGGTACTTGCTTTAATATTGTAGATATATCAGTAGGTGCCAACAAGCCAAGAAATCTAAACCTTTGAAAGCTATGAAGCATTAAACCAATAATAGAAGAATTTCTCCTTTCGAAAATGCCCCTCTTACCAGCAAGTGGCATCCTTGGGAACCCTATCTTAGTTACTTCAAGATCTGATTTCTCTTATTTCTTGATAACTTAAATGGAATTTTGATGGGGTCTTTATTATGCAGTTCGTCATGGAATATATCTGCACGATTAGCTAACCTAAGTTAAGCTTCAAAATCCTTGTCCAAAGGACGAAGTTTGGCTAATGAATTCAACCTGGTTCCAAGTTTTGAACGCATTTGCTATGCAACATATCATCTGTGTTATGTGGACTCGAGTACAAGTGTAGTGTAGGACAACGACTCTGGTGTGGGTACCTTGGTGCATTATTCATTAAGAAAATAAAAATACAACTTTACTAAAAGGAAACTAGCTATATACATGTTCCATTATTTAGAGCTTGTAAGGAAACTGCTAAACTATTAAACATAGTGATGACATACTTAACAAAATGGCTTGAAGGTCACATATAATTATATTTTAAAGTTATACAAGAGTATACTAGTTTAGATTGTCTTACTCAACCCCTAAATGTTGAGTGTATAATTGTCTACTAGTTTATATAATTGTATTCTACTTTTATTTCTTGGAAAAAAAAATGTTGAGTCAGCTGGATATATCTGCTGGGTATCTCATTTAACAACAATTTTATTTGTAAAAGTGCTCACAAGAATGAATTGCAAATTTTCAAGTGAAACGTGCACACATTGACTGTTTTTAATAACTTTTATAGTCTATATGATATGATGTAAATAACTATACCAGTGTCCCACATAACATGAAGAGAAGAGATTTAAATTCTAGTTATTGTTTTGTTTATTCAATACCAGTAATGTCGAAACAGTAATTTTCTTGCTGGTTTTACAATTGTTTTAAATCAAAATTATAATTTTAGTTTTAAATATTATTCAATATATTTACGTGACATAAATGTTAATTTTGTTTTCTTTTGACATTGTAATTGTATTAGGGTTTGTTGTTCCACAAATGCTTGAATGTGCTTAGACTTTCGTTATTATTCCAGTTTTGGGCAAATTCTTGCCTATTTGATTTAGGTGGTTGCACTAATTTCAGGATGAAGAGAGACTCCGAGCTATCTATGATAAGAAGTGTAAGAGCCTAAAGAATTTGGATGATAGAGGAGCTGAGTGCAGAAAAATTGATACTGCTCAGGCTTCCATCAAAAGTTTGCTCCCAAAAATTAATGTCGCTGTTACAACAGTTGATGCAATATCAAAAAGGATACACAAGTTAAGAGATGAAGAATTACAGCCGCAAGTTAATGAATTGATTTGTAGGTATGAAATCATGATCTTTCTTAAGCATGTCTTATTATCCATTATTTTTAAATTGACAATATATAGTTTTAACATTTATGGGATATGGGAAGCTACTGTAGATAATAGATTACCTTTTGGGATAATCCTGTTGCATGAATTAATATGCAATTTACCTGGTCCCTTCTCTTTTGGTAGAAATTTAATAAACTATTATACTGGTATTAAAGGGCAATATTGGATGAAGAATATAAGAATAAGAATTGGGTGGTCTGGTCCTTTATTTAGTTATCACAAATGGATTTAAATATAATGTTTTGTTCATAATACTTTAGTAAAGAGTAGGAGAATGAGTACTGTGGCCTGAGGCATGGTCCAAGTCAATATTTTTGCAAGATGATTTTGTGCCATTTCCCAGATGTGGTATATGGCTAACACGCCATCTATGGGATATAGAAGCTTGATGCTAATTTTGTATGTATATATATGTTGGCTTCGTTGCCATGGTAATTATAAACCTAGAGTGCTAGAGGTTATTTGAGGTGCAGATATGACATATAGGAGCCTATTTGAGTTTGTTTAATGGAAAAGGAGTTAAATCTGAAAGAAAAAATGAGGAGAGTTGTTAATTATGCACCTAGAATCTACCTCAAATCATGCTTGTAGTGCTTAAGGAACTCAAACAAAGTCCATGCTCTCTTCTTGTCCAAAATTAATTAAATAAAATCATGATGAATTCCCTAAAAGTGATGCAATGGATTAGTAGAATGCAAAAGTTTTTCACCTTTTTTTTTTTGGTAGTAAGAATATGGTCACGATGTTAATTCTCATACTGATGCAAGACTGGTATTGTATGGTGGTTGAAAAAACTTGAGGGATAGCTAATCTGACAAAAAAGCCAGAAGATTTTCCCAACAAGGAAAAGAGAAAGCCGGTAGTGACTTTTAAGACCAATGGAATATATAAAAAAACTCTTAATAGCTATAAGTCCTATAACTATGTTCTCTCTAACAAAAATTTTAAACTTGAATGCCTTTTCTAATACCCATAAACTAGGGACATGGTTGCGGAGCATCGTGCAAGGGGAACACCAAAAAATGTAAAAATGCAAAGATGGATATAGACTTGGATGAGGCCAGTTGGACAGATCAGACATTGAATTCATTCCATTTGGGATACTTTCCTTTTTTATGTAAGGATTTCACATTGACTGCCAAGTAGAATTCACATGAATTCTGCGGCTACCATGTTGTTGGTTGAAAAGAAAAAAAGAAGCAGCATAAACTTGTTGTCCTTGGAGGAGGAAATTGGACAATTCAAATACTGAACTTAGCTTAGCACAGTTTTATCATGCACTTGATCAAGTGGTTGACTTTCAGTCGAAAGTTTGTAGCCATCAGTTCTTTTTCTATATATTTTTTTTTAGCACGGGCACGGTTAGGGATGTCAATGGGGCGGGTTTGGGATGGGTCACCCCTTTCCCAACTCCGTCCCATTTAAGAAAACCCCATCCCATTCCCATCCTAAACCCGTGACTGATCATGATTTGGAATCCCATTCCCGTCCCAATTAAAAGATCCCATCCCATTACCGTCCCGTCCCATTTACTATTTTCTTTCTACTTTTCTCAATTTTCTCAATACCTAAATAAATTACAAAATACATCGATGAACATTAAAGATAATTGTTACTTCTAAGAGTAAAATAAATTAAACCCCTTAAGGGGCATGATTGAAATTTCATTTTATTAAGGAGAAACTTAATTGTATAATACCTATAAAATAAATATAATAAAAATACATAAACATATATAATCGGGGCGGGGCGGGTTTTTAAGCCCTTATCCCAAACCCGTCCCAAACCCTATAGGGTTTTCAAAAAAAAAAAGTCCCAAACCCGCCCCTAACCCTATTAGGATGACCCCAAACCCTTCCCAATAGGGGCGGGGCGGGGCGGGGCGGGTACCCGGATAAACCCGTCCCGTTGACATCCCTAAGCACGGTCACTCACGTCCTGTTTAACCTCCACCTTCTCCTTGCACTACGTTTCGTTTTCGTTTCACATGAGCAAAACCGTCCGCCTGGTGTTAACAACCTCCACTTGGGTGGGATAAGATTGGGTGGAACTTAGAGTATTTCCTTAGTATTTAGGTTACTAGATCTAGATAGGGGATCTCCATCTCACAAGGAAAATATATGCTTGACCTTCTCAAGGAAACAGGAATGTTGGGGGTGTAAGCTTGCTGATACTCCAATTGAATCGAGTCATAAGTTGGGTGAAAGTGCTGAGAATGTTCGTGTTGACAGAGGTAGGTATTGTGAGAGGTGATTTTTCATCAGATTCATCTGTTGATGATGATGTGTGTGGAAATAGAGTATCAAATTATGGAAATGCAAAGACAAAACCAACTTGGACATTATTAACTTGAATAGTTTAATGTCTCTTGTTCTCTACAAGAACCTACCTATGGACATATGTAACATGTACACTTTATTTTGTCACAAGGTATCAAAGAAGAAAAATCATACTTTACTGATTTAGTTGGATGCTTCTAATACTTAAGACACTCACTTGCATCTTACACCCTTACACCAGTCCATGTGACATAGTTCTCTTCATTTGTATCTGCCTAATGAGGTGTCATGGGCCCTTGTTGTATGAAGGCTAGAGCTACAACTTTGGTAGGTTGAGTTAAATTGGATTGAATGGCAACTCAACCAGTATCCCATTTTGGGTCAGTTGATATTTTATTCATAGTCTAATAACTTCAAGACATGTCCTTCCAAAGATTGGGTTGGGCTCAAGTTGGGTTTAGTTTAAAACTACTAGGATGCCACCCTAGTGAAGACCATACTGTTATTGACTACAATAACTTCTCGCTTCTATAACATGATACATTTATGCATGTAAATCATACATTTATAAATTTTATATTGGTTGCCTCAATCTTATGGCCAATAGTCAAATGTATTTAGTTTCAGAGATGACCTAACAATTTTAAACATTCATCTTGTTTATAGAAAAAATTATCTATACTATATATGAAAGTGTGAATCCTTATATAATTGTGAAAGTGCATAAATTGGCACAGTCCCATACAAGTCCACCAATCAAAATAGTAGGTTTCCAAATGGAATTAAGATTACTTATAAATACCAATTCATTTCTAAGTGAAACTCAATCTCTCAAACATAGGCATGGTCCCATGAAATTCTTCTTAATTAATTGATTTTTATTTTCTATAAATACTAATTCGTTTCTAGATGGGACTCATTTTCTCAAACAATTAAATACTGTATAATTTTCACTTTATTCCTTATTTCCAAGAAAAAACCTATTAGAACACCCCTGTACCCCAAAAGCTTAAGCTGTGAGGAATAGGTCAACAATGTATATCAAGTTTAACAAAAATAAATGTATTTTTGCTAATATTTTTAATAAATATTTTGTTAATTTGTAGCATGAAATGTTTGTAACTTCTTGATTTAATGTTGTTTTTAATTACTTTAAATATTTTATCTTAGTTATATTGTTCAAACTATATTAAATTCTTTAAAGATTTTTTTTTTCCACAAAAATTTTGCATTTGCAACACACATTGTGCATTATTGGGACTTCTGAAAATGATGATGATGATTATATGCATAAATTTATTATAGGGTAAAATGCATAGACCTCCCCTGAGGTTTGGTTTAATTACACGAACCTCCCTTGAGTTTCAAAATATTCCAACCCGCCCCCTCAGGTTTGATGCTATGTGCAAACACCTCCCCTCCGTTACACTTTCCGTCAATTTGCAATCAAAATTTCTAAAATACCCTCATCTTTATGCAATTTTCCATGGCCACATGTTAACCTTGTTTGCACACCTGCAACCATACGAAAACCCTTTTCATCTCTCAAACCCTCATCCAAACAAAACCCATTTCTGAAACCTACTTCATCACCCCCATCCAAACCCTCTCTCAATCGCTGCATCACCCCCCATTGAGAGACCCTCTCTCTCTCTCTTTCTCTCTCTCTCTCTCTCCCCCCTCACCACACACGTCTGGTACATTGGTTTGCCCTCTTTTTTTTTTTTTGTTATTGTTGTTGGGCTCAGTTGAGCTGGGGGTTTTGTTTGCTTTGGTCCCAAACATTGAAAGAGCCAAGCTTTTGGATTTTGGTGTCTAGTATTGTTCTTGGATTTTGATGTTTAGTATTGTGCTTGTTCTTGAAAGATCCAATCTTTAGTTTGCTATGGATTTTTTTTTCTTCCTTGCTTAATTAAATTGGTTGATTAATTTCCCAATCCAAAATTATTCAAAAAAAAAATAAAATAATAAATAAATAAATAAAATAAAATAAAATAAAAAACTTGAGAAGAAAGAAAACCTACACAATTGCCATTTTGTTGTTATCGTCTTCGTCATCATCACCAGGCAATGCCAACCATGTTAACCACCACCACCACCAGATCCGTATTTCTTACCCAACACAATGACCTGCAACTTGTCATAACCAGATGGAAAAATAAAAATAAAAATAAAAAACTTGTCATAACCAGCAAGCACACCGGCACCTGCAACAACACACAAGATGTTTGCACCATGGCCCTTGAAGAGCGACTTGACTTCTTCATTCTTGATAATATGAGAGAACAAGTCCATAGAACGCTCGTATTTGATAGCTTCTCTAAAGATCATCATCATACTTCTACGTACTGTATCAATTGGGTAAGAAGCCAATCCAACACCATTAGTGATTCCCCATCCCAGTCAGAAACTTTCCAAGAAACTATCCTGCAAATCACCAATCAGAACAACAGGCTTCAAAGAATCATACATTCCAAAGTAGAGCCCACTGTACACTATAATTCCAACACATGAAATGCAGAATCCATGATAAAGCCCAGCAATATCATCAGATTTGATGATTAATTTCCCGATCAAGAATAGATAAATGGCGGGACAGAATTTTGTATACTGATTAGTTACTCAAGTCTGAACCCAACGAAAATAGTAGGGTCCGGTTTTAGGTACACTGAAAATCCAACCCTTTAACATATTTTGGTATTTTTGCATGTCCTAAACGACAATAAGGTCATAATTGGCATTCTGAGAAAATTGGAGGCTGATGTCAGCATTTTCTATTGCTTTTCTGATGGAAAGTATAACATAGGGGAGGTGATGTGATGAGGGTTATTGAGGAGGAGTTCTTGAAGACATGGGAGCACCCAAAGAAGAAGAGGTCTGCGCGTGGACAACAGTTGGTGCGTGGACATCATCACCAGTTCATGGGCTAGCCTTTTAGTTGAGAGAAATCATGGATATTTTAGTTAGTTGCTTCCTTTATTTTAGATTCCTTATTTGCCTAAAACTCTTTATGTTAATTTTCTTTTATTTATTTATTTTTATAGTTGAGACAAATTAGGAAAGTTGATTTTATTATTGACGTTTTGTTAAGAGAGAATTTACATCACGTGGGTGCTTACTCTTCTTGTTTTCTTCTAGTGATTCTAATTAAATGTTTGTTTATGGAATCCAAATGTTGTAATTGTGTCTTTCTTAGCCGCGATTTACATCAGTTGGTATGAGAGCCAAGTTAGAATATCCTATAATCTTTGAGGGGTTGAGGACGTGGTGGACGTGGTTAACACGAACAAGATTGAACAGATCGATTGGAGCAGCAAGTTGAGAGGCTCACCCAACAATTGGAGCAGCTTGTTCGCAATCAAGGGCGTGAGCCTGGAGTTGAAGACGTTGATGATGTAATTGTTGAGAATCCGTTTTATGAAAATAGACGTTTTGTATCACTCGTTGGGCGGACTAACAGATGATGGGAGTCGGATATCAAGGTTGAGATGCTGGGGTTTTATGGGGGTCTCAAGGTTGAGGATTTCTTAGATCGGCTAAATACTGTGGAGTGAATCTTTGAATACTCTGAGGTTCTCGAAGAAATAAAAGTGAAGTTGGGAGCTGTTCGTTTGAAGGGGCTCGCATCGACTTGGTGGTAATAGCTCCAGGTCATCGAGTTAAGGTAGGGCAAGTAAAAGATTACTGATTGGGAGAATAAGAAAATAAAAAATTGAAATTGACTTTTTTACCTTTTAATTATGTCCACATGATGCATCAACGTTTGCATGATTTAAGTCAATGAGTGTGAAGTGTTGATGACTACATTGAAGAATTTCACCATTTAATTGCCCGTAATGAAGTGACGGAGTCGAATGATCAGTTGGTTGCCCGCTATATCAGTGGATTGAGATTAAGTATCCAAGACGTGTTGAATCTCCATTCTTTTTTTACCGTGTTAGAGGCTTATCAACGAGCAATGGTGGTAGAGAAGCAATAAGCTTGGAGGTCGGGTGTGGGTTCCAAAGCACAATCGGAGGCGTGTAGAATTGTTCCCATGAAAACTACATGTGGTTCTGGTAGTGGACAACCTTTTGTGCATCAAGAGGGAGCGCGAGGAACGGGTAGTACTTTGGGGGGGGGGGGTGCATCTAATCCGGCGCGTGCGATAAGTCAAGCAAGAGGGGATACAGGTTTCGTTGTTATACGTGTGGAAATCCGGGACATCATGCGAGTGACTGCCCTAAGAATAAGGGTAAACAATTTTTTATGGATGGTGGTGAATTGTGTAGTAAGGTTGTTGGCGAACCAATTTATGATAATCTTCCAAGAAATTGGCATAGAGTTAGAAGAAGAATGGGGGATGGTGCTAGTGACCTGAAAAACACTCTTGACTCCTAAACAAAGATAATAAAGAGGAGTGGTTGCGTACCAATATTTTTTACATTACTTGTAATATCGAAGGGAAGGTTTGTAACATGATAATTGATGGTGGTAGTTGTGAAAATGTGGTGGCGTAGGAAGCGGTTGACAAATTGGGTCTTAAGAGTTAAGACGGGGAAACATCCGAATCCATACTAGCTAATTTGGTTTCAAAAAAGGAATGAGGTAACGGTTACTAAACAACGTCTAATTTCTTTTTCAATTAGACAAAAATACTTTGATAATGTATGATGTGATGTGGTACCATTGGATGCTTGTTATATCTTATTGAGGAGTCCGTGGCAATATGATCGTTATAGCACCCATGACGGTAGAAAAAATACTTATACTTTGTTGAAGGATGGCGTGAAGTATATTTTATTGCCTATGCGTGAGAAAATAGGAGCCATACCTAAATCGGGAGAGAAACCTAGTTGTCTCACAATAAGTGGTTTGATTTGAGTGGCTAGAGAAAGTGGCCAACTTTATGCATTGGTAGCAAAAAAGAGGTGTCACCACCCATTATTTCAGCTGATGTGAAACCATTGGTAAGGGAGTATATGGATGTGTTTCTGGAGATTTACCTTTCGAATTACCACCTATGAGGGACATCCAACATTGCATTGATATCTTACTTGGAGCGAGCCTTCCTAACAAGGTTTATTATAGGATGAGTCCAGTGGAGCATGCGGAATTGCAACAACAAATAATGGAGTTAATGGACAAGGGGTTCATTAGAGAGAGCATGAGTCCTTGCGCAGTGCCTGCTTTGCTTACATCGAAGAATGATGGTTCTTGGCGAATGTGTATTGATAGCCGTGCTATCAACGAAATTACGATCAAGTTCGGTTTCCAATTCCTCGTCTTAATGATATGTTTGATAATTTGGCTGGTTCTACAATGTTCTCCAAGATCAATATCAAAAGTAGGTACCACCAGGTTCGAATGTGACCAAGGGATGAGTGGAAGACGGCTTTCAAGACCAAGGATGGCCTTTATGAGTGGTAGGTGGTTGGTGATGCCATTTGGCTTTTCTAATGCCTGGGTACTTTCATGCGTATAATGACTCAGGTGCTTAAACCGCATATTGGGAGGTGCGTTGTTGTTTATTTTGATGATATTTTAGTCTATAGTAAGTGTGTTGTTGATCATCTTGTCCATTTGAGGGAGGTTTTTAATATATAGAGAAGAGAACATGTATATGCTAACCTCAAAAAGTGTAGCTTTGCTGTGGACAAATTGGTGTTTTTGGGGTTTGTGGTATCTTCCGTAGGAATCACCGTAGATGAAGATAAAGTAGCAGCTATTCATGAATGGCCTACACCTCAGAATGTTCATGATGTCCGTAGTTTTCATGGACTGGCTACTTTTTATCGATGTTTTATTCCAACTTTAGCTCCATCACAGCCCTTATTACCGATTGTATCAAAAAGGGTCCTTTTCAATGGACTTCGAAAGCTAATGAGAGCTTTCAATTGTTGAAGAAGAAGTTCATAGAGGCACCACTATTGGCATTACTTGATTTTGAGAAAGTTTTTGAGATTGATTGTGATGTTTCGGGCATTGGTATTAAGGCAGTTCTTAATCAAGAAGAAAGGCCAATAGCATTCTTTAGCGAGAAGCTTAGTGGGGCAAAGCTTAACTATTCAACATATGATGTCGAGTTTTACGCTGTGGTTCAGGCTTTGAACCATTGGAGTCATTATTTGGCATACAGGGAATTTATCCTACATTTTGATCATGAAGCTTTTAAACATCTTGGTACCCAAAGTAGTGTGAACAAGAGACATGCAAAGTGGGTGGCTTTCATACAACAATTTACTTTTGTCTTGAAATACAAATCGGGTGGAAGTAATAGACTGACAGATGCTTTGAGTAGAAGAGCATCCTTGCTAGGGGAGATGCGTGCGAGTGTTGTGGGGTTTGATTTTTATTGCAGAGTTATATGATGAAGATCAATATTTTGCTAATGTTATGGTGTAAACAAAGGTGGGGCAGCCAAGGACGAAGCTACATATATCTGAGGGGTGGCCTCCTTGATTTTTTATTTATTTTTAATTATACCTTGAAAATTTTAAAAATCTCGAATTTCCCCTCCCCTCAATTTATTTTGACCCTTTAATTTTACTCCCCTAGTCATCTCCTTTTTAAATTTCATCATTCAATTCCTTCATGAAAGAGAGTTAGATTGTGTTTATTGAGATATTGATATTTGATAGCATTAATAAGAGCATCACCAATGCATTCATGCCATTTGATTTGCCAATTAACCTTAAAGTTTTGGCACCTTAAATGGCACCAAATTGCATTAACACCAAATTTTAGTATATATGTATTCTAATGCATTAATGTTATATTTTTGACATTTATGACATAGAGTTGCTAATATCATGTGCACCTTCTTACATCAGGTGCCCTCTTATAGAGCCACTTGCGGTGACCATTGGATTATATACCCCTATCATATATGTCATGCCTGCCAAAAATCACAATGATCTAACGGTTAGTTTTCCAAAATTTTCACCGCAAGTGGCTTTACAAGATGACAATTGATACAAGAAGGTGCACCTGATATTAACAGCTCTTACTGTATTATGACATGGTACAAATTGTATTTGTCATTTGAGGTGCCAAATTTGGCAATTTTATATGTCATTGCCAAAAATTTGGCACCGTAAATGACACAATTAGAGCAACCTATTTGGATACCAATGCCAAATTTCGACTATGGAACCTCAAATAGCATACCATTGGAAATGTTCAAATGAAGCAATCATACAATACTTTTAAAAGATAGTCTTGTCGAGGACAATTGTAAATGCATTGAATTAAAATATGGTTTATCAAATATCAATGAACTATAATTTTTCTACAATTTTGTCTACTCAAACTGACACGATAAAAAAAACAAAAACAAAAATGTTATCGATTTTTTGAATTGCGATAAACTATTAACAAACAATTAAAGTTCGCCCCCCTCACCCAAATTCTTGGCTTCGTCCCTGGGGGCAATGACATGGTTTTGTGGTGGAGGATGGCCTTCTTTTTAAAGGAACTCAATTGTGCATTCCAGAGTGTTCTTTGCGGCAGGTGGTATTGATGGAGCAACATCATTTGGGACACTTTGGGAGGGATAAGACTATGAATTGGTGGCTCGGGGTTACTTTTGGCCTAGTATGCGCAAAGATGTGTATTGCCATGTGGACTGTTGCCAAATATGTCAAAGGGTTCAGCAACCAATGCAGATTTATATTTGCTACTACCGATTCCAACATACCATGGGTTGCTATTAGTATGGACTTTGTCTTGGGGTTACCCTCGACTCAACGTCTACATGATTCGATAATGGTAGTTGTAGATCGATTTTCAAAAATGGCAGACTTTGTACCATGCAAAAAGACTGTGGATGCCTCAAACGTAGCTACTTTGTTTTTCAGGGAGATTTATCTTTTGCATGGGGTCCCACTTTCTATTGTGTCGGATCGTGATCGTAAATTATTGGGCATTTATGGAGGAGTTTGTGGCGTATGATGGGGATGGATCTAGATTTCAGTCTTTTTCATCCACAAATTGATGGGCGGACAGAGGTCGTTAACCGGAGTTTGGGAAACTTATTGAGGTGTTTGGTTGGTGAAGGGGGAAGAAATTGGGACATGATGCTGCCACTTGTTGAAATTGCTTATAATAATTCTAAGAATCGGACTACAACCTTGTCTCCTTTTGAAGTTGTCTATGGGGGGAGCCCGAGTAGTGTATTGGACTTGGCACCTATTCCTAGTGAAAAAAAAAAAAAAAAATTAATTGGAAAGTGGCGGATATGGCAGAATTTATGAAAGGTTTGCATGAAGAGGTTAAGGCCCGAATTGAGGCGAGAAATAGAAATTATAAGGAAGATGCGGATCCTCATAAATGTCACGTTGAGTTTAATGTTTGTGACTTTGTTTGGGTGGTTGAATTGAAAGAGAGGATGCTAGCTGCTATGTATAGTAAGCTTAAGGACCGCAAGATCAGACCGTATGAGGTTTTAGAAAAGATCGATGAAAATGTTATCGCTTAAAACTTCCTAGCTACTTGAAGGTGTCAGATGTTTCAATGTCAAGTACTTGGTCAAGGTGACTTTGATAGCGACATTTGTAACTCGCGGGCGAGTTTTTCTCAACATGGGGGGAGTGATGTGATGAGGGCTATAGATGACGAGTTCTTGAAGACATGGGAGCACTCGAAGAAGAAGAGGTCTGCGTGTGGACAACAGTTTGTGCGTGGACAGCATCACCAGTTAATGGACTAGCCGTTCAGTTGAGAGAAATCAGGGATATTTTAGTTAGTTGCTTCCTTTATTTTAGATTCCTTATTTGCCTAAAACTCTTTATGTTAATTTTAATTTCTTTTTTTTTTTAGTTAAAAGAAATAAGGAAAGTTGATTTTAGGGGATTTCTCTCTCTCTCTCTCTCTCTCTCTCTCTCTCTATATATATATATATATATATATATTTGTATTCGAAAAGAGGAGGGGGATTTTTTATTATTGATGTTTTGTTTAAAGAGAATTTACAACACGTGGGTGCTTACTCTTCTTGTTCTCTTCTTGTTTTGTTCTAGTGATTCTAATTGAATGTTTGTTTGTAGATTCCAAACGTTGTAATTGCATCTTTCTTAGTTGCGATTTATATCAGGAGGTGTTTGCACATAGCATCAAATTTGAGGGAGCGGGTTGGAATATTTTGAAACTCAAGGGAGGTCCATGTAATTAAGCCAAACCTCAAGGGAGGTCTATGTATTTTACCCTTTATTATATAATTCTCAAGGAAAAATTAGAAACTAGGGTAGTCAATCTTTATTATATGAGCGGTGCTAGGCATCCCGTACACATTCCTGTCTAACAGTGAAAATGTTGGACACGGTGAAAACTTCCAACGGTGAAAATGTTGGACACAGTAAAAACCTCAACATAGTGAAAGCGTCACTGTGTTTTTTTTTTTTTTGTGTTTTTTTTTTTTTTTGTTTTTTTATTTTTTTTTTATTTTTATTATAATGACAATAAAAGTAGAGAAGAAGAAGAAGAAGAAGAAGAAGAAGCCGCCAACAGGAAGAAGAAGAAGAAAAACGGGATTCTCATCCAAATTATCTCATCTTTATCAGTAATAAATATTAGATAAAAACGAAGAGTTTTATGATGTGGCAAACACCATGGGAAGACACCATGGGAAGTAAAAAGGGGAAGAGGACACGAGACAATTAGCATTTTCCTTATTATATTAACTCCAAAAAAAAAGGTTTATATTTTATAAGTTGCTTCTGGCATTTGTGCATCATTTTCTTACTATGGGTTTGTAGTGCAGGGCCCACCATCAGGAATGTATAATCTTGAAAATCCTTTCATGAAATTTTGAAAAAAAAAAAAATTGTAGCATCTTGTTTGTGTCAAATTTAGATGCAAAATACTTGAGGTACACCTATAGCAAACCCCAAGAACTAAAATACGGACATGAAAAGGTAATGCACCCTATACTTTCTTGATTGGAACTCCTGTGATTCTATACTTGAATGGCAAAAAGGCAATTGAAAAGGTTGAAAAGTTTTTAATTATCCTTGATGCTATGCTGATCTCTTACCAGAGAACATCTATTCTTTGAAGCTGATCTTTTGCTCATGAGCCACTTTACCAACAAATAGGGTGCTTTAACACACTGATTCAAGAATTTTGTTAAAAGAATTAATTTGTTTGATGCAATATGCTGAATTGGTGATGCATCTCAAACTGTCTTTTGCTGCTCTTGGTGGCATAGAATTTTGTAGAAACAGTTGGGTAGTCATGAATGTATAATATTTTGGATTTGGCCTTTCTACAATTGATTATTGGATACATATTTACACTTGTTAATGTCTTACGGAGTACAACTTAGTGTCAGATTTTCCTCCTTTCTTTTTTTCTTTTTTTGGTTTAGTGGTAGTTTATTCAGTTCTTTTTATCTTAAAGTTTGGTTGTGTAGTAAAAATGTACATCATCAGTTTATGGGGTTATGAAAAAATTATGAGTATCTTCATATGTGTTCTCTTGAACATCTCTGGCTTTTACAAAAATCATGCCATTTATAACTAATTAGTGTTATGAAATCACATGGAAACAAATTAAATTGATTTCTGAAATAATAAGCATGAAGGAAAACATACTAATTACTTCATTATCGTATGGTTTCAGAAATCTTCTGAGCTCTTCATTCTATTCTTCCTCACACTATCAATAATTTCTGTACAGATTGATACAAATGTGGACGTTTATGTTCAAATGCCACCAGAAGCAATTCCAATCCATCATGGAGGCCAAAACTCATGTTCGTCTAGTAAATTCTGGAATTCAAAGAGATTCAAGCTTGAGGGCTACTCTGGAACTAGAAATGAAGATCTTGAAATGGGGTAAACGCTTAAATGACTGGATTAATGCCCAAAAAGCCTTTTTCAAATTCTTAAACGACTGGCTTCTGAAGTGCCTTATCCAAGAACCAGAAGAGACCCCAGATGGAATTGCCCCCTTCTCTCCAAGCAGAATAGGAGCTCCACCCATTTTCATCATTTGCAATGATTGCTACCATGCATTGGAGAGGATTTCAGAAACCAGAATTTTGAAAGCCATTCAGGATTTTGCCTCGAGCTTACATCAGTTATGGGAAAAGCAAAATGAGGAACAGCACCAGAGACTTCAAGCTGAGTACCTCTTGAAGGATTTTGAGAAACGGCTTAAGTCCCTTTGCGAAAGGAGGGGGATAAACTGGGAGCAATATTCATCATCAAACATAGCAGCTACCTCAAAAGGTCCTATTGAAAGTATACTTCCACAACTAGGTGGACTGAGTGAGGATTTAACTACTCTGAGGAAGAGATTGGATGAACAGAAAGCAAGGCATCATGAAGCTGTTAAACAAGTCGATGATGCTGCCTCAAGTAGCTTAAAAGGAGGCCTGGTTTCAATCTTTGAGGCATTGGAGAGCTTTTGTTCGGAGACCTTGAAAAAGCTCTCCAATGGAGGAAGCACTGAGTGAGGTGAATAGAATTTGAACCAATGAAGCAATATGTCCGTTCCAATGTTCCGTAATGATTATAAATTATTATTAGGCCAAGAGGTTAAAAAGGGTATACAAATCAATTAACTTGTTTGGAATGAAATTGAAACTATATTAAAAAGGAAGTATTTACAGGGCTTGGATTTACAACGTTAGAAACGAAAATTGACATGATTGAAACGAAAAGATACTTGGAAATCTAAAGGCAACACTTGCTTGAAGTAAAAATGCTTAAATTTTGAACAAACATAGCTTGAAAATAAAAGGATGCTTTGATAATCTAAGGATGATTAAACTTAGGGGTGCAACTTGGATTGGCCATATCCAGGGGCGGAGCCAGAATTTATACTAGGGGGTGCCAAGATTTTGAAAATTTGAAATTTCAAAGTTTAATCATTAGAAATATATTAAATTTAAAGACTAATAATTTATCTCAATATACATAATTTTTGTATTTTACAAGGAATTTCATTAAAATTTACTACAAATTTCTTCATGATATTAGCGTCATATGATAAAATTTTCAAAGAAAAATAAAGAGTTTAATGTAGGTAAATCATGCACAATTTTCAAAATTTTCATGGATGTGTATTTCAAGCTTTCAAATGCATATATAATTCAAGTTTACTCAAAACTATGCACTACAAATCAGCATAATGATGTTAAAAACCCGTTTGGATTAGCTTTGCATAAAATTACTTTACTTTTGGATAACTATTCTTCACATATCTCTTTAGAGTTCGCTCCATTTGTGTTATTTTTTCCTAAAATCACTTTTGTAACTTAAAATTCTATTTGATCTAAGATATAGGGTGATAATTACTTCTAAATGACTTAGGGGGTGATAAGATGGTTGACAAAATTTAAATGCTAAAAGTAGTTGTGGAAAATCTTCTAATATAGAATCGTGATATATAAAGACATAATTAATTTGAACATCTCTAAAGAGCTACGTGAAGAAATAGTTTTCTAAAAATGATTTTAAAGAAAAGTTAATGCAAACGGAGTCTTAAGTCCAAATCATTTTTTCACGTTTCAAAAATTTCATAATGTGATAGTGGCAAAAGTTAAGGGCTTGATTTTGGCCAATCATGCATTTTATCACCCTTCGAGTTGTTTAAAAGTGATTGTCACCCATTTTCTTAAATTAATTGAAATTTTAAGCACCAAAAATAATTTTAGGCAAAACTAATCCAAACAAGGTCTAAAAATAGAATGTTACACGTTGAGGAAAAGCTGTAGGTGAGCCCCTAGTAAAAATCCCTCTATTTTCTCTCCTCTCTCCCCTCTCTTCTTTGACTTTTGAGAAGTCAGGGGGTGCCATGGCACCCCTTGATATATGGCTAGCTCCGTCCCTGCTCAAATCGGATTTGAGGTAAGGGAGAACCAATCCAAGGTAATTCGGATTAGGATTTTCAGGACCATGATCAATCCTAATTGAATTCGGACCGGTTCTAGACTAACCCGAATTGAAATCGGATTGGAGCGCGGCTCTTCATTATATATATATATATACCATTGTTACCCGGACCGAGATGCAGATAAGAAAAACAGTTGATAAACAATATTCAAATACTAAGATATATAATGAAAACAGTTGATAATTGAAAGAATTAAAAAAGTTTCAGTTATATAAATAAAAACTTACAAAGTTCGGGAGATAGTTAGAAATGGATAGTATCTGAACTCCAGAAGAAAGGATTACAATCTAGATGGGGTTCTGGAGAGGTTTACAAGTTGAAGGGGTAAACAAACTCTGAGTTGAGAATGCAATTCGATCTCTTTAAATAGAAAAAGGAAAAGCATCTGCTAGTTGAAGGTAATCATGTCTTCACATGACTACAGTGTTGGATGTCGGTCACATGATCGACTGTTGAGTTCTCTTTTGACTTTTGATCACTGCTACAGTGCCAAACAGTAACCACTTTTACTGTAGCAATAATTGTTTCTTGACTTTGGATGCCACGCGTGATTCCTTTCGGCGCCTGACGAGTTGAACAACCAAGTGGAGACAAATCCACTTTCGGTGTAGAGTTAAAACTAATTTACCCTGTATGGAGACAAATCCACTATCAGGGAAATACAGTATTTCAGTTGAACAAATAATCTGATGGCCTAAAATCATCATCATCCTCAAGGCCAAGTTCTGCTGTTGATTCAGTTGAATCATCTGATTTGTTATCATCTTCGATTTCTGAAAGGGCTGCAAGAAGCTGATTCTTCAGCTCTTTCTTAGAAATTGTAGAAGATGTTGCGAGTTTGTGCATGATCTTATTTTTGTCCAACAGAACCTTCGCAACATCAGCAGATCCTGAACTGCAAATTGTTGGGTGCTGTTTGAACCAGTTCTGAATTCGTTCTGGCTGGATATGATCTGTATGAGATCCATCCCACCATTTGACCGAGAATCTCCGGACTAGCCTAGGGATTCGATCATCTGAGACAAGTTCATATTTCCAACACATGGTCCATGCCAAACAAAAATGACCATAATATAGTAATAGTTTAGGATAGTTAAACTGAAGAGTTGGGGGACGAATTTTTTCTTGAAAGATCTGATATCCTTCAAGAACCTTGGAAGGGAGGATTTCAGGTAAAGGACCAATTAAATCCCACCAATCCAAGAACCAGTTTGGGACGTCAAGTTTGAAAGTTCTGTAAAAGAAAATCATCCATGTATGACGATAACTTTGATTCTGGAAATAAAAAGTATTATACCAGGCGAGTTGATAGTCATGATAGTTAAAGAAGGCTGGTTGAAAGTTGACAGAAAATCTCCTTGGTTTGAATGGATCTTGATTCCATTCAGAAAGAGAAAGAATCCGAAGGATTCTGCAAGTTGAATGAGTTATGATACTAGTATCATTTTTGTCAAAATGGTGTTTGAAAACGGCTGATTTTGTATCAACCAAAATAAATTCAAAATATTTTTGAGTTTTGTCAAATTCCCAGGGATGAAACTGGAATTTCTTTGAAAAAACTTTGTTTGCAATTTCTATTGCTCCCATTCCTGCAAATTCTTTTTCCAGTGGGAAAAGATCAAGTTGATCAGTTTTTTGAAAATATTTTGATTTTGGTAGGGGAGCAATATCAAATTGTTCTTGTTTTTGAAGAGTTTTTTGAGTTGGGGCAATTACCTGTTTAGAAGAACTTGAGGCAGTTGCTTCAGCAAATGTTTGATTTTTAACAATTGCTGATGATGTACCTTGATCCTTAGAAAGGGCAAGATATTGTTCTGGTGAATATTGTTTATAGGCTATCGCTTGATTAGCCCATCTTTCCGGAGTGTTGAGTTGAGAATTGAGAAGATTATCAGCCTGCTGATCAGCGGCTCTGATATCTTCATCTTCAGCAATATCTGCCCAAGATTTCTTTTTTCCTGAGCTGGCTTGAGAATAGTATTCTGGAGTTGTGGTGAGAGCTAATGAACTCTCAGGGTTAGTTGAATGAGTTCTTGGCGGAACAGTTGGTGGGGCAGCTGGCCTGCCCCTACCCCTTCCTCTAGTGGACATTTTGATCTCGATCTCCCTGGAGGAATTCTCTAGTTAGGAAGTCTGGGACAGAGTTCGTTTTTCCCTTAATATAATCTATTTCAAAATCAAAAATAGATAATATTGCTTGCCAACGGGCAAAGATATGTTTTGATGCCAGATTTTTTACATCTTTTTGTAAAACAGATTTAGCCGCTTGACAATCAACGCGGACCAAAAACTTTTGGTTTAAAATATCACTTTGAAATTTGGTAATGCATAAAACAATGGACAAAATTTCTTGTTTGATGGTTGAATAGTTTTGCTGTGCTGGGTTCCAAGTTCCTGAATGATAACGAACTATCTTTTCTTTATCATCTTCTCTTTGGAGTAAAATTCCTCTAAAACCTACCCTTGAAGCATCAGTTTGGACGATCTTAAAGGCTTTGGGGTCAGCTATGTTTAGACACTTAAGCCTAGGAGCCTGTTGTTTGATAGTTTTGACAAGTTGAGTATGTTCATCCAACCATGCTGGTGGATCTTTTTTCAATCTTTTCCGAAGAGGGGCACAGAGTTGGCTTAAGTTTGGAAAGAAATCTGAGATATAATTCAAACATCCCAAAAATCTTTGAAGTTGAGTTTTATCTTTGATAATATCAGGAAATTTATTGACAAAATCAATAGATCTATCAATTGGGAGAATAGTTCCATGATGGATATTAAATCCTAGGAATCTAATCTTAGTTTTAAAAAGTTCTATTTTTTTTTGCAGATAAGACCAACCCTTTAGTTTTGATAACATGGAAAAAAATATCAAGATGTTTCCAGTGTTGTTCAATAGAGTTAGAAAACACAAGAACATCGTCAATATAGACAATTGTAAAATTAATATATGGAGTGAATATGTCGTTCATAATATTTTGGAATTCCGAAGGTGCATTTTTTAATCCGAATGGCATTACATTCCATCCAAAATGCCCAAATGGAACTGTGAATGCAGTTTTATATTTATCTTCTTCATGAACTTGGATTTGCCAAAATCCAGACTTCATATCAAATTTTGAAAATATTTTCGCGTTAGAAAGTCTCTGAATTAAATCTTGTTTGTATGGCAATGGATATCTAATCCATTGTAATACATCGTTAAGGGGTTTATAATTGATTACAAGTCTGGGAACTCCTCTTTCAAGTTCAGAAGCTTTTTGAACATAAAAGGCTGCACAACTCCAAGGAGACTTGCTTGGCCTAATTAATTTCTTTTTTAAAAGATCTTTGATTTCTTCAATACAGTGTTTTAAGAGTTCTTCTTTCATTTGAATAGGCCTGGCCTTGGTTGGTATATTAGTTTCTTGAAAGTCTTTTATATAAGATAATTTAACAATATGTTTGTTTCTCTCCCAAAAAGCATTGGGATGATCAGAACAAACTTCTGATTCCAATTTTTTTTGGAAAGTTGAATAATTCTATGAGTTAATTGTTCTTCAACCTTTCTATGAGCAATCTCTTTTTTTAAAAAGAATAGTTGGTTAGTTCTTCTTTCTATTACATTCAATTCTGGTAGAATTGATAAAGTTTTTAAAAGATTTAAGTCTTTTAATTGTGGAGGGCTAATGAATTGGAAGACAATTTGTTTATCCTTAAAATTAGCCTGTATTCCTTTATTATCAACCTAGAATGGTTGAATTAGATTTAGAAATGGAGTTCCTAAAATTACATTTTGTCCAATATCTTTTACAAGTAAGAAAGGTGTCTTTAAACAGACTCCTCCATTACAAACATGTGCATTTGTTAATTTATAATTAATATTAAGTTTATTACTATTTGCATCATTCAATTTCTCCTTTGTAGTCTCAAAGTATTTAATAGGAACTAGTCCTTCTTGAATACAATTGAGATCTGCACCAGAATCAATTAATGCTATAGTATCAATTTCGTATTCTTTATTGATAATAATGATTAATCTAACATGCCATTTCTGGTAATTAAATCTAGTTAACAGATGGAGATAAGGATCTTTTTAAGTTTCTGGTTCTTCATTATCTGAAGCCTCAGAATCTGATTCTTCAGCTTCACTTTTGCCTGTTAGAGAAGGGGAGTTTTTAGAGGAAGAGGCCTGATTCTGTAATAAGAGTCTAGTGACTTTTATTATTAAGTCACTGATATCCCTTTCACTATTGCGTGTTAATTCTTTTAAGTCTTGTCTTAATTGTATACATTCTTGTTGAAGATCTTTTATGGTTACATTATTATTTGATTTTTCAGGTTTAAACCTATCAAATATTTCTTTTAGATCGTAAGTGTTTTTACTAGTTTGTGGTTGTTTACAGTTCTGGTCAAGATCTTTCTTAAGTCTAATAAGAAATTCTTTTCTCTTCTCATGATCTTTGATTTCATCAATAAAGTCAATAAGAATACTTTGTTATTTAGTTAACATATTAATACACTTACAGTTATCTTTAATTTCAACTTCAGATTCATCAGGATTATTATCCTCTTCAGCTGAAGAATAAATTTCATCTATTTGAAGTCCTTCTTCTCCAATATCAGATTCTTCTGAATAGAGAAAGAGGTTTGAAAGTATTTGTTTAAATTTATCTGAAACATCAAGTTCATTAATTTTCTGTTTCATAGGACATTCTCTAGAAATGTGGCCCATTCTTCCACATTTAAAACAGGTCCAGTAGGTTTACTAGAAGATGTCTTATTGGAAGATGGTTGTAACCATTTCTCAGTAAAGTTTTGACCGGTTTCTTATTCCTATTATTCCTTCGAAAAGGCTTTCTTGAAGTTGAAGGAGAAGCTGTACTAGTTGAACTAGTTTTAACACTTTTTTTTTTGGCTTTTTTCTCTTTCATCTTAGCCTTTGTAGAAGGGGCTAGAGATTGAGAAGAAAAACCAAATTGTTCACAGAAAGAACCTAGCTCTTTCTTTCCTTCTTTTCTATCTTTCTTTTCTTGTTGTCTGAGTTTATAATCTGTACATCTAGCGATTCCTTCAGCTTGAATTGTGCTGATAAGATCACTATATGTAAGATCATCATATGGAATGGTTCCATTATTTTGCTATCTTAATTTTGTTCTAACTTTGTCTCCAAAATGGGTTGGGAGACCTGCTAGAAATTTTTCTTTCCAAAATAGTTGGCTACAATCTTCTCTCATCATTACTTTGGTGAGAAAGATATCCTTGTACCAACGAAAATCTTCAAGTTTAGGACACTTCAAATTTGACAAAAGATCAGAATCTTTATCTTTAAGTTTAGAAGGATCTCCAATAAAATGTTTAGTTATAGCGAAGATTAAGGTTGCAACTGCATCCTGTATATCTTCACCATCTTCATTTTTAATAGAAATGCCTAAGCGATCAATTTTAACAGCATTTAATATCGTATCCCGTTTTGTTTGGTTGAGATAATGACCCCACCAGCTCTTTAGTTGGCCAGTGAATCCAGTTACTAGTGCCTGGGCAATAGTATGGCCAGAGGTATCTGGATTCTTGGTTCTGTAAGCAGTATAGACCATTGTCATTTCTTAGAGAGTGTTAATTATATGATATTCTGTTTTATTATCTATGTTCCATTCATAGATAATTCCCCCTTGATATGAAGCTTGATGGAAAGAACCTCTTTTTTTCATAGCCATATCAGGAAAGGTGATTCTTGGATAGAAACTTCTTAAAGGTTGAGTGTGATGAATTTTGTTAATTTCAAGTTTATTATCTTCTGGTAAGAATCCTTCTTCATCAGAAACCGTATCTTTATAAGTTCTATCTAACACTGCAATAGTTTTATCTTTAGAAGACTGAGGTTTTTCTCCAGAAGGCTGAGGTGTTTCTGGGACTGTTCCCATAATTGTTTCAATATTTTTTAGTTTGTCATTAATTATTTTGAAAATATCTTTTGATAATTCCTTATTAGCTTTCTTGGGAACTTCATGTGGTCTAAACAAAGGAGTATCATCCGCTTTGGTAGGTTGAGATACTTCTTTTTGTACTAAGTTTTCAACTCGAGTGAGTTGTTCACCTATAGTTATAAGATGTTGATTGGTAAAATTATTTTGTTCAAGAATTTTAGTTATTTCTTTATCTTCAGATACTTTTTTATAAGGAGAAGCTGTAACTGTGGTTCCTCTTATAGGAACCTCAAATTGTTCAGCTGGCGGATGAATAGCTTCTCTAAAAGTATTTGGAGATACTTGTCAAGTTTTAGTAGTTTTGGTAATAACATTTAATTCTTTTTTACTTTCATGAATTTCAAGCCAATTAAAGAAACTTATTTGAATTTTATGGGTATTCATAAAATCATAATAAAGCTCTCTAATAAACTCAGTTTCTTCCTTAGTATATCTTTTAAAATATGCTTTCCTAAGTTTTCGATTATCTTTACTTGAAAAGTCTTCATTCAAAAGTTTTTTTATTAATTTCAAAATCTTTTTCTAAGACATAAAGTTGAGGATTGACCTGTGAATATGTGGGTGACATACTTTCACTGTCATTGTCCTGAGTTTTATTGTCTTGTTCTGAAGGAGTGGTAGTATAATAAGGTTGGGGAATACTTGAATTCCTAACTCCAGTTAAGTCTGGAATTGTTTGCTCAAATATCCTAGTTGGGATAGAAGATGTAGAAGATCTAGCATCTTCTAAGGGTACCTTACTATTATTAGGAGGAAGTCGGAAGGAACTTCCAATGTTCCTACGAACAAAGCTGATTCCTACACTTCCATCATCGTATTCTACCATTCTTCTGATCTTAGAAGTTATGACTTCAGGCTGTTTAGGTGGAGGAAGAATTTTTGGGAATTTCCATTCTTGTGGGAATGATAGTTCATCCCAACGAATCTTCTTAGTAGTTATTAATTCTCCATGTTCAGTTTTATTAGTTTGTAATAAAAGGGTTTCTCCTCTGGTTGAAAGTACTTTAGCTTTATGATCTAAAAAGGTTGTAAAAACCTTGTATCTTATTCTAGAGAGTAGAATGATAGGGTAAGCTCCTGTCAGAGTTTCAGTATTATATACTTGTAAGTTTAAGGTAAGAACCTTCATAATATGTTCATCCTTAAGACTTACACTGAAGTTGGGAAAGCAGTTAAAATAAACAGGTCCATCATGTAGACCAGCTTCTATTCCTCCTAACATAGATTTATCAAAGTTAAGCAGTCTACAATCTCTTAATGCCATAATTATGGACATATTGAGACCTTCTCTCATTAAGGGTTTAACTGCTACTTGGACAAGTCCTAGATGGAGAAAGTTAAAGCCTTCCTGTTTATATCTATTGATAGATTCTTGATCAAAAAGTTGTATTGTTTCGAACTCATTTTTGAGCTAAAGAGTTTTCTCTTCAGTTTTGATATTTAGATCGAAAAAGTACTCAAAGGTACCTCGATGATAAATATCTCTTCCAGGTACTTTGGGAATTTTCCAGTTATCAAAGTTTACATTATCCATGTTAATATTTGTCTCTTGTTTATTAACAGTTTCCTTTTCTTTTCCCTTTCGGGAGGACGATGATGCCTTCGACAGAGTTCGTGAAAGGAAACTCATGTCGGCTGTAACCCTAGGTTTGCCTCGTTCGGCGATCTAACCTAGGTACCTAAGGTCTGCCTAAATCCTGCCTTACTGCCCGACTTACGATCCTGCGGCGGGACTTACAGTCGGCGAATCTGACTCCAAACCTATCCTAGGCTACAGTCAAATATATAATTTTTTAAAATTTTTTACTATTCATTTCATCATAGCAACATAAAAACTTCAACTATAGGACAAGGGAGTAAACATTCATGCCTTATTTGACAGTAAGGTAATAAAGGGGAAAAACAAAAATTCAAACTCTTTTTTTTTTTTTGGATAAGCAAGATTTTATTGATCCAAAGGGGCAACAAAGCCCAGAACAAATTACAACCCAAGGCCACAAAAACCTAAGGAAAAACCGGCAACACCTCCCCATAAAAGGGAGCAAAACCAGCAGCCAAACCTAATAAAACACAAGGGCACCAACAAGACAACAAAAACCGCCCCAAAACTGGGGACAAAAGCAGAAACAACAGAACCGCCCTTAAACAGGGGACAAAACAAACAAAAACAAATTACGTATTGAGGATATCAGCAGAGATTCCCTAGTTAGCACACAACTCACGATTCCTAGGATTATCTATCACATCTTTAAAGCTCAAAACCATACACTTAACATCAAAGATTATACGATGAATAATAGAACTAGGGGGAGAATAAGAATTTTCATGAACTCTGTGGTTTCTTTCTCTCCAGATATGGTAAATAGTTGCAGCCCATCCAAGTTTCTTGATTAAAGTTGGAAACTTTTTCCCCTTCAGAGATGTAGTAGCCCAAATCAGCTCATTATCCCAAACTCTAGGGGTACGCCTTATGTTGCACATGGAGAGAATTTTTTCCCATATCTTGGAGGTAAATTGGCATTGGAAAAATAAATGGTCTCTATTCTCCACATTTCTTCTACATAAAACACAAGTGGCATTGTCAACAATTCCCCATTTCAAAAGCTTTTCCTTAGTACTAAGTCTGTTCTTGATTGCAAGCCAAAGAATGAAACTATGTCTTTTAATGGCTTCAGAGAACCAAACACATTTGTGCCAATCCACATTGGAGAGACGGCCTTTAATCTTATCCCAAGCTGAGGCTATAGAAAAAATGCCACTTTTCGACTCTTTCCAAATCACCTTATCTTCACAAGCCAAATTAGGAGCCGGCAATTCCAAATGAATCTGTCTGAGCTCAAAAAGATGTATAGAGTCTATAACAGGCCAGTTCCAATTTCCCTCTTCAATGACAACATCAACCTTAGCTTGACTCGAACCAACATCATAATTAATCCGGTCACCAAAACACTGAGAAATAGGACCACAAGACAGCCAATTATCATCCCAAAGAAATGTGCTCTTACCACAAGCTCCAAATATGTTTAACAATAGAAGCTCTATTCCAATCTTCAATTCTTCTTAAACCGAGACCTCCTTCTTGTTTAGGGTTACATAAGGAAATCCAACTGACTTTAGCCCCTGTAGCATTTGACACCTCCCCTTTCCAAAGAAAAGAACTGAAAAGCTGCTCAATTTTTTTTATAATACTTTTGGGAAGAATAAAAACATTGCACTAGTAAACTTGAATCCCATAAAGAACTGAACTAAGAAGTTGCAATCTACCAGCATAAGATAATTTCTTATTAGTCCAAGAATTAATACGAGAAGCAATTCTTTCCAAAAGGGGCTGACAATCATTTGCCTTCAGCTTGGAAGAGATGAGGGGAACCCCAAGATATTTCACAGGAAGACTTCCTTCTCTAATGCCCAAGGTACTCTTAATGCTCTCTATTACTTCCTCAGGAATACCAGCACAAAACAGTAAACTCTTGGAAGTACTAATCTTCAACCCAGAAAGACTTTCAAAATAATCCAGAGAATTCTTCAAAACAGTAGCAGACTTGGCATCCTCAAAAGCAAACAAAAATAGGTCATCCGCAAAGCAAAGGTGGGACAACTCTAGCTTCCCACAAACTCTAAGCATAAGATTTTTCATTATTGGGTACCTCATATAACCCAAAAAAAAAAAAAAAAAAAAAAAAGCTCCAATCATGAGAGTTTAACACAATTATTTGGCATATCTGGGTTGATTAACTGCCCGTTGGATGCACTATTATAGGCCCACTAACAACTACTCATTTGCCTCACTTTAGTTAACACAAATCTACTTGTTTTCTTTGCCACAAGTCATTCTTTGGTGGCCGACTACCAATCACTACAGGGATGGCAATGGGGCGGGGCGGGGCGGGTTTTCCACTCCCCCGTCCCCGTCCCCGTCCCCACTTATAAAATTACTCTCCATCCTCGCCCCGTATCCCGGTGGGGAATATAATTCTATCCCCATCCCCATCCCCATCCCCATAGGGGCGGGGAATTCCCGTCCTCGTCCTTGCCCCGCCGCCCACTTTTTCATAACAAATGAATTATGGATTATAAAAAATTGTAACAATTTTCAATAGTTTTTTGTACTTCATCTCAAAAATATGATTTAAAAAAAAAAAAAAATTAATCGTTTGATCAATGTGATTTTTTGTGTATATGATGTGGCATGTGTACACACATATAACTTAATCCAATCGTTAATTGATCAAAATATCTATTCCATATTGGTTTTACAAACCATATGTCAAACTAAGGATAAGGTGGTGTGCGTAGGACTAACAGTAGAAAGGATTTGATAAATTGACCTGACCATCAGATTAAATACAATTGTTATGAATTTCATGTTCACAAGAAGTCATAGTGATTTAACAGTTAGTTTATGACAAATGTTCATTAAAAAATATAATAATTTAATTCTTCAAAATGTCATAAATTTTATCTAGATAGTTCTTTTTTTTTTTTTTTTTAAATAACCGTTGGATCATTTTGATTTTTTGCGAGTATGTAATTTATAATAAGTGCATCTAATCCAATAGTCAGTTTTTCAAAATCTATATTGTATTTATCCTTATAGAATATAGACTATAGAGGTCACCTTACACATAAATAACATAATTGTATAAAGTGTAGCTTATAATAACATCATTCTTATTATCGTGAACAGAGATAAAGTTTGATTAATTGAAAAGAAAGAGAGAGTTAACAAATTCAACACAATAAGAGAGACTTAACTTATTATATATGAACTATATAAGAATGGTAAAAAAAAATGTTAGATTGTTAGTGAGAACACTGAGATGCGAGAAAATGAAGTAACCAATATTATTAAAAAAAGGTCAAAAATGTTAAAATTGAATGGAGGGACATAAAAGTTAGAAGGTCATTAATAATTTAAATTCTATTCTATATTATAAATAATAGAATATATAAAATATAATTTATGTATCATATAAAATTATATATTTTAAATATAAAATTTATATAAGAGATATTTGGCCAAAAGTCTTATTTCAAAATTATCTATTAGCTAAAGTCCACCTATACCTTTTTTTCTTCCTTCCTAACTAAAAAAGTTTTAATGCCTAAAGTCCTGTTTTTACATAATCTATATTTCTGGGTGACAAAATTACCCTCAATAGACACTATTTTCATTTTCATTTTCATTTTTTTTTATTCTCCTGCAAATGTCAGATCTGATCTCTCCTCTCTCTGTTTCTCCCCCTTTCTTTTTAATTTAGAGCTCACCCCCGATTCTCCACTTCTAGTCATCCCGATTGGAAGTGCTAGTCTGAGAAAGATAAGATCAGATTAGATTAGTGATGGCCCAAGGCGGACAGTTGGCTTCTTCTTTTCCGATCTCACTGGATAACTTAAGTCCATTGGCTTCTTCAAATTTCTTATCAGCTGTAACTTTTTCAGAGCATCAATTACTGCCTTTGATCCCGATCTACTCATCTTTGTTCTATTGCGGTCGTTCTGAAGCTTGATGAAGCTTAAAGAAGCTGATTCATTTGATAGAGACATGTTGCGGATGTGGATTGGTTGAGAGACACGTTGCTGATTCATTCATCCAACATATCCTCCACGTCATTGTAGACATATATTTTTTACCATGAGTATGATCATTAATGGTTGCCTGTGATTAGAAGTGAAATAGGGTGTTAAAACCCTAAATTCCCAGTTTTACCCTTGTGGGTAGTTAGATAGATGTCATTATCACATGTATGTTTTTAGGTCAGATTGAGTCGGTTCTTTTTGCATTAGGTTTTTAGAGAGTCTAGGAACATCCCTGCAAAATTCCATGGCATTTTGAGCCAAGGTTGATAGAAAATAAGGCCTACTGTGAGATCACAAAAGCCCTGAATGACTGTCGATCTTGTCTCAAATGGTCTCAAGGCTTTGGCATAGATATTTAAAGTGTGTTTGGTAGCTAAGTTGATCAGTGGCAAGGTCTGTTGAACCTTCTGGCTCATGTTTGGCTCTTGAGGCCCAAAAGGCCCTTTCAAGCCCAAATTAGGGTTTCGACCGGAAGCGACCGGGATTCGATATTTTTACCAAACCAAAGCCTTCAAAGGCTTCAAAACACTTTCTTAAAACATTTTAAAACTTTTTCCGAGAAGAATAAATGATTTCAAAAGCAATCGGTTAGCAGATTTCAAAACCCTAATTTGGGCTCGGTAGGCCCTAAACAGCTAATCGGTCGAATATTTCCTAAACATTTGACCTTGGTTAATGAATTTTCACTTCAAACACTTCTTAAAACATGGAGAATCAAATCACGATCGTTTCGGCGCTTGAATCGTCAAATTTGGACATAAAACGGGCCCGAAAAGCCGAAAAAAGTCGAAACCGGGTCAAAACGGGCAGAGTTAAGCCCACATAGGGCAAAAATAGCATGGAGGATCGACAACCATCCACCAAGGGACGGCCAACCGTCCATGAAGGACGGTAAACCGTCCCAAGGAGGACGGCCATCGATTATGTTAGCCAATAATTGCACAGTTTGAGTGGTTTTTCTGCCCAGGACTCTTCCAAGCCCTGCCATGTGTCCAGTTTGGCCATGGGGACTTTTGGATGAGTATGAACACCTTAGAAGACTGGTTTTGAGCCATTGGATCACTTCTAAGAGATTTAAACTCAGTCATTGATCAAACTCAGGCCTCCCTATAAATAGAGGGCCCTGAAATCAGTTTTGACACACAGAAGAAGCTTTAGAGAGCTAGCTTGGAGAGTAGAGGCTTGAGCAATTGCACAAGCTTCCCCCATAGCACTCTAGCTTAATTTTTAGAGTCCTTGAGCTCCTTGGAGTCCTTGGAGCTTGAAGAGAAGGCTTGGAGCAAGAGAGAAGAAGGCAAAGAAAAAGGTTAGTAGCTTATAGTTTAAAGTTTTGTTTTCTTTTTCTTCTTCTTCTTCTTCTTCTTCTTCTTTAATCATGCTAGGTTAGGTTTTTATTTCCTTAGTATGCATAGGGTTTAGTTTATTGTTAGTATGTATGCATAGGATATAGTTCATTGTTAGCATGCATAGTTTAGGTTCCATATTTCTTTAGTATGCATGATAGGCTAGTTTATTGTTTAGGAATTATTTTCATAATATGTATGCATATTTCTCTTCTTCCATTATTCTTTATTCATACCATATTAGGATTGAATGTTTAGGATTAGGTTCATGCATGTTTAAGTTTTTTTTTTAGTTTAGTAATCATGTTAGGATATTTTATGCAAAATAATCATATGCTAGTATTGTTAGGATGAGTTTCCATTGTTCATATTAGGTTTGTTAGTTTGTTTTTGTCTCTTAAAGTGTGCCTAAAAATATCAATTGTGTTCGAGGGAGCATGCAAAGGTGAGTCGCTTCCCTTGTGATTAAATGCTATGTTTTGATGATAGTTTTAGTATGCATACTAGGTTGCATTAAGTGCATTTTTTATCATTTTTTATTCATTATTTTAGGGTTTTAAGTACACTTTTTGATTACTTTCAAATCTGTCCATGGGTTTAAAGTGACCTAAAAGTGCACTACAACTCATTTTTTAGGTTCAAAACCAACTTAGAAACATGCCTAGGTTCCCATAGCTAACTTAGATTGCATTTAGGTCATTTTCATGCATTGTTTACTTACTTGATTGTATTTTTTACCTATTTTCCAGAATTTTCCAGCATGCATATTTTAGTGTTTTAGGTATTTAGACTAACCTAGGATTAGCTAGAAACCCTAGGATTAGGGGGGGTCACTTGACCCCACTTAGGACTCTTCTTTGTTGTAAGAATTACAATAAAAATAGAGTTCTATTTTACCTAAGATTCTACTTCGAGAATAATTCTAAAAATGATTTTTGAAAGAATTCAAAATGGAATGAAATTCCATCTCTCATAACAAGTGTTTTGATCAAACTCAAACTCTCGACAAACTCTTGAAGCTAGAGTCCAAGATAAAATAGAATCTACGATTATGTGGTTTATTACAATAGGAGAGTCCTAGGGTAATCGAACTACATGGACTTTGATCTTTATCAAGAAATTGGTAAGGTACGTAGGCAGTCAATAGGGCCCAAGTCTAATCTTAGGTTGACTTTTGTCTCCTAAGATCATTAGGTTTCTTGTATATTTTTATATTATCTATTATTATTATTTTAGTATTATATATCATATTTTGTGGTTGATTAGATAAATAGGATTGTTTTGATAAGATTTTGATAAAGCCCATTAGTAATTAGGAGACCTTTAATTAGGGCGAGGTGGGTGCCTACAAGGAGTTCCTTGAAACCTTCAAACTTCATAACCTAGCCCCCGAATCCAACTTTGATTCAAAAGACCCTGCTTTTCCAAAATATGGGGTCAATGTTTTATTGTAAATAAAACTCTTTTTTTTTTGTGGTTTCCTTGTTCCCTAAAAATAAGGTGGCGACTCCCAGTTTTTTACAAACTTTCATCCTTTTTCATAAACCCAATCTTGAGTGGATAATAGAGAATGATAAAAGTGGATAATAGAGAAGGATAATAGAGAAGGATAAATCGAGACGGATAAACATCATCCACAATCCACTCAAGATAAACTCCCCAAAGTGAATGAGAGGCCTCCCGATCAGGTTGGCTGGTTCACAGACTGACGACTCCGCTGGGGATGTCTAGGGCTAAACTCCAATTGATTATTTTTGGGCTTTTCAATTTATTAATTTAATAAAATCTATCACTTGCATTTGTATGACTGTGTGACTTAAATTTTGCATTGTGTGCGCATTGTGTGCGCATTAAAGCCAACGATGAGCCTAGCCCTGGGCCCGGTTTCTTTGACTCTCGGGTTCCATGTATGCGAAAGCCATCACCCTTTTTGCCAAGTACCCTCTGGTATATCAAACGGACCAATCACGTACTGTTGGACCCACGCGGCTGTGGACCTGCCGCATGACGGGGGCTTTATGAGGATGATCCACATCATCACCGGGCGATGTGATTAGGGGGGTTTAGAAAACAAACGAAGGAGTCGCCACCTTATTTTTAAGGAATAAGGAAACCATAAAAATATTTTATTTTCAATAAAACAAACTCCATTAATGGAAAAGCAGTCTACAAACCAGAGATGGATCCGGGGGCTAGGTTACGACGTGGGAAGGTTCTAAGCTTTCACTTGTAGGCACCCACCTCGCCCTAATTAAAGGACTTCTAATTTATTTGGGCTATTTAAATCCTTAATGCAAACAATCCTAAATAATCTAATCAACCAAAAAAAATAGTGATATAAATGCATTATCTATATTAGTTATATTAATAATAATAAAAAAATACAAACAAACCCTAAGAACCTAGAATAACCTACGGGCATCCTAGGGCGGACTTGAGCCCTATTAGCAGTGCCTACGTAACTTACTAGTATCACCTAGCAAGTATCAAAGTCCACGTAGTTCGACTACCCTAGGACTCTCCTATTGTAATCGATCACATCATCAAAGGTATTCAACCTAATTCAAGACTCTAACTTCGAGAGTTTTTGTTTGTTTAAAATCATTTATTTGAAATCATTTCAAATTAAAAGATTTTCTTAAAATCCAAATATTCTAAACAATTCTTATCTTCAGAATTAAATTCCAATTGAAAATCTTTTTCAAAGATATTTCAAGAAAACAAATCATATTGAGAGGAATTTCATTCCAAAGTAGAAATCTTTAAAACATTTCAAATCTTTTTGAAAATCATTTAATAATCAAATATCTCATAAAGTCATGTTTATTTCATAAACATTGCATCAAAAATCTTTTTAGGAAATCTCTCGAAGATTGACTCTTAAATCAAATAAAATACACAAATCAGATAGCGGTCCTTACAACAAAGGACAGTCCTAGGGAAGGTCAAGTGACCTTCCTAAGCCTAGGGTCCCTAGCTAGCCCTAAAGTTATTCTAAAGTCCTAAAAATACTAATGCAATGCATGCTGAAATTTAAACAAATAAGCATGTAATCAATTCTAACAATGCATGAAAATGCTCCTAAATGCACACTAATTAATCTATGTGAACCTAAGCATATTTCTAAGTTGGATTTGGCCTTAAAATAATTTTTAGAAGTGATTTAAGGGCATAAACAAATCAGGACAGATTTGAATATGAACCTTTAATCACTCTAAAAATCATGAAAACAAAGAATAAAAAAAGTGAAAATGTCCTAGCAAGCTTTCTACATGAATATACTATGAAACTACTAATAAAATCATGCAAAATATGGCTTAAAAATGTTAATTAAACAACTTTAAAACATGTATTCAAATCTGGACAGATTTGAATACATAATTAAAGTAGCTTAAAAATCGTTTTTAATCCATAAAAAAAAAAATCAAATAAACACCCTAGCATACAATCTAACATGCTTGACTAATTTACCATGCAAAAACATATCAAAAACTACACAAAACTATGCTTAAATAATTAATTTAAACACAAGGGGAGAATCTTACCTTCGCACGCTCCCTCGTACACAATTTTTATGTTCAAACAATCAAATCCATGGCAAGTGTTCAAATAATCATAAAAAGCACAAACAAAAAGATTCAAGACTCATCACATATCAAGAATACATATTAACACATTCACATCATTATTAATACCATCAATCAAACGTTAAGAGATTCAAATAACAATATGAATATATCAACACTTACCCTAGGCATGCTCGCACACATAAAATAATAACAAAGGGGTCATCCTAAACATAAAATCATAACAAAAAAACTAACCCTAGCATGCTTACACACATAAAATCATAACGATAACCCTAATCATGCTTACTTACATAGAACCTCAATGAAACTAACCCTAAACATGCTTACTCACATAAAATCATAGCAATACTAACCCTAATCATGCATACTCACATAGAACAATGATAAAAAAAAATACTTCTAATCATGCATATACACATAAAATAACAAGAAAACTAACCCTAACATGCATATATACATAAAATCATAACAAAACAACAATAATCCTAGGCATGCATAATATCACAAATAAAACAAACTCTAGGCATGCATCCTAACATAAAATCATAGATAAAACGAATGAACCCTAAACATGTATACTAACATAAAATAACAACAAAGCTAAACCTAATCATGCATACTCATACAAGATCATAACAAAGCTAATCCTAACCATGCATTCTAACATAAATAAGAAAAAGAGAGAAACCTATTCAAACATGCATAAAAAAAAACTCCTACAAAGTAAACTCATACAGAAAGTTTGTATAGAGGATTCACCTATCTCATTTCTTCTTTGCAAACCTCCTTCAAATTCCAAGCCTTGAGTCTTTCTCCTCCCTTCTCCACCTTAGTTCCTTCCTTCAATGGTGTAAGAATGAAGAACTAAAATCTGTAGCCTCATTTTCAAAACCCTAGAATTCTCTCCCTCTTCTCTCTAACTCCATAATGCAACATATATAGAGCTAGGGTTCAAAACCTTGAATGGTTAGGATTAATCCATCTAAAAATGATCCTAAGGCTTAGAATTGATCATGCTAGGGTTTGCCAGCTGAAAACCCTTCGAATTTATTCCAAAAAAACAAACCAAATCGGCCAAAACAAGTGGAAAAGTTTCAAACATACTAAAAATGCAAAATGGGCTCGAGCATGCTGGTGACCGTCCAAGGGCTGGACGGTTGGCCGTCCTGGATGGACGGTTGGCCGTCCTAGCTAGGACGGTCACCAAGCTGGCCTCCCATATTTTGTTCCCTAATTCTAGGATTTTCGAATTTTGGCCAAATTTTGGTCAAATCTAATCCAAATCCGATGGTTCAGGGCTCAAAACGAAGGTGTTTTGATCCTCCACATTTTTATAATGTTTTTGGGTTAAAATCACTTGACCATGGTCAAGGGTTTTAGCAAAAAGCTAGCCAATTGACCCGGTTGTGCCAAAATTGGTCATATGACCATTCTTTGTTTTGTAAAATTGGTCAATTAGGCTTGCACCACTTCTAAAAACATGGTTTTAATATGAAATTGGTACTTGAAAACACGTTTTGAAAATCTTTCATTTTGGTGAAAATGACCAATTCACGGTCGATTTGAACAAAACCTTAATTCAGCTCATTCTTACCCGTGGGATCGATTTTGGGCGAATCTATCCCAACCATTCAAAAGCTCAATTGGCACTCCAAATACACTCCCTACATCCATATAAACCTCATGAGACAATCCGTTTCAAATTCGGAGGTCATTCGGAAATTATACGAGAAAAAGGACGAAAATGTCCTTCAAGTCGCAAAAACCCTAATTACCTATCGAGCTCTCACCAGAATGCTATGAAAATTTACAGGGATGTTCTAAAACACCTCAAAAGTCAAATGCAATACAAATGGATTGATTCCAATCCAAATGTACACATGAAATGATGAATTGTCCTTTTCCTCAGAAAAGGGCAATTTGGGCAATTTGGTCTTTACAAGGCCAATTCCTCACCAAATTATCAGTTATTCTAGTTAATCACTTGCATGAACATATGGTAGAAATAATTGGTAAAAATGGGGTGTCCACAGCGGCATTCCTGATATCACATGTGGTTAGGTATATCGATTGGACCGAGCAAGTAAGGGACACTCAGCCTACCCTTTGCATTAGTCCATGTAAAATGTCTTTAGGACACATACCCTACATCGCCTATCACACACTATTGTAAATGTTATGCTGCCTGATTTTCCCCCGGTTTTGTATTGAGCCTTGACTGTGAAGTGTGTAGAACCCATTAGGACCTGGATCTGTAGGACTAAACCTTTATGAAATGCCCTAAACTCTTAAGGGAAGTGTCTCTAAAGAGTTAAGGTACTTAATGAGGGCTTAGTACCCTACATATCCTTGGACTTAGGCCCGTGGTAGTGTTAGTCTGTTTGAATAGTGATGTCCGTTTATAGGCCTTAGGTGAGTTTGAAGTGTAGGCTTTAGGCCCATACTCTTTGGATGAAAGGTATAGGCCTGCGATAAGATTGGGATGTGAGTTTAGGAGTTTTTGATGAGATTCTTGCCGGGGCTTTAGGCTCACTTTCATAAGATAGAATGTGAAAGAGTGAGATTGATGTGTGGGCCTTAGACCCATACTTTTGCGAGCATGTGAAATTGTCCTTATTCATCCCTTTTCACATTGGAAGCTCTTAGTTGATTCAAATCTTTTCCCTTTCCCAGCATTCTGGCTTGGCGTCGTGATTCTAGCGGTCGGTTGTTTAAGGGCTTACCTGTCGATTCAAAGATGTTCAGTAACGATGATCATACCCCTATTGCCATTGGAACTAATGGAAAGACGACTGATGAGAAGATCGAGGCACTCTTAAAAGTGGTCCAAGAGTTAGTTCACCAGAAAGAAGAGGAGGATAAGGTACGAGCTCGTACTAATCCCTTGTTTGAGAATGTTGATGAATAAGAATGTTTCCTTAGACCGAAGATAGTTGTTGAGCCCACTAGGCCAGGTGCAGAATTTGTTCAGCCTGTTCATCTGGAAAAAGAGTCCAAGCCCAAGACCCCTGCTTTCTTTTCCACCGAGCCTATAATGTTGAGTAGCAAGGTAGAAGCCCTGGAAAAAGCATTGAAAGGTATTAGAAAGTCTGATGATCTGGTGGACATGTCGTCATTATCTCTGTTCCCTAAGGTACGTATGCCCACTCATTTTAGAATGCCCGAGTTAGAGAAGTTTGATGGAATGGGCTGTCCTAAGACCCATCTGAAGATGTATGTGAGAGCTATGCACCCACGAGAGGCTGATGGTGACCTGCTAGCCCAAATGTTCCATGAGACATTAGCTGGATCTGCTCTGAAATGGTTTTTGTCACTGGATGAGTCTAGAATGAAGACATGGAAAAATGTATGCACTGAGTTCAACAATCATTACCGGTATAACACAGAAGTTGATATCACTAAGAGGGACTTGGAGACTACAAAGCAAGAATCAAGGGAAACTTTCTCTGCTTTTTTCACCCGTTGGAGAGGCAAGGCTTCTAAAATGGCTAACCGCCCTGAGGAAGAAGAACAAATCCGCATGATAGTGAAGAACTTGCTCCCTATTTATCATAAGCACATGTTTTTTCCAATATCTCCCAAATTTCCGAGCTCTAGTCGCTGCTGGTACCCAAGTAGAGGACGCTCTAGCCGATGGAGCTCTCCGAACCGATGAACCCTACAAGAACCGCCAACCTGTCATCAATGGGAAAGCTACCGAAGTCAATACCATATCTCAGCCGGCTCCATTTACCCTACCCTGTTCCTTAGGAAATAAACCGTCCAGAAAATTCACCGAGCTTTATATGCCTTTAGAAAAAGTTTTCGAGAAGTTAAAAGCTTGAGGCTTGCTCCAACCTTTGGAACCCAGACCTACACCCAACCCATTACCCAAGAACTACAATGAAAATGAATACTGCCATTTCCATCAATCCAAAAGCCATACTACCAACCGTTGCTTCCGTCTCCGCCATGAAATCCAAGACCTCATAGATAACAAAACCATTTCCCCACCTTCTCAACCTAATGTCACCCAAAATCCACTTTCAACCCATGCAATCCCACCACCCGCAAATATCAATGTTATCCATGCCGACCCTTATGTCCATTGTGAGCCTATCCACCCTTACCCTTCATTCCCTATTTCCTTGATTGAAATGTTTCATCACTGTTAAGCCCGTGAGCTCATTACCCCGTACAAGCCAAGACCCAAAAAGTTTTACTGCCAATACCATGCCACATATAGCCATGACACGGAATCATGTGATACATTGCGGAATATAGTACAAGGGTTCATTGATCAAGGTCTGATTGAAATCCCTCAACCCTTCACTATCCTAAGGGGGCTTTATCGTTCATGGAGACAGTTTGAGAAAGATACATTCTAGGGTTTTAATTCGAATGGGCTTCCCAAGCCTTGCAAAGTGGATCAGTCATCAAAAAATAGCACTAGTCGGTGGGCTCTCAAAGAAAGGTTTGAAGCTAGAGATCCTTGTGTGGATTTGTTGACATAAAGAAATGGGAGTTTAGTTTCTACGTTCTCTGCCCTGAAAAGTCTTTTGAAGCTGAGATGACAAAGATTGAACCCATTAGATCTAATGCTAGAACCAAGAAAACCTTTTCCAAGACTGGAGATTATCCCGAAGTAGGCCTGTTAGGGGAACCTAGTGGGAAGTTCGACTTCTATGTCCTTTACCCCAAAATAAAGAAGCCCACCTTTGAAAAACCCATTGCTCCTTCTGGTTGGGGTGATGACCCTGACTCACTTAAAGAAGACGTTCTTGTGGCTCAGGTTGAACCTGAAAATCCAAACCTCATCTGTTTTGAGAAAGCTAGCCAGAGTATCCTCAAGAAGTATTTCACAACCAAGGTCATCAATATGAATGGGGAAACCCATTACCAAACCGTCTATCCAAGGCAACCATGGGTCACCCAGTATTTCGGATCAAGTTCGATTTCTGCCGAGTCTACCATAGATGATATAGAGAATGAGATTGATATCATAGAGTGGCAAGATTTGATGAACACACCCGAGGAGATAGCAGATATTTGGGCCAGTGATGAGGAAGATGTTAACCATGTCACTAGAGGAGGTCGTCATTTCAAGCCCGCCAACTTGGAATCCGATAATCCTTTTGGAGAGTTAGAAAGATCTTAATGCACTGAAGTTCAAGAGGAAGAGGAAGAGATATTGAAACAGATTAAGCGTACTCAAGCCAATATCACAATCTGGGGACTTTTAATGGCTTCTCAAAAGCACAGGCAGACAGTACTCAGGCTACTCAACCAAGTTCAGATTCTCATCGATACTTCACCCGAGGGTTTAGTCAGTCTGGTCAGTCCAGTTCAGCATGGGCAGTCAATATCTTTCACAGAGTCAGACCTTCCGAAGAAAGGACCTCATCATTTGCAAGTTTTGTATGTCACGGTGGATACTACGGGCAAGAGAATTCCTACAGTATTGATAGATAATGGGTCAGCCTTGAACGTAGTTGGCCTGGTCACTTTATCTCTAGCTATTGGGCCTGTAGAGTTCCAAGTTGATTTTCAAGTACTAGACGTGCCTGCTTGTTTCAATCTTCTACTTGGTAGGCCTTGGATCCAACCAATTGGGGCTGTGCCTTCTTCCCTCCATCAAAAGGTTAAGTTTCCCTACAAAGGCTCGGTGGTGACATTGAAGGGAGATTCTGAGATCACTCCTACCCGTGTACCTATCTGTGAGATCAAGCCAGAGATCGAAGAAGTACCATTGACAGGCTTTGAATACATACAATGTGTAGAGGTTGAGCCAGGATATAAAGAGAAAATAGTACTAGACTGCAGTCCATATGGGAATATGCAAGTGGATCAGATCATGAAAAATATGGGCTTCTTTCCAGGAATGGGCTTAGGTCGTCGTCATCAAGGCACGCTTAATTTTATCTAATATCCTTAAGCAATTTATCCATTCGGGTTGGGCTATCAAAGTATCGAAGTTGACAGAAAAGAGATGGTACAGAAAAGAAAAAAAAGACAATTGGCTAAAGAAGAGGGACGAGTCCCTAACCTCATTCTGAAACCTTACTGGCCCACTTTGAATAGAGTTTTTGTCAAAGAAGGGGATGATTTCCTTTATTGTGGGTTCCCCGAGCCAATTTACCTTGAAGATCAGAAAGCTAGAGTTCCTGGGTTTGAAATCTTCTTCAACACACCATTACCTCTCTCTCCAACTACCATCACAGCCAAAGAGCGTACAGAGTTTGATTGGGTCGACTATATCGATGAAATTGCCATAGGGGCTATGTTCAAAGAGATTGTCTGCATCGAAGAGTATGTTCATGAACACGATCCTATCTACCTCATTGAAGATACCATCAGTCCATTGACCAACTGGAGCCTTGAGTATGAGCCTCGAGTTGAAGACTCAGTCATGGAAGATTCATTACCATCAGATGATAGCTTGTAGGATTTCTATACTTTCTTTCTATAGGATTGTAGAATAGGACTTTCGTTTTTTCTTTTTCAATAAAATCATCCCACCTCTGTTAGGAGACGAATGATAGTTTAGTTTTTGTTATCCCTCTTTCTTCATGATCAATAAAGTATTAATTTTTCTTCATTCTTTGCATTTGCAGCTTATCCCTTCTATCTTCTATGGGTGTATATGGCATGAACATAGATCCTAGAGAGAATGTTCCCCCTGAGTTTGAACAACGAAGGGAAATGGAACATGCTCGACCTAATATGGATGAATTAATATCAGTTAATTTAGGATCCGATGAATCGCCTAAAATAATTAACATTGGGGCAACTCTGTCACCACAAGAACAAGAAAAATTGATAGGATTGTTGAGAGAAAACATAGAAGTATTTGTATGGTCGTACAAAGATATGCCAGGGATTGACACCGACATAGTACAACACTTTATCCCTACTAACCCGGGGGTTAAGCCGATTAAGCAGAAGTTGAGAAGAATGAAGCCGGACTGGGCACTGAAAATCAAGGATGAAGTAGTGAAGCAAATGAACGCTGGATTTCTCCAAGTAGTAGAGTACCCCGAGTGGTTAGCTAACATTGTGCCGGTACCTAAGAAGGATGGGAAGGTTAGAATGTGCGTAGACTTTCGGGATTTGAACAAGGCATGCCCTAAAGATGATTTTTCGTTACCACACATAGATATCATGGTAGATAGTACCGCCGGTCATGCTCTGTTATCCTTCATGGACGGGTTCTCAGGTTATAACCAGATAAAGATGGCCCCTCTAGATATGGAGAAAACCTCTTTCATTACTCAATGGGGGACCTTCTGTTATCGAGTTATGCCCTTTGGCCTAAAGAATACTGGTTCTACCTATCAGAGAATGGCTACCACCTTATTACATGATATGATTCATAAGGAAGTGGAGGTGTATGTGGATGATATGATCGTGAAATCTAAAGATCGAGAAGGCCATTTTGAAGCTCTAAGTAAGTTCCTTCATAGAATTAAGCAATATAACCTGAGATTGAATCCTCAAAAGTGTGCCTTCGGAGTAACTACGGGGAAGTTGTTGGGATTTATGATTACTCAGAAAGGAATAGAAGTCGACCCGAAAAAGATCAAAGGCATCACGGAGATGCAGCCGCCAAAGACAGAAAAAGAGATTCGAAGATTCTTAGGTAAAGTTCAGTTTATCAGTCGATTCATAGCACAGCTGACCATGATTTGTGAGCTTATCTTTAAGCTTCTTAAAAAGGATATGCCCACGAAGTGGAATGACGAGTGCCAATAAGCCTTTGAAACCATTAAGAGGTATTTGAGCAACCCACCAATATTAGTTCCCCCACGACAAGGTAAGCCTTTGCTACTTTATCTAGCACTCATTGAAACTACGATGGGAGCTATGTTAGCTCAATATCTACTAGAATCCCGAAAAGAGAATGCGGTGTACTATTTGAGTAAGAAGTTGACTAGCTATGAGGTTAAGTACGATGCATTAGAGAAGACATGTGTGGCATTGGTGTGGGTTACCCAAAAGCTCCGCCATTACATGCTGTCTTTTCAAGTGCAACTCATTAGTCGTATGGACCCCCTGAAGTACTTATTGGAGAAGCCAGTGTTATTCTATAGGACAGCCCGTTGGTTATTGCTATTATCAGAGTTCGACATTCAATATGTGGTGCAGAAATCAGTGAAAGGGAGAGCAGTGGCAGTGTTTCCAGCAGAACATCCATCGTCAGTAGAAAGACCGTTTGAGTACCAGTTTCCTGACGAAGAGATTCTAGAAATAAGTAAAGAGCCTTGGAAAGTTTTCTTCGATGGGGCTCATAATAAGAAAGGATGTGGAATAGGCGTGTTGTTAGTCACACCGGAGAATAACTTGATACCATTATCTGTCAGGTTATCCTTCGATGCCACTAATAATATATCCGAATATGAAGCCTGTATCCTAGCATTGGAAGCTGCCTTGGAGTTGGGTGTGAAAGAATTTGAAGTATATGGGGATTCCGCCTTGATTATATGTCAGACTAGACTAGAGGAGAATGGAAGACTCGGGATAAAAAGTTGTTACCCTACCATGAATATTTAGAGACTTTGGTGTAAGAATTCTGTCGAATCGACTTCTTTTATCTGTCTAGGTTAAATAATAAGTTTGCGAATGCCTTAGCCACTCTAGCATCCATGGTAGATATCCCTAAAGATGAAGGTGTAACTCCTTTCATTACTGAGTCCCGAGAAGAACCGGCCTACTGTTGTGTTATCCAAAAAGGAGAGCCGAATGATGGAAAGTCGTGGTACTATGACATCCAACAGTTTGTAGAAAAAGGAGAATGTCCAAAAGAGGCATCATCTGTAGACAGAAAGACCATAAGAAGGTTAGCCAGCCAATATATTCTGTGTGGGGGGAAGCTGTACCGAAGATCACACGACGGAGTGCATCTGTTGTGCGTCAATGAACAAGAAGTTGAAAGAATAGTGTTGGAAGTACATGAAGGGGCTGGGGCTTCGCATATGAATGGATACATGCTAGCTAAGAAGATCGTGAGACTAGGGTATTATTGGTCAACTATGGAAAGGGATTGCCATTTACATGTCAAGAAGTGTCATAAATGTCAAGTGTTTGCAAGTGGAAAACATTAACCCTCGATGCCACTCACTACCATGTCTTCGCCATGGCCATTTGCAACATGGGGCATTGACATCATTGGCAAGGTAACCCCTGCAGCCTCAAACGGACACGAGTATATCCTGGTTGCGATAGATTATTTCACCAAATGGGTAGAAGCTGCATCCTATAAGACGTTGAATGCCAAGCAAGTAGCGAGATTCATACAGAATAATATCATCTACCGGTACGGAGTGCCCCACAAGTTCATCTCTGACAATGGACAGCATTTCCGAAAAGAAATCGAAGCGCTCTTACAAAAATATAGTATCAAGCATCACCGTTTATCTCCTTATAGACCACAGACAAATGGGGCTATTGAGGCAGCAAATAAGAATCTCAAGTCGATATTGAAAAAGACCACCGAGACTTACAATGACTGGCATGAGAAATTACCACTAGCACTGTGGGGATATCGTACTTCCATTAGATCATCGACCGGGGCTACACCTTTTTCAATCGTATATGGAATGGAAGCGGTATTGCCTATAGAGTTAGAAGTCTCGTCGTTAAGAATTTTCATGGAGAGTCAACAGGCGGAGGTAGAATGGGTAAGGAACCGGTATGAAGAGTTAGCTCTACTGGATGAAAGGCGATTGAGGGCACTGTACCACATTCAGGGGTATCAAAGAAGAATAACCAAGGCATTTGGCAAAAAATTGAAGCACAGAGGTTTGAAGAAAGGGGATCTAGTACTAAAGGAGATCCGAGCACCGATCCATAACCCACGAGGAAAGTTCAAGCCCACATGGGTAGATCCCTACATCATCAGAGAAATACTGTCAGGCGGAGCCGTGAAGATTGCAGACATTGACGGGAATGAATTCTCTCAACCTACCAATTTGGATCAATTGAAGAAGTACCACATATAAAAAAAAAAAAAAGAGCCCGCTAGGTAGAAAACCCGAAAGGGCTGCCTAGGCAAAAGTTAGGGTATTCAAATAATAGAATAATAAAAAAAAAATCAATCAAGCTTGCTAAGTAGAAAACCTGAAAAGGCTGCTTAGGCAAAAGTTAGAGCAAATAAATAAAAAAAAGTGGACTTCTTCAATTTGATTCATGAACTATGAAGACCTGATTCCCCAAATATCACAAAGAGTTAGAGAAAAATGAAAAGAGAATGCATCAAGGACGGGGATACGTAGGCAGCCCATAAAGTTACTTTGGGTGCGGTCTATTTCTTGTAAAAACATCAAGAGTTTGGTTCATTTGTAATTATTAAGGGATATTTGTTGAGATTTTAATAAAATTGATATTTATTCATCCATAAAGGGTAAAAACCTTTTGAAAGATTTATTACATGCCATATGTATCCATAATTCCTACTTTCTTCAAATCTTACATTACTTAGAAAAATAATAAAAAAAATCCCTAATATACTCTAAGTCCTTCTCGCTTTGCGGGCTTGGGCTTCATTTTCATTTCTCCTATTTCTCTTAGTTGTCCTGACACGTGACGCATCTGGTGGAAGTGACGAACCTGCCGACTGAGCTGTAACTCGAGAATCATAAACGCGGCTTCGAACCTTATCCTTCATAGCCTGCACCTCTGAACCCAAGTCTTGTTTAAGCCAAGCCCGATACTCCCCGTCGAGCCTAAAAGGCCCATTGCAATCCACTACCTGACTCAAACATAAGCCTGAAGCCCATTTCTTCACAGCCCAAGATACCAAAGAAGGAGTAGCCGCCTCTACCCCATGAACGTGCCCTTTGATAAGGAGGTTTATTTTAGCACGGCCCATTTGGCGAAGTACACGAGAAGCCCAATAAAAAAATGTATGCTTTAGGCCCGTAAGCTTCACCTGACAACATCCCGAAGTGTGTAGTACATATTCTTCACCACAGTCCTATATAGCCACATGCCACTGAATATCTCTCCAAGTCAGAGAAGAGAAGAAAATGATCATATCCTGAATTGAGCGACGTTCAAGAAATAAAAGCTTACGCGAACAATAGTTATGGGACAAGTGATTGGGCCCATCACAAGGAGTGATCAGCTTGAGTCTCTCAACCAACCACATCTGAAGAAGAATGGGGCTACCCCTAATGCAAGAAGCAGAGTTGGAGTGAAAGTGGTCAAGCCTATTTAGAGTTTCAGCTAGCAACAGGGGGATGATGTTATGAGACTTCGACAACGGCAGAATAAGTTCACATGTTTCAATGGGTATGAAAGTGGTTCCGTTCGAAACAAGAAAACAACCCACTATGCATAAGGCAAGTGCGTATTGGGTGGGCCTATGAAGAACTAGTGATTTTCTCCCTTCCCTCAAGAAAAATGAAGCTAGTTTGAGAAGATTAATGGAGTTTTCATGAATATATGAAGAAGCTTCTCTAGGCGAAAGTTCAAAAAGAGAAGAAAAGGTTTGGAAGCAACCTCAACAAATGGTAGGAAAGATAAAAGGACCATTAACAGAGATATTCATCAAGGCACAAAACTCTTCAAATAAAGAACATACCTCTTCACAGTTGAAGCGAAATACATGAAGATCAGAGTCCCAGAAGTGGATCACAGAGTTGAAAAGCTTGTCTTCAAGATTCACATGACAGAGAAAGAACCATGAAGTCAAGCCGAACCGTGCAAACACCTTCTTGTCTTCTGCCCACATTCTTGCTACGAATAGGCTGATGATCAACTTAAGAGCTTCCATTGTGTTTAGTGTGATGAAAGTGAGCATAGAGGTGTGTTTTTATAGCTTTTTGGCAAAGAAATCTAGTTAGAGGCGAAGTAGAACACTCAAAAAGTCAAAAAACGTCAAAATAGTCAAAAAATGGGAACCAGGGTCGATGGCCATCCCCCAAGGGACGGCCAACCGTCCATGGAGGGATGGTCATCCATCCCTGATCCCAATTTTTGCCTAATTTTGACTTTTTCGAGACTTTTCGATGCCCAGTTTGACTTTTCGCTCAATTTTCGTTAGTTTTAACCTATTTTTGAGTTAAAATTGAAACAAAAAAGCAATTGAAACATATTTGTATTCTCATTAGGATATAATTACATGCTAATCAGGGTTTTTAGTGCATACATAGAGAAAGAGTTACATAGAAAACCCTAAGCAGGCCTCCTATAGGCCTAATAGTACAAAATCATCTCCGCCGGGATGATTTCCTCGTTCCCCATGAACCCGATGCCTCGTGATCCCCTCTCGATCCATGGTGCTCCTGTGAAGGCTGGCTCGAAGCCTGCAAACCCGAAGTTTATGTGAGATTGGTGAAGAATGAAATCATTAGTGATTGAAAGAGCAGAGAGAAAGTTACTTGTCCAGCTATGTTTGCATTATGTGCATCAAGATTCATGCTTTGAAATTCCCTAGTCAATGATGCACTATATGCCAAGGGATAGGTGGCAAAGAATGAGCAGAGGATGAGGGCTCGCCCTCACTAGGAGCCACAGTAGCTGTAGGATGAGAAGCATGTCCTCGGGCTAGACGACCCTGCCAAATAAAGAGACATGAGGAATAATGTATAGAAAAGAGGCAAGACTGTCGAGAGAAAGTTTAATACCTCAATAGGTGGAAATCCCGATACAAATGGACGCATCAGATAATGCTGACAGAATGTATGATAATCCTCATGCGGACGATGGAAAGAATCCGTAAATACACCAGCCATGGCGTCTGTTAAGGCATGGTCTATCAATTTATCAGCATGTCTCATAAAGGAAGGAGGTGCATGAGGCACACGAGCAACTGAATAAGACCCACAAAGCTGAGCACGCACTCTTTCCCCAAGGTACCAGTACCTGCCAGAAGGCCCCTCGAACAGAATCCTCTTATGAGACATCTCAATTACAGAATTAAGTTGAGCATGCATGGTACCCGTCCAATGACGCCAAGGGTTCCACTTAACCTGAGGACAGGGTATATTAGAGAAAATTTGAGCATTAATAAAGGAAAGCAGAAATAAAGATGGTTACCTTATTATAGTGTAATCTTGCAAGAAAGGCATGACTGTAAGCATAATTATGCCTATGGGCAATGACATTCACCCGCCTATCTGGGGCATATCGAGCGAGGGTCGGCCAAGAAAAGTCATTAGCAATCAAGGTGAGGCTATTCAGGTCGAGGTATTCATGAGCCCATACCTGCAGAATATGTGTATTATTAGAAGATAAGTAAAGGGAAGTTTATGATATTTTCTCAAAATAAGTGAGTATACCTCCCAGACAAATCCCATGCCTCCAAAGTCGGTGCATACCCCTCGAGACCGACAGCACATGCTCCTATACATGGTGGCCAAGGCAGCACCACCCCAGTTATACTGAGGAATGGTATTAATATCCTCCAAACTAGCAAAAAGGCCTAAAGAGGCCAAATCAGTAGTGCCTGCAAAAAGAGTGCATGAAAACATGTACAAAAAGAAAGCCAGCACGATGTGGTCAGGATCTCCCCCTTTAGGCATGTTGCTAAAAGTGTTAAAGAGAGTATTTCGACGAATTGATTTCTTCACGATCTCAATATCGCCTGCCCCAAGAAAGGTATCCAAATAAGTCAAATTCTTGCTTGCACCATCGTAAAAATCCAAAGGGCGACCCCCAATGGAAAGTCCAGTGATCATGGTAAAATCAAGGGGAGTCATAGTCATCTCCCCAAACTCGAAGTGGAATGTGTTGGTGGTGTCCCACCAAAGCTCAGATAAGGCCATCAGAGCCTGTCTTTCCATAGTATCAACCCATAGTGAGTCGATGAAGTCTCCAAAACCAAGCCTTCGGATAGTGGCTTTGACATATGGTTGGAGGGTATCCATCTTAGCCCACCATCCAATAATGCCCTGCAAAGATAACCGAGTCCTGATGTCGAACTCTGGCTGCAAAGATAAAGATTAATGGATTAGAGGTATAAAGATAAGTTATGCTAATTCTTTGAATCAAGAATACAAAATTAACTCACAAAATGACACATTTTCAAAAAATGTTCAAATTTTATTTCTCAAATGGTTTGTCAATTGTGAGTTATTCAAAAAAATATATACCATAATTAATGTAGTTAATTTTGGTATTTTCAATTTTACATCAAGAATTAGCATAATTCATATGACTTCTTTTCATAAAAATTGAATTGGAAATGAAAATCCTAAGAGAATAGAATTTTGAAGATCATGGAATAAATACTTAGCATAAGTTTTGAAATAAAATTATTTAAAAGTCATGAAATTGACACTTTATACAATAATGTTTTGAAAAATAAGCTAAGTCTTAATTCATGCAAATTTTTTATAAGTGCAATATTTTGAAAACATTTGAAAAAGCATAATATGATGAATTGCTTTGAAAAAAATTGAAGTTGCCTATTTTTAGGCATTTTATCAAACACCTAGTGTGCACATTTTTGAAAATGATTGTGAAAACTTGTCATGAAGTTTTTGAAAGTATCTAAATGATGTTTGAAACATATTTGAATCATGGCATGAGAAATTTAAATAAAAAAAAATCAGATTCTAGTCTCTTGGGAATTTTATCAAACACTTGGTGGGCAACATTTTTCCGCATTCAGAGGCTAATTTCGGGGGATTTTACACCATAAGTACTTTGATTTAGTTAGTTTTGTTCTTATAGGTTGTTTTTGGCTTTTGTAGGTTAATATCGCCCAAATTCGAAGTTTTTGCAACTGAAATGAGATGAGATAAGTTAATCGATTGATGGAAGAGTGTCAAAGAGGTTTACAAGCAAGGAAAGGAGCCCAAAATAAAAATAAAGTGGAAAATACCTCAAGTCTATCGATAGGACATCCCTCCTATTGATAGGGAGTGTCTCGGTTAAGAATTTCTGCAGAAAATGGCTCCTGCAAGCTTATCCTATCGATAGGATGTCACCCCTATTGATAGGGTTGTGATTCCTATCGATATGACACTAGGACTATCGATAGCAGCCTTTTCGGGACCCAATCTCTGCAGACTGCAAGCTAAACCTATCAATAGGGAGGCCATCCTATTGATAGGACTTTGTACCCTATCGATATGAGAGCATGCCTATCGATAAGACCAAGCTCGGGGTAGTTTCTTATTTTGGGTAAAACTCTGTTTTTAATATATTTTACAAGGGAAATCAAGGGGGACCAGCTTGTAGGATTTCCTAACCTATATAAGCAACTTTTTTGAGACTGAGAAAGGGTTCGCATACCTTCGGATACACCTTGGCTTTTGGATTCACATTTTCTCACCTCTCACATTGGATTTTGGATGCTCGAGCTTGGAATGGACGTCACCGGCACATTATCTCCGATCATAAGCGGTTAAACTCTTTACTTGGGTACTAGATGAAGCTTTTTCATAGTTTATTGTTTGGTTTGATTTTTATAGGGATGTTTACATAGTTTGTGATGATTGTACAACTCTTGGGAGATTGCTTGTTACGCAAACCGTTTTATTAATGTAATATTCATTATATGCAATTGTTTTCTGTTATTTCAATTACATAAGTTGTGCAATAGTTATATTCGTACATGCCTGTGCGAAGTCAATTCATTAATGCCTTGTTTGGATAGTTTGTGCATGCCATGCTTAACAAGCTATGCTTCGTTTGGATGAATCATACTGGGCTTTCACTTGCATGATATTTTTGATGATTTATTCTTGTAGTTTAAATCATCATTATCATAAACGAATGTGAACCCTTATTCGAATCAACCATACGATAAATGACGGATTAAGTGGATTCGAAATACCCAAGACCTTTTTTATTAATTACTTCTTCCATCAAACGTTTTGTATTTACATTAGTTTAAACAACCACTCATCAAATTAGAGATTGTTTGTTAACTAGAATTAAACTTGCTTAGTTTCTCATAACTCAGCCTTTAGTCCCTGTGGATCGACACCCGTGCGAAAATCGTTTTTTCAACGAATTGAGGTTATAGCATGAGTTCACTTATAAATTTAAATCTTGATTGTAAACAATGAATAACCTCCCTTGTTTGGCACGATCACGTAGGAACTTAGGATTCCGGCGTAGTGAACTCCGGGGTGTGACGTAGTGAACCCAAGGGTTGGGGTATAGGTGGCATTGAAGGTTGTTAGGAGGGAAGGGTATTTTTGTCCAATTCATGCCAAAAGGACTTTTGGGAAGAAAAATTTGTTAAGAGGACTTTTAGCTTGAAAATCTTATAAATGGGGATCTTTAGCTAAATTCCCCTTTATATAAACAGTGATGGGGATTCCCTGCGAAGCAGTTCATTGTAAACCTGCCCCCGCCCCATACCCTGGCGGGGCAAATAATTTTAATCCCATCCCTGCCCTATACCTCGAAAAATTTAAAAATAACCCAACCCTATAGGAGCGGGTCCCCGCGGGGATGAGGCAAATTGCCATCCCTAAATCATTATAGTAGCTCACGTTTGATTTACTTGCCTGCCCATTAACTTATCCATTTTCTTAGTTAAAGACTCACTTTTTTAATAACCACCCACTAATAAGTAGTTATGTATCGACTAACAAGTAACAACGCATTAAATGAGCCACTTTCTCTATTTTATTCTTCCACTTAAGCTATTAAACACCAATTAACTTCCATGCCACGTGATTTCTCCCCATTAGAAAATAAGTTTGCTGGTGATTAGAATGGAATTGATTTTGTTGGCTTAGGTGGCTAGTACCCTTGCGTAGGTTGCAGTGGGCCTGTGGCACTGGGGGCTGAGCTTGATTTAAGAAAATAAAGTTACGCCCTTTCTAACAGCTACGGCTTAAGAACAGCAGTAAGCGCTTGATCCTAACATATTTCATTTTCTTTCATATGAAATAATCTAGTCAATTATTGCTGACTCTAACTAAAATTAGCTAAAAAATTCAAGCCCTTGAATTTCTTTTCACATTAAATCTTGCATCAAGTGAAAAGAAATCCATTGGCTTGGATTTCTTAGCTTATTTTATTAAAGTCAGCTATAGCTGACTAAATCATTACTCATCTTTCATTACCATCTTCAACATCTTATACCTTATCAACAACACGGTTGCTAAGTTTTGTATAAAACACTATTATGCTCTTAATTGTTAGATATATGGACACCCTTCATTGTTCGGAAGCCAATACTCTCATGATAATTGATTTAATATGCTAAGAGATTGACAATCTCCAATGGGTTGTCGTCCAAGGCTCCCAAATTTGGCAATGACATCAATACTTCTATATTTGAGAAATTTTTTTACAATGGCAACCTCTTCCCAAATAATCCATATTGGATTTTTCTCCAATTTATTGCCCATTGCAACACAATGGTTCCCAATATTAGATCTACCCATTGAAGCGCTACAATGTCAAATATGAAAGGAATTTCCATTTTGAATACTTCAAACAGCATGATTCTATTGAATGTCTTATATTTTTAGGGTACTTATCTTATGATTTAATCACTTCCTTTTTAATTTCAGGACTTAAAAATAACATGTACACATATTTTATTCAACAAGTCTTATACATAATCTAATTGATGTGTATATATACATATGATCTGTCAACTGTAATTAATGTCCAACCTCTTTTGTTGCATACTTGCATTCCAAAAAATTTATCACATCTCTGAGTGGATTCAACAATTCCAAAAGTGGGAAATAATGATTTTCTTCAATTAATAATATCCCGCGTTTCCTAAAGTGGACGGGTTTTATTTCAGTACTCCTTTGGCTATGAAAACACTAATAAATGTCCAGCACACCTACTAAGAAAAAGAGTTTATACACGCACCTTTGAAGGCAACCAAATAGGAAAGCACTGTAACTGTCATATCCCTGTGAAATCCAGTAAAATATTAACATGTGATAATATTAAGGGGAAAATACACTTTGCACCCCTGCACTTTAAAAGTGAACAATCAGCCCCTATACTTTCAAACTTTTGCAGTATGCACCCTTCTGTTAGGCCTGTCCATATATTTAACGGAAAAGTTGTCAGTTGAACATTTTTTTGCATGTGAAATGACTAAAATACCCTTATTGTAATTTAATACAATAAATGATCAAGTTGGTGAAGCATTTAGGTTTGACCCGACACAAAAGTATCCACCTTCTTGTTTATAGCAGCATAAATAATTGAAACCCCATTTTAGGGCCATCTCATCCATGAGAGTAGAAAAGAGCTATCATTCTTCCCCAACTCCGGCTACCCCAACTCAGGCGACCCAAAATCAGGCGACTCCAACTCTGGCGACTCTGTAGATCTGAAGATTCGGCTGACCCCATCTTCGGCAACTCACCCACTTCCTGCCACGATCTCTTTCCACCACCTATAATTTATGCTTTTGTTATTTCTTTTGGATTTTCTTTCACGGTCCGTAAAATTTGCAGAGCTTAATAGCTCAAATTTGAAGTCAGTTTTAAGATCATTTCTTCAAAATCCAATTATGTTCTTGTATATTGCTAGGAAAAATAGAACATATATTACTCTATCTTATCCCTAAAAAGGGTAATCAATCATTATCTATAGGCCTATCGATCAGTTTGTGTAATGTTTGTTACAAAATTATTGCAAACCCCTTTTCAAGGTGCTTTTGTTCCGAAAAGATTAATTAGTAGTGATAACATTCTTAATTATTGCTTAGGAACGTAACCTGCCCAAAACCAATGGCCTCAAAAGCGAATTAATAACTGCAAGGAGCCAATTAATAGCTACTGTTTTCATAAGACAAAAAGGGTACAATAAAAAGATGTTTATTATTTGGTTGGATGCATGGGTGGGTGGGTTTTGGGGGTTGATGTCTACTGTTTTCATAAGTCAAGTTTTTCAGCTACGAGCAGGCTTCTAAGTATGATTCCTTTTCAAAACAAATGTTGAATTGATAGTTTGATTTCAATATATATTTCTAATTTTTTACCATTAACCATTCAATTTTTAGATCAAAATTTTAATTTTAATGTTTTAATTTTGGCAGAATGGGTGAAAAGTGATTTTTACTAAGCCAAATTTACATAGTTGGGAGTGGCTTTCTGAGTTTGATTGAGTATATTGTTGCCATGTATTCATATAGTATCAATATGAGGATTATGATCTTTGCAGGCAACCTTTATTGCATATCATTTTGATATTGATTGCATATAGTAGTGTTCTTTATGGCAACCCAACATGCTGATTATGTATCAATCCTAAGGATGGAAATAAATGGTTTTTCTGATAATATGCTTTACAATGGAAGTTATAATTGTCAAAAGAGAATGAATTCATGAAAACATAAATAAACGTAAACATATAAAATTGATTGCTGAACCAGAGTCAAATATATGTGCTAATCATCATAAACCTCTTAGAATTTTTGGAATTTCTCCACCTGAAATTCATTGGTGAAACTTGTACTCTTTTTTTTAAACTGGTTGTGTTTATAGAAATAGTCAAGAGTCTCACGACTCAAGTGTTTATAATCAGTGAAATAAGTTGGGGCATATGTGCTTGTTGTGATATCTTAGCCTTGTGTACAATCATGTTGGAGGGCTGTCACGTTCAACAGGATGCAGCGCAAACATGATTCCTCTTTAGACGAATCCGTACAATATAAGATGAACCCAACTGTGAACCAGCTGACCCGGATCGGGAGGCCGTTCACTTTTGAATCATTGTGGATTGTGGATGATCTTTATCCGTCTCGATTTATCCTTTTCTATTATCCACATTTATCCTTCTCTATTATCCACTCAAGATTGGGTTTTGAAAAAGGATAAGTATATGCAAAAAACTGGGAGCCGCCACCTTATTTTTAAGGAATAAGGAAACCATGAAAAAGAGTTTTATTTTCAATAAAACAATGACCCCATATTTTGGAAAAGCATGGTCTTCGAATCAAAGTTGGATTCGGGGGCTAGGTTATGAAGTGGGAAGGTTCCAAGGGACTCTTTGTAGGCACCCACCTCACCCTAATTAAAGGTCTCCTAATTAAGTTTGGGCTTGATCAAAATCTCATAAAAACAACCCTATCATATCTAATCAACCAAGAAAGTAGTGTAAATAATACTAGATAATAGATAATAATAATAATAAAAGAATCAAAATCCTAAAGACCTTAGGAGACCTAGAGTCCTCCTAAGATTGGACTTGCGCCCTATTGACTGCCTACGTACATTACCAATTACTTGATAAGAATCAAAGTCCACGTAGTTCGATTACTTAGGATTCTCCTATTGTAATGAACTACACCTTTAAAGATATTCTACCTTATCTAAGACTCTATCTTCGAGAGTTTATTTTTATTCAAAACACTTTATTATTCAAAGTGGGAATTTCATCCCAAAACAAATTCTTTTATTGAGAGAACTTCTTCGAAGATAGACTCCTAAACAAGCTATAATCCTTAATTGGATGTAGTTTTTACAACAAAGGGAAATCCTAAGTGAAGCCAAGTGGCTCCCCTAACCTAAAAAGTCCCTAACTAGACCCTAAGTTAATCTAAACAACCTAAAATACTAAATAATGCATGCTGGAATTTATAGAAAAATACACTAAATATGCAATAGAGAAGATAGATAATGCATGAAAAATGTCCTAAATGCAATCTAAGTTATCTATGTGAACCTAGGCATGTTTCTATGTTAGTTTGGGTCCTAAAAATGACTTTTAATCTATTTTAAAGTCACTTTTAAACCTTGGACAGATTTAAAAGTGATTCTAAAATAAATTAAAACTCAAAAATAATGAATAAAAAGATGTGTAAATGATCTAATATGCAGCCTAATATGATATACCAAAATGATTATGCATCATGCTTAAAAGACACCTATTTTAACATAAGGGAAGGGACTTACCTTAGCTTGTTCCCTCGGCCATAATTCATATGATATCTCAAGCATTAAACATAAAAATAAATGGTATAAACAAACCTAAACATGTTCCTATTAACCTATACTAATTTAGCATATTCAAAACAAACAAACTAGACTTGAATAAAAACCTTAAAAAAATTTATATGCTAACCTATATGCAACTAATCCAAACTTTTGAATACCCAACTTAAGTACTCATCCCTAACATGGTAATGGCCATAGAAGGAGAATAAAAAGAAGAAGAAGAAGAAGAAGAAGAATGCAAACTAAAAAAAAAAAAAAAAAAAAAAAAATAATTATAATAACCTTTCTTTGGCCTTCTACACCTTTGCTTCTAGCATTTTCTTCAAACTCCAAGGACTCCAAGGACTTCAAAGATGCAACTTAAGTTGCTTAGGGGGTTGGTGTAATGCCTTGAGGCTTTACTCTACCAATTTGGCTCTTTAAATGCCTTATGAGATGTGTTAAAACTAATTTCAGGGCTCTTTATTTATAGCGGGACTTGAAATTGATCAATGGCTGAGTTTAAATATCTTAGGAATGATCCAAGGGCTCTAAACCAGCCTTCCAAGGTCTCTCAATTCATCCCAAAGTCCCCAAGGCCGAGCTAGACACATGGCAAGCACTTGGAAGAGTCCTGAGCAGAAAAAAACTCTAATTTTTGCATTTTCTGGGCAAAGGCTCGGGTGACCATCCACCTTGGGAATGTTGGCCATCCCTTATGGATGGTTGGCCGTCTCTTAGTGGACGTCCATCGAGCCTTGAGCCCAATTTTTCCCTATGTGGGCCAGTTTCAGCCCGTTTCAATCCAGTTTCGGCTTTTTTCGGCTTTTCGGGCTTGTTTTAAGTCCAAATTCGACGATTCAAGCGCCGAAACGATCATGATTCGATTATCCATGTTTTAAGAAGTGTTTTAAGTGAAAATGCATTGACCAAAGTCAAGTTTTTAAGGAAAAGTCAACCGATTAGCTGTTTAGGGCTTGCCGGACCCAAATTAGGGTTTTGAAATATGCTAACCAATTGCTCTCGAAATCATTCATTCTTCTCGAAACAAGTTTTAAAACATTTTAAGAAAGTATTTTGAAGCTTTTAAAGATCTCAGTTTGATAAAAAGATCGAATCCTGGTCATTTTCGATCGAAACCCTAATCTGAACTTACAAAGGGGCCTTTGGGCCTCAAGAGCCAAATATGAGCCCAAAGGCTCAATAGTCCTTGCCACTGATCAACTTAGCTACCAAACACACCTTAAATATCCATGCCAAAGCTTCGAAACCATTCCAGACAAGATTGACAGACAGTCAGAGTGTTTGTGATTCAAAGGACAGTATTGCCCTTCAAGTCACAAAAGACCTTATTTTCTATCAAGCCTGACTCAGAATGCCATGAAATTTAACAGGGATGTTCCTAGACTCTCTAAAAACCAAATGCAAGAAGATCTGACTCAATCTGACCTAAAAACCTACATGCGATAATTGTTAGAAGTGTGCTCTAAAACCTATTAGTCGGTTGTACTTAGGGAACTTTATTTCAGTTATGTTCTTGTATGAATCTTATTCATCTATAAAATGGATTTTATATTACCATATAAACTTGTGTTATTTATAACTGTTCATGATGATGTCCTTGAATAGTATGATAGAGAATTGTATCTCAAGTGTTGAGATAGAGAGACATACGATTCTCAGGAACATCTATTCTAGATATGTTCCTGATCATAGGTTTATTTATTTGGGCGATAATAAACCGTTAAGATTAGCAAAGGTTATATTAGCTCCAATGGGAGGATGGTGAGTCTTAAGCCATCTGTGTAGAGACACTATAGTAAACCTGTGGGTGCTTGTTAGAGAACAAGTACACTGAACGTGACCAATATGAGTACAGCTTATGGAGATGTATTTGAATGTCAAAGGCTGCTCATGTGTATAGTCACATTTTTAATCCTCATACCTGAGACACCACTGGTTATCTTATGTATGAATTACTAGAGTTTGATAATATCTTGTACACCCTTAATCATGAGGATGTAATCGGTGCTTATTGACTTTAGTAAGTTGTATATGAAGATAGGTGAGTGTGCAATAGGGGATCACCACCCTTAATATCAAAGGGAGAATGTCACAGTTAATTCACAACTAATAACTCAATGAAGTCTTTGGCCATAGCAGAAGGTAACCAAGGAAAAGTGTTTTCATGGGTTAACCTAATTGAGTTTATATTTTGGTGAATGACTAACACATGATTAAGTTAGGGTTTGACATGAAACCATACCCAAATAAGTTAATTGTGACATTGTTTGGTGAAGGATTATCTATTACAGGAAGGGTTCATTTATATTCGTATATTCACCCACACCTAGGGTACGTCATGATATGTTGTTAAATGTCACTCATGACTAGTGTAGGCCTAATGATAAGTGTTATCATTGAGGGCAAAATTGGAATAGTTTCAATTGAACCAAAAATAGAAAGTTTCTATTTTTGGAAACATGCAATATTCCCGAGCCACTACTAGGTTGGGGTGAACCCAATGGGTCACACACATAAGAGCTTAAGAGATCTTCTTGAATTTGTGGGAGGGGATATTTTAACTAATATATAAGCTTAATTCTTGTTATTAATAGTTAATAACTAAAAGGATTAAGGACATACTAAATTAGAATATTACTATTTAATATGGGGTTTGGTCAAGCTAGCACTTGTAACCAAACGTCATTAAAAGAGGAGAGGGTCTATAAATAAGTGGGATGGGCCTAGGGTTTTAAGGTTGAACTCATCAAGTGAGCCTCTCTCTCTTATAGCCGCCACCCTCTCTCTCTCCCTCTTTAGCTTGTATTCTCTCCAAGTGTTGTGGAGATCAAGGGATCCAAGGAGTTTTAGGCTTGTGTGGACTTCATTGGAGGCTTCCATATTTTTGGAGCTCGAGGTTTCGCGAGGATTCACGGCAAATGATTGGAGGACAACCATCTAATGAACATCAAGTAAGCTTTTATTCATGTATGATTAATTTTTTTTTATTCGATTCATGTTTTGAGTTTGATTCTAGGATGAATACAATAGGAAAATTTTAAATCTTACATTCCGCTGCGTTCCCATGGCGTATTCTTTCAATAATGACCTCTAACTAACTACTCATAAGGGTAAAACTGGCAACTTAGGGTTTTGACACCCTATTTCACCTCAAATCATGGGCAACCATTAGTGATACTTCCCATGGTAAAAAATGGATGTACACCAACCTGTATTTTCAACATCAATCCAACCTATATTTAGTTACATCAAACCAAGCTAAAAATAATCTAACCTGTATTTTCAATATCAAACCAAAAAAAAATGAAACTAACCAACCATTTTCAACATCAACCCAACCTGTATTTATGTACATTAATCAAAGCAAAAATAAACCCAATCAACCATTTTCAACATGAACCCAACCTGTATTTTCAACATCAATCCAACCTGTATTTAGTTATATCAAACCAAGCTAAAAATAATCTAACTTGTATTTTCAACATCAAACCAAAAGAAAAAAAAAATGAAACCAACCAACCATTTTCAACATGAACCCAACTTGTATTTATGTACATCAATCAAAGCAAAAATGAATCCAATCAACCATTTTCAACATGATCCTAACCTGTATTTTCAACATCAATCCAACCTGTATTTAGTTACATCAAACCAAGCTAAAAATAATCTAACCTGTATTTTCAACATCAAACCCAAAACAAAAAAAAATGAAACTAACCAACCATTTTCAATATAAACCCAACCTGTATTTATGTACTTCCAACAAAATCTGTCTAAGCTAAACCTATACAGCATAAATACCCAATGCACTGCCAAGTGCCAACCACCATTCTAAAAAATTACCCCATCCCAAACACACAACCGCAATTAAAAAAAAAAAAAAATCATTTAGGGTCATCCACACTGCCTCCAATACTTTGTGTTGACGCTTGTGAGCTCCGCACATTGGGATTAACATCTCTTGAAATTTCCCATCGCCTACATGAACATGTCCAATTGTTCATGTTCACTATACATGTCTTCGATCTATCAACCACCTCTAAAATCCCATCGCCTGCATATATAGTCTCACCAAATCTTGTCTCTTCATTCATTTCTTCAAGTTTTTGTTGTATTTTTGGACAAAGGAGCCCTTCTTTCTTTTCCATATTCTCACGTTTTTTTTTTTAATCCTAACCATCAACTTCCTCCGTATCCACTCAACCATTTGAATTATCGGTTTGTCCCTTGCTTTCAAAATCATTGAGTTGAAAGACTCACTATAGTTGTTGTGCAAAACATCACATTTAGAATGTGCACTGAAGTGGGACCTCGTCCAACATGCAAGATTAATCTTCCCCAGCCACTCCGCCGCCTCTGATTTAACCGATTGTATTTTAGACATGTGTTCTTCAAACTCATGGGTAGTGCATGCACAGGCAGCTTTCCAAAGCAAATCTTTCAACATTTTTCCCTTAAATTCCTCATCTTTAAAGTTAGCATATAAATGCCTTAGACAATGACGATGTTCAGTTGTTGGCAGGACTTCGTCCATGCTTTCAATAAGTCCCTAACATAACAACCATAAATTAATGTGTTAAGTATGATTAAACATTCCAAAAATAATGAGGTGTTAACTATGTGATTTGTATCTTCAAACCTTTTGCCGGTCAGACATAAATGTCCATCCCTTAACTCCATTATTGCCACTGACATCAATTAGGTTCTGAAGGAACCAGCTCCAACTCTCTTTGCATTCAGCTTCAACAACAGCAATTGCTAGTGGGTACATCCTATCATTTGCATCACGTGTTATAGCATGCAATAGCTGACCTCCAAATGTACCCTACAGTGTAGGAGAAGTTCATTACACAATATACATAAAAATAACAGTTAATTAAAAAATAAAATGACATGCATAACTACATCAAACAATCTAAATAATATACAATTAATTTAGAAAGAAAGTATGCAACTGATTACCTTCAAATGACAGGCATCCAAACCAATGAAAGGCCTAACACTATCCAAAAAGCCTTGTTTTTTAGCATTAAATAATTAGCCACCTCCCCTTAGCTAAATGTTAATTTAACTACAATGCTTGGTTACATATAAACAGAAGTTCAGTTTGATAAAAAAATGGCAAAAGTTAAAAAGAAAAGATAAACTGCTGATCACTTTTATCACCAACACCCTTTGTGGCTAATTTTTAATGCCTTAAATTACTAAAAGGGGCATGAAATTTGCAGAATATTTTTACTTGCTTGAAGGCTAGTGGAAGTTTCAACCATGGGTTCATTTGGGTTTTGGATCAGTGCAAAACCAAAAAAGTTTAAGATGGACAACAATTATGGAGATAACAAACCCTCCCTTCACACCCCTTTTGGGAAAAATCATTAATTAATTTTAGATGAAATTTCAATAATCCCACAGATACAACTGCAAAAAAGCAGGAAGTGAGGTGTTTTCTGCACTTAATTGTAGGGTATATGATCCTATGCACAGGAAGAAGCATATTTTTTATATGAAACTGATTATCTAAATGCCAGATAGAAATCCATAGGTACTTGAAGAAAACAAGAATCATTAACACTTCATTATTTACTTAACTGGTGTATTAAAAAAACCACTATCATATTTACAATGACAAGGGTGACATTATCACTGCTAAGAACCAATGTGATGCCTCACTAAGTTACAAAAGCTAGAGGTGAATTGGTCTTCTCATGTTTCCAACAACCTCACCTTTTGTGTTTAGCTTATTTTGAAAATATTTTTCTAACACTACTTTGGAAACTGGACTGAGAGGAGCTAGGAATCTCTCTCTCTGTCTCTCTCTCTGACGTAGATGTGCTTGGAAATATAATGACACTGTGGGTAGATTCGATCCCAAGATAGACCTTGACGTATTGTATATTAAGATATTCTCGACTTTATGAATTCATCAATTGGATCTGTTGAAATCTCACATTGCCCAAATAAAGGGCTTAAAATGTCTTCATATACTTTTTTGGACCCTTCACCTAGTAGCTTAGTCTTTTAGGTTGGAGACTTATCCATTATACTTGAAATTTTTGTGGGACTTTTGTCATGTAGTCCAAATATAATTTTGTTTGAATAGTGTTGGTGCGAATAAAGTGAATATGCTAGAGTTACTATAAAACAACTCATATGATCCATACTGTTGACATTGAAATTTGTCCAGTTACTAATCAAGTTAGAGTACATATAGGGCAAAGTAAATACCTTTATGCCAACACACCAAACATATTTATTATCCCCAAAAAATTCCACAGTATAATATTACACATTTGGGACCAATTCAGCCCTGATTTCATCGAAAGTAGACAAAGTAAACAGATAAAATAAACACCACTAAAATGCATGACAGAACAAACAAACTTTAATGTCAGTTTTCACTTTCATTTGGGACCACATCAACCCTATAAATGATGAAAACACCGCATAGCTAAACCCAGCAAGGGTTGGTAGAGAGAGAAGAGATATAGCACAAAAAAGAGGATAAAATCTCGAACGGATAATCACCAAACAAATTGTAATAGAATTTAAATCAAACCCTTACCTTTTTACTATCATGAAACCAAACCCTTTAAGCTCTAAGATATTCGAACACTATTGGTCCAAATTTAAGCCCTCGTGAATACTAATGATGCTGTGTATCGGCTGTTTAAAGTGCGTCTGCGCCGTCGAGGTTGCTGGAGTGAAGTGCGCTGACGCCTGCACCGTCGAGTTTGCTGGAGGGAGGATCCAGTTTGCCTGTGCCGTGGGTTGAGATGGCTGGAGATGCTGTGTATCGGCGACCTCAATCGCAATTTTGGGGATTTAGGGCACCGAGGACAACCTACGCAAATTTGGGGATTTTGGGGTTTTTTTTTTTTTGCTAAACTCATTTGAGTCTATTAGTAACCCGCCAACCCAACCCAATTTTGTACCCGGTTATACATTGAATTTACAAAGGGTAAATTCGTAATCTACTCTCATTTTTAAACGCCGTAAGCCCCTATGCGAAAGTTTGAAAGTACTTGGGGCTGATTGTTCACTTTTAAAGTGTAGGGGTGCAAAGAGTTTTTGGACTAAAGTGCAGGAGTGCAAAGTGTATTTTCCCCTAATATTATTGCTTGGAAACTCAGTCAACACCCCAAACCAATCAATAAATGACACGTCGAGAGACACTCTTTTTACGGATAACGATGTGTGTCTTACGTGATGCTCACTCGTGGAGTCGCAGCCGATTGAGATCAAATTCATTCAGAGACCAATGCTAGACACGCTCGTCTGAGTCTCGCTCATTCTCTCAGTTGTCCAAATTTCCATTATAGATTTTGAGGAGAGAGAGAGGGCATGGTGTTTAAGGTTCAAAGCTGTCATACATAGGAAAAATATTAAATCCAACGGTCTGTTTTTCAAAATAACTATTTTACATTGGCCAAAAGACCAAATCATCATATAAGGAAGTCCTCTCAAGAACGAGACTCTATATATATATATATTAAAGAAGTTTACCATGTCTATATTAATAGTTGTTCATTTTACTTGTTTTGATGTATTTTTTTCCCACCCTTGTGATAGGTGTGGCCATTGTATAAAACTTGCTACAGAGGTAATCATATTATTTCATCTCAAATACTAAAAGTGGAAGTTATTTCTATTCTTTGTTTATTAAATTTTCTGTTGTCCTTTTCAAAATAAATAAATGTTATATATATTGTCATATATGTCTATGCTTACTTGGGTGATAGATTTGTTACAATTGCAATGTGTCCTTGATTTGTAGTATGAAAAAGCTGCATCTGTATTGAGTAGCCATGAGCATCAAGTCATTCTGGCCAAAGTGGATGGTAATGATGAAGCAAACAAAGAACTTGCCAGTGAATTTGAGATCGGGGTTTTCCCCACTCTTAAGATTTTGAAAAATGGAGGAAAGAATGTTCAGGATTATAAAGGCCCTCGCGAAGCTGATGGCATAGTAGCTTATCTGAAAAAGCAAGTTGGTCCTGTATCTGCTTTCATCAACACTAACACATCTTGAACCACCATCATCATTCTGTTACAACAAATTAGTTGACTTGTAACGAGTCATATTTTGGTTCCATCTAATAGCTTCTCTTAAGTCATGGTTCTGGTACTATGGCTTCATTTTGACTGGTGTTTTGTACCTTGAGTTGGTTTTGATATTGATGTACACTTGCAACTCCTTTCTAGCTAGGATGCAACTGCAAATGAAGTCCCAAACGATACCTTTGATGTTCGCACGTACCCAACGCTATATTTTAAATCCGCTAGTGGTAACCTGCTTGAGTATAATGGGGATACAAGATGCAGTAAAAGATGAGCTATGAGTAAGGTAATTTCTGTCTTCTTTATTGTTGTTGTTATCCTTTGAATCGCAAGAGTGTTATTGAAATGCTTCAAGCATATATACAATTGTGTATTGCACCCTAAAACTGTATTGTATAGTTTTTGTGAGTCCCTTGATGATGATGATGATGATGATGATGCTTATTGGCGTTTTAGATTAGTTTTTAGAACATATCATGCATTATTCTTGTTGGCACTGCTGAACAAATTAAGAAGACTCCAAGTCTGCCAAGAATCTGGTAGGGTGCTGGAAGGCATATTCCGTTTTGTTAGTTATCAGTGAGTCATCTTAGTGAATGAATTGAGGAATTAAAAATATAAAAACTAAAAATAATAGAAAGAGGAGAGAAAGAAAAGGAATAGAATTTGGGTATATTTTTTGATACAGAGAGCTGAGGAGATGGTTATTCTGGCATTATTCTCCTTTGACCTGTGATTGTTCTGGGTCATGTGGAGTGTGGCATAATATTGAACAAATTATAAAGCAGAGGAGTATTGAAGTGTAATGTATTAGAGTGAAAACAATAATGGATCACAATGTCATGGGGCTGGGAAATGGATAGGATACATTGGTGGACCGAAATGCTAAAGTACGTGTGGTCTTGTTCATGTTGCATAGAACCCCAGTTGGAGTTGGAGTGAAGAGGTAAGAGCTTGACAAAGTTGTCTTCTGCTCTAGACCCAGCTTGCTGACCTTTGGGTGGGTTCCTCATTTCACATCCTGGATTTGTAAATTTTATAACATTTTTTGGAGTTTTGTGAACTTTGTTCTCATGCCTTTTAACGTTTGCAGGAAGTGCTTCCTTTGAATTTATAAGAGGATGGTTGTATGCCGCCGGCTTCTAGTTGATGACAATAGCAAACTCTGTTGTCAATGGGAATAAAATAGGAGATTTAATTATCTCAGTTTTGGGCAATTGGTGATGGATGAATACAAATCTGTATCAACTCTATTATCTCTATCCCAGCAAGGCCCGAAACTCAACTCAACCCAACCAGATTATGCAGTAAAGGAAAACATTTTACTAGCTGTTTCTGTGATTTTAAAAAACATATTGCCCTGTTTTGGTTTATTTGAAATTGGAATAAAACATTCATCCACAAATATTGTAAAAAGCTCAATCTGTAAAATTGCAATTTAATCATAAGGAAAAAAAAAAAAAAGAATAGGGAATTCGTCTGCCACTTTGGATTTTAATTTGAAAATAAGACTGCTAAAAATTATGTAAATTATTGAATACTAAAATAAGATGTTTAATAAAGACCAAACCTTTAAAACAAGATTACACTGGGTACTAAACTATAGTTAAAAGAAAAGGAAATCAAGTTTGGATTTTTTTATGCTCGGGTATCCAAGATTGTGACACATCATCTAAAATGATAAATGAATGATATATTTAAATGATGTCGGGGGCGAAGCTAGGAATTTGCTTTAGGGGGGCAATTTTTTTTTTTTTTTTATTGGCAATTAGTTTATTATTCATCTTGCAAAAAGCATTATAATAAGGGCCCATTTGCATTAAATTTTTCTAAAATCACTTTTGGAGCTCAAAATTTCACTTGATTTAAGAAATGTAGTGATAATCACTTTTAGACAACTTGAGATGAGATAAGATGTTTGCAAAAATCTCATACAATAAGTGATTGTGTCAAAAGTTAGGAAGCCCCAACTTTTGCCACAATCACTTTTAGTATATAAATTTTAATACATAGAAAACATAAGTTGAACATAATTTTAAATAATTGTGTGAATAGATAGTTATTCAAAAGTGATTTTAGAAAAAGTTAACATAAACGGACTGTTAGTCTTTTTGAGAAATAAAAGATTGTTTAGATGAAAGTAGAAGAAAGATTTTGATAAATGAGCTAACAAATTTGTATAGGGCAAGGGAGCAACATTTCGAGGTAAAAGATGTTTAGTATATATGTATACAGAAATGCTATTATCAGGTCGACCTGACGAAAAGTTGCATCAAGTCACATTTATATGGTTAGTTTCAGAAGAGATTTTGTAAAACCAGCAATTGAATTAGATACTCCTCTTCTGTTTGTCATGCCTGCAAAAAATCACAACAATACGATGATTGGTTTTTGAAAAAACTTACTGTAAAAAAATGGTGATATTTTGAAAAACAAATAAGTTGCATATTTTCACAATGATATTTTTCAAAAACCAACCGTTGGATAACTGAGATTTTTTGCAGGCATGACACACAGAAAAGGAGTATCTAATCCAACGGTCGGTTTTACAAAATCTCATTTGAAACTGACCATATGGAGATGACTTGACGTAACTTTGCGTTAGATCGACTTGATAATAGCATTTGTACATGTATATATAATTAACTAATAAATTTTAATTATTAATACATTTAAATTGAATTTTAAATAACAAAAATAAAAATTAAGTGGACTGCAATAGTAAAAAATTTAAGAACAAAATTAAAATTCAACAAGGGACAAGTTTCTAATTATCATAAAATATGTATAAAAGGTAACATTTTAAAAAAATTGAGAGTGGGCATTTACCCCTGTTATCCACCACGTGGCTTCGCCCGCGGATGATGGGTAGGGATTTTGGCACAAATTGAAGGACAGAAAAATCCAAATAGACCATTGTAGAAGTGAGTCTAGATTTTCCAGATCTTCAGGGGTAGGATGCCTAACCTAGAGAGGATAAAAAAAACAAACAAACAAACAGAGCCTTACTGGCTTACTCCCAATTACTAGCTCTAATAATATGCTATTCCCTCTACTATTATATTAAACTACTACTACTTGCCTTGCCGGCTTGCCCTCTGTTGGATCTTCACTGTTCTACAGTATGGTTCAACGAACCGGATCAGTCCCACCTGTCACTCGATTGTGTCTAGCATCCCTCTTCTTCCCCCATTCATGAAGCCTCAGGTGTAACTCAGCAGAAGCAATCAAGAAATGGACGGCCTGGATTGGACTCAATATATCAATTACCCCTTTCAGCGTTCTCAGCCGTAGATCATCACCTTTTCCCAGTATCTCCTCGAGTCCTTCCTCCTTTGGTGCAAGAACCGACTCAACTCGTTCCTCCTCCAACTCACCAACGTTCCCACTCGTCTCACTGCTCCCAATCAACTCAGTCACCGCGTGCGACAACTCCACCATCGACGGGTCCGCCACCGTTTCCTGGTGTTTTGCCATCTTCTCCGTTATCTCCTTCTCCTCCCTTATAGTCCTTCCCTGCAACTCGTCCACCTGTATGAGTTGACTCGGAGACAAATCACCCAAATCGTAAGTACACAGTCCACGAATCAAATCATCGAGTCGAGCCTCGAGTTGTAACCCGGACTTGGAATAGAGCAAATGAAAAGCCATACTGGGTCGCCACCCACCGATCCAGAGGAACGCGTCTTCGAAGGAGGATCTCCATGTTGGAGACAACATGGCTAGAACGTCATGCTTAGCCCACCTGGACTTGGCTCGGTAGTAGTGCTCGTAATGATGAATGACTCGGTGAATGAGTGGGCGCAGGACCGAGTCATCATGGTGCCGAATTGACTCAGTGATAGAGCGATTATTATTATTAGGATTGTGTTGGTGGTGTTCAGAAGCAGAGATGAGATTGTGAAGGTTTTGGTCTTGCTCGGAGAGCCAGCTATCGAAGAATTTTTTGAAGGTTTCACGCTCGGGAGTGTTGTTTCGGCAGACGGATGATGCCATGTACTGACTGGGCACTGTTTTGGACTACACTCACTCGGCATGTGGTGTGTGTTTATATAAATATAAATTCCTCATCCGATCAACTGTACCTCGTTCGTCTCAAGATTTCATTCCAATGACTCAAAAATCTTAGCTGATTTTAGTTAAAATAAGATATTATTTTATATATATATATATATATATATATATATATATTATAAGTGTTCTAGTAAGGAATATACAATTTTAACTAAAGTCAGTAAATAATACAAGTCTTTAGATTTTCATTCACTTAATGAATAATTCATCTCAAGATTCCAATCCAAGGACTTGTATTCTTTGCTGAGTTCAATTAAAGTCAGATATCCTTACAAGAACACACACTATATATATATATGCGCATAAATCCCGGATATTACCATAATAGTAGAACATTAAGAAATTTATTAAAAATATGAATATTTAATAAAAAGTTTGATGAATTTTGATTTGAATATTATTTAATAAACTATTATTTAAACCTCACATAATGCCCGGATGTAAAAATAATAGTGGAGCATTAAGAAATTTATAGAAAAATATAAATATTTTAGCAAAAATTTGATTAATTTTAATTAATACAAATATTTAATAAAAAGTTTGATCAATTTTAATTTTAATATTATTTAATAAAACATTTTTTTTAATATTTTTCAATTCTATATAAAAAATAATGCAATTTCATTCATTTATAATGGGATAAATATTTAGAAGGAGGGCTTCAAATGTTTTGCCCTTTTACCTTCTTATGGCTTTTTTTTTTTTTTTTAATAATGGGATAAAGTTTAACAAAAAATAATGATGGTTTAGCCCTTAATTAAAGGTTGACTTAATTTGTAATCACACATTTACCCTCCAACATACTCTTTACACTGTGTTTGGATTCAGAGAAAAGAGGAAATACTTTTGTCTTTTATTTCTCTGGTTTGGAAAATTAAGTTGTGAAAAAAACAGTAAATTAATGGAGAGAAAGTACAGAGTTTTGAAGTCAATTTTTGATCTCTTCAAATCGAAAAGATTTGGAGAATAAAAATAGTTGATTCTTTGCTACCACAAAAAGTGCTAATAGCACCAACCAATAAATGATATTTTTTATTACTTTTATAGCCACCAATAAAATTACTATTAAGGACAATTTTAGATAAATAAATAAAATAAAATAAATGAAACTACTTCTTACACCTACCATCTTCCTCAAGTTCATATCTCTTCTATACACCCGAACTTTACAAATTCTTAATACTCTCACAATCACTACCTAAAAACTATAACCCAATAAGGTGTTTGTTGATAATGAATTGGTTATATGGAAGGAATCTAACGATGAAAAGTTATATTTTTTTTCAAGTATGGTGCAAATTGTTTTAGGTTTTTTTATCTCATGTTCGTGCTTTTGTTCATACCTATACAATTGAACATGAGACAATGTTCATTAAGGCTAACTGAATATCTTGTTATGTTTAGTCCCCTTTATCGAATATATTCATCAGGAACTATTGAACATTAGAGAATGTTTAATATTCGCTAGTAGAATATCGTTATATGTTCAATAAAGTTTGGCGTACTTAGCACTATGTTAAGCTCTTTAAACTGAACAAATATACATGAACATTAAGGGTTATTGAACAATGTGAGAGTACAAAAACTCAAAGGCGTTAATGGCGAACGGGTTGGCCCTGTACAATGCTTCAACTTTGAGGAAGATTGTCGGAGGTGAATCAAGCTCAAAGGTGCGTTAATGACAAACAAACCGGTGTTGCACAATGCTTCAACTTGAAGGAAGATTTTTGGAGGTGAATGAAGATTGTAAATAAAATATGGATTGCAGAGACAGCTCAAGAGACAGAAACTTCTTAGAGTGGGGAAGAAAAGTTAAATATTAGGGTTTCTTTTTTGGGTTATATGAGATAATGTGGGTGAAGGAAGTAATAAGTACTTTAAAATAAATTAAATTAGGTTACTTTGGGTATTATAAAGGGTATAGGTAGTAAAAAGTAAATTTTTAAATTTTTATGGTGGGAGAGGTAGCATCATTTTTATGTTAAATCACACCCTTCACACATATAAATTTAATTAAAATCAAATGGTCAAAATCGTCTTATAAAAATAATTTTTTATATAATTATAATTTATTAAATGTGATTTTATTAATAAATTCCGCAGATAGTGGGAATTGAATTACCTAAGCTTAACATTAAAGGTTGTCTTTAGCTGTGACCGTGATTGGTACAAGAAGTCGGTCTGTTGTCCTTAGACTACCGCTTGGCTGCTAGGCGGTTGCATCTGCATTTGCAAAACCCAGACATGCAAACCGTGGATTGAATTGAAACCGTGGGCTGAATTGATGCTGGAACTTTATTATTAAACTTGAGAGATGTGATTCGTTGAGGGCACCTTTTATATATAATCAATACCCCATCTCTTCTGTGAGGCATAGGAATGATAATTTGAAAAATCGACCGTTGGATTAGATTCTTATGAATGTCATGTCTCATAGTGATTTGATTATCAATTTTCAAAATACAGTTCGTTAAATGCTTTGACAGTATTTACCGTTGGATGTTGACAAAATTATTTAAATACCTGTATTTTAAAAACCAACTATTGGATCACTGTGATTTTTGGCAGACATAACATACATATGCAGATTTCTAATCCAACGGTCAGTTTTTCAAAATACATTTCCAAGTAAAAGTGGGCTGACGATATTGAACGTAAGGACAATCTTACAAGATCAGTTATGTATATATACTTATATATCTTACTATTATACATAAAGCAATATCTTGATGCAGCAGCCTTAGAATTCCTTCCATCCTTAATTCTCTTCTCTTCTTAATTCTCTCCCCTCATTTTTATTGGTTTGGGTCACACTTTAAAATGATATGACATTATATTATTGGTCCAATTAATTAAACGAAATTTAAACTTTCAATGTTCTCCTTTTTCTTTCCAAGATAAATTTTTGAATAATGCTACTTCACTACCATTTTCCAATCACCTCACATGGAGTCATAGACCAATGGTTATGATCTTAAAAGAAATGAAAATCTTACATTTATTGATGTGAACCACACATCAAATACCAACTAAGTTGGGTGAAGTAGTTTTTTTCTTAATTTGTTTACTTTATATTTATTCTACTTCTCCCCCTCTCTTCTTAATTATATCTTATCTTTATTTAAAAAATTGGTTCCACTTTACTTTTTACTTTTGGGAAAATTACACTTTGCCCCTGTGAACTATATGCCGTTTTCATGTTGCCTCCTGTAGTTTCAATTGCGTCAATGTGCCCCTGAACTATTTGATTGTATCAAACTATCCCTTTCTATCAGTTAGATAATTGTTTATTTGATTAGAAAATGATATTAGACTTGTTATTTTTTTTTTTATGTAGTATTTATCCTAAACTGCTAATGTGTTTATAAGCATATCAGTGAAATTTCATAATTTTTCTCAATATATTTTAATTTTTATGAATTATTTTTTCCATGCGATAAATAAAATTCATAATAAATAAATATAATAAGCAAAAATCATGAAATTTCACAAATATTCCTATAGACCCATTAGCAATTCAGGATAAATCATGCATAAGAAAATAACAAATCTAACATTATTTTTCAATCAAAAAAACTCACAGGAGGGGGTAATTTGAAAACTACTAATAGTTCATTAAGTACATTGATGCAATCGAAACCACACGGAGCCAATGTGAAAACAGTCTATAGTTTAGGGAGATAAAGAGTAATTTTTCCTTTACTTTTTTGTGGTTTTTTAAAATTTTTTAGTTTTTGAATAATACATCGAAATTAATTTTCTCCATTCTGTTTAACAGTTTTAATCATTTTTATTTATTAAAATATATATTATAACCCTATAAATATAATAAGATCAAACGATCAAATTCATCTAATCAAAATGATTATTTTATACAATTACAATTTATTAGATAACATCTTATTGATAAGTCTTGCGCATTGCGCAGGTTTGTACTCGTGTGTGTGCGCGCGCTGCTATTATCAAGTACGCCTAATGCAAGTTGCATCAGGTAATCTGCTTTAGTGGCACTTGTAGACCATATTTTCAAAATTGACAATTGGATTATGCTCCTCTTATGTTTGCCATGTCAACCAAAAATCACAGTGATCCAACTATTGGCTTCTTATATAATTAACTATGAAAAAATGGTGATATTTTGAAGAACAAAAAAGTCACAATTTTCAAAGCAACATTTTTTTTTTTTAAACTGACCGTTGGATCACTGTAATTTTTGGCAGACATAACAAATATAAAAGAAATATCTAATCTAACAGTTAGTTTTTGAAAATATGATTTACAAGTGCCTCTAAAATAGGTCACTTGATGCAATATGCATCGAGCGCACTTGATAATAGCATTCCGATATATATATATATATATATATATAGAGAGAGAGAGAGACACACACACACACACACACGATAAAGGAAAGAGAAACTTGTCCACCTGCAATTAATGACATCTTTGTCTGTTTCGGGCAGAGCCAAAAGGAAGAATAATTTTTTTTTTTAAAGGATGATTCGGTATTCTATTTATGCATAATTGATTCTATAAGCGTTTGTTTAGCTTAAGCTAAGCATGAAGTTTATAGATAATTATGAAATAATTTTTTTAAAGAGAATTTGACCGGAGGTCCTCCATTAGTGGACTTTCATTCGAAAAATCCTCCAAAAGATTATTTAATGTGAAAACTCCTTTTACCATATTTTGGACAATAATACCCTGCTTTTGTTTCCTTTTAAACTGCTCTCCACATTTTTTTACTGCCAAATGACAGAAGCCGTGAGAAAGAAGAAAGAGAGGGTCTTCTCCGATCAAATCTGCACCGACGGTGGTCTTCTCCGATCTGCACCGGGGATGGTCTACTCTGATCAAAGGTTCGATGATGCTTTTCGGCGAGATCTTGAAGAAGCGCTTGTTGCCACCGATGATGTTTCACACGTATTCCCCAGATCGCTCAACCCCTTGTTTTCTGCTGTTTTCTCCATGAAATCACCTGCACTAGATCTGGTTCGCAGATCTAGTTTTGTCTTATTAAAAAAGAAATATGTAATAGGCAATCTTCTCTACGGGGTAATCATTGGCAAGGATCGAAAGCATTGTGTTGGCGGTGATGAGAAGCGGTTCCTTTTTAGGATCAAAGGTGGAGACGAACTTGTCGACGCCAGGGAGATCAAATCGACCGGTGGGATTTGACGGCGACGGCATCTCGAATTTGATCAGGATGAAGATGATTCTTGATCTCGGTGATTCTGCATCCACCGACAGCAACTCATTTGCTCTTTGACTCAGATTCATCATCACCATGTCTGTATATGGAGATTTTCAACTCGAATCCGTCGATTTTGGCGTTTGATTTGGCACCGCTAATCACCAATCATCGATCATTAATCCACTGCAAAAACTCATGTTCAAATAAGGCGGCAAATAGGAGGTGGTTGTGTACAAATTAAACTTGCGCCTTTTGAAATTTTCTCGACCCCGATATCAACTTGATTAAGTAGAATCAACTCATCATATCGTTAATTCTATATACATAATTCATTCTATGTATGATTCCAATCTGCTTTTGAATAGTTTATCTAAGTCTGGTAAAATAGATGAAGCCCGACAACTGTTTGACAAAATGCATGAAAGGGATTATTTTTCTTGGAACACAATGATTGCAGATTGTGAACCAGCCACCTATCCCAAGGGATCTGGAGGCCTTCGTTCACTTTGAGTCATTGTGGATTGTGGATTGTGGATTGTGGATTGTGGATTATTCATTATCCGTCTCGATTTATCCTTCTCTATTATTCTTCTCTATTATCCACGTTTATCCTTCTCTATTATCCACTCAAGATTGGGTTTTTAAAAATGGATAAGAGTTTGTAAAAAATTGGGAGTCACCACCTTATTTTTAGGGAACAAGGAAACCACAAAAGGAATTTTATTTTCAATGAAACATTGACTCCATATTTTTAGGAAAAGCAAGTCTTTGAACCAAAGTTGGATTCGGGGGCTAGGTTACGAAGTGGAAAGGTTCCAAGGAACTCCTTGTAGGCACCCACCTCACCCTAATTAAAGGTCTCCTAATTAAATTTGGGCTTTATCAAAATCTTATCACAACAATGCTATTTATCTAATCAACCACAAAATATGAATAATAATATATAATAATAATATATAATAATAATAATAGATAGTACAAAAGTAAATACAATCCTAAAGACCTTAGGAGACTCATAGTCAACCTAAGATTGGACTTGCGCCCTATTGACTGCCTACGTACCTTACCAATTTCTTGATAAAGATCAAAGTCCCCGTAGTTCGATTACCTAGGACTCTCCTATTGTAATGAACCACATAATCGAAATAATTCCTTCTTATCTAGGAGTCTGACTTCGAGAGTTTGATTTTGATCAAAACACCTTTTTTATGAAGGATGGAATTTCATTCCATTTTAAATACTTTCAAATGACTTTTAGAATCCTTTTCGAAGTAGACTCCTACGTAAGATATAACTCTTTGTTTATTGTAATTCTTACAACAAAGAAGAGTCCTAAGTGGGGTCAAGTAACCCCCCTAATCCTAAGGTCTCTAACTAGTCCTAGGTTAATCTAAATAACTAATATACTAACCTTATGCATGCTGGAATTTCTGGAAAATACATAAAAAAATGCACTAAAGAATGCAAACAATGCATGAGGAATGTCCTAAATGCGATCTAAGTCATCTATGTGAACCTAGGCATGTTCCTATGTTAGTTTGATCCTAAAAAATGATTCTTAATCCACTTTTAAGGTTACTTTAAACCTTGGACAGATTTATATGTAACCAAAAAATGGATTTAAAACCCAAAAATAAAATAAATAAAAGAGGTGTAAATGTCCTAATATGCAACCTAATATGATATATCAAAATAATCATGTATCATGTTTAAAAAAACCAAATTTAAACATAAGGGAAGGGACTTACCTTAGTTTGTTCCCTCGAACACATTTCATATGATATTTCAAACATTAAACATAAATATAAATGATACAAACAAACCTAAATTGTTCATATTGACCTATACTAATTTAACATAATCAAAACAAACTAACTATACTTAAATAAAAACCATAATACAGAAAATCTACACACTATCCTATATGCAACTAATCCTAACCTTTGAACACCCAACTTAGGTGCCCATCCCTAACATGACATAGAAGAAGAATAAAAAAGAAGAATAAGAAGAAGAGGAAGAAGAAGAAGAAGAATGCAAAAACTTAAAACAATCTTCACAACTCTACTAACCTTTTTTGCTTCCTTCCCTCTTGCTCCAAGCCTTTTCTTCAAACTCCAAGGACTCCAAGGACTTCAAAGATGCAACTAAAGTTGCTTAAGGGTTTAGTGTAATGCCTTGAGGCTTTACTCTACCAATTTGGCTCTTTAAATGCCTTATGTGTTGTGTTAAAATTGATTTTCAGGGATCTCTATTTATAGGGAAGCCTGAAATTGATCAACGGCTGAGCTTAAAACTATTAGGAATGATCCAAGGGCTCTAAACCAGCCTTCCAAGGTCTTCAAACTCATCCCAAAGTCCCCATGGCCGAGCTAGACACATGGCAAGGCTTGAAAGAGTCCCGGGCAGGAGAAAGATTGAAATTTAGCAGCTGTAGGCATGAAACAAGGATGACCATCCTCCTTGGGACGGTGCCGTCCCTCTAGGACGGTTGGCCGTCCCTTGGTGGATGGTCATCGAGCTTTGAGCCCAATTTTGCCTTATGTGGGCCTATCTCGGCCCGTTTCAACCCGGTTTCGACTTTTCGGGTCCGTTTTAAGTCCAAATTCAATGATTCAGGCGCCAAAATGATTGTGATTCGATTCTCCATGTTTTAAGAAGTGTTTGAAGTGAAAATGAATTGACTAAAGTCAAATTTTTAGGAAAAAGTTGACCGATCAGCTGTTTAGGGCCTGCCGGGCCCAAATTAGGGTTTTGAAATCTGCTAACCAATCACTCTTGAAATCATTTCTTCTTCTCAAAACAAGTTTTCAAACATTTTAAGAAAGTTTTTTGAAGCCTTTGAATGCTTTTTTGTGATAAAAAGATCAAATCCCGGTCACTTCCGGTCGAAACCCTAATATGAGCTTAAAGGGCCTTTTGAGCCTCAAGAGCCAGACATGAGCCAGAAGGCTCAACAGATCTTGCCACTGATCAACTTAGCTACCAAACACACCTTAAATATTTATGCTAAAGCCTCAAGACCATTCGAGACAAGATCGACAGTTATTCAGAGCTTTTGTGATTCAAATGACAGTACTGCCCTTCAAGTCACAAAAGGCCTTATTTTCTATCAAGCTAGGCTCAGAATGCCATGAAATTTTACAGGGATGTTCCTAGACTCTCTAAAAACTAAATACAAAAGAACCGACTCAATCTTACCTAAAAACCTACATGTGATAATGACCTCTACCTAACTACTCACAAGGGTAAAACTGGGAACTTGGGGCTTTAACACCCTATTTCACTTCTAATCACAGGCAACCATTAATGACCATACCCATGGTCAAAATGGATGTCTACACAGATAATTCCAATTCAAGAAGACTAACTGAAGCTAGACAACTTTTTGATGAGATTCCAAATAGGAATTCTATTGCTTGGTCATCCCTTATTTCTGGCTGTTGTCGATATGGGTGTGAGATTGAAGCTCTAGAATTGTTTTGGCATATGCAAGTTAAGGGACAGAAGCGCACTTAGTACACATTGGGTAATGTTCTTAGAGTGTGTTCAAACCTTGCTTTGCTCTTAGGAGGGAAACAGATTCATGTTTATGCATGTATTTTTGGAGATGTGTTTTTATTGTGTATGTGTTTTTACTATGTATGTGTTTTTAGTAAAAATAGACAGTAAAAATACTAAAAATGGACAGTGAAAATGCAGTAAAATTACTAAAATTGGACAGTAAAAATACTAATACTAAAAATGGACAGTGAAAATGCAGTAAAAATACTAAAAATGGACAGTAAAAATGCAGTACAAAAACTAAAAATAGATAGTAAAAATGCAGTAAAATTACATTCAAAGGTAATTTTGCCATTTTAAAAATTATTTTTAAAAATTAGGACTTTTTGCATCAAACAAATCTTAATTAGGACCTTAAGAAGGCAATAAATTTTAGGAGGACTTTGAAAGCATTGTGTTGGCGGAGATGAGAAGCGGTTCCTTTTTTGGATCAGCGATGGAGACGAACTTGTCGACGCCAGGGAGATCAGATCGACCGGTGGGATTTGACGGCGACGGCATCTCGAATTTGATCAGGATGAAGATGATTCTTGATCTCGAT